>CM053031.1:126441604-126832677 GCA_028564925.1 Lithobates sylvaticus
GTTATTAATATGGTGTCTATAATACAAAAAGACACAATCCAGTTTGATCCTTGGGTTATTTTATTTCACCTTACTTCATAATCAATATCTAGATATAAAAATTCAATAACCCTGCATTTGTTAAAAACGGCAAAATCCTTAATACCTATGTATTGGAAGCAAAAGTCTATACCAAACTAAGCTCAATGGTTACGAAAAATAGATGATACAGTATATGTTATAAAGAAGAATTTAGGTACAATACCATGGGTATGGCTGACAACTATTTAAAGATATGGGCATGTTGGTTTGATTTTAAAAGCACTTCATTATATTACAATATGATATTAGATCCATGATACTATAGTATTTCTAATGATATATAGTTGTTAGACGATGTAATATATATATTATTTGTATAGATATGGTGCAATAGAAGTTGAATATATAAGAATATTCTTGTTATTTGTAATCCCAGGTCTGGAATTAGTTGCAGTTCATCACCTTTCCCCCCCCCCCCCCTTTTTTTTTCTTCTCTCCCTTCCTCCTTTCTTATTCCTATTTTTTTCCCTTTTTCCCATTGCTTTTGTTTTTGTTGTTTAGGTAAAAATTAAAATTTGCAGAGATATTAATATTTAACCAGTTAACAACTGGCCCATAGCCGAAAAACGGCTACAGGGCGGTTGCTTAACTCTGAGAGGCCGTTAATTAACGGCCTCACAGTATTCCCCTCTTGCGTGCCCCCTGGTGCACGCACTCGAGAACATCCATGATCACGCTCGTCGCGGCCGTTTACCACGTGATCGCTCCGTCAAAACCGGCGTCATTTGATGACACCGGTTCCTCTCTCCTCCTCTCTCTGTACCGATCGGTACAGTATGAGAGGAGAGGGGGAGGGATCGGTGGCAGCAGTGCTGTGGGCGGGATCTGTAGTGCCCACAGCCTGCACCGATCCATCCATCCATGCTCAGCCATCCCTCCATACCCTGCAATACACAGCAATAGCCTGCAGTGTATTGCTGGGTTTTGCAGGGTATGGAGGGATGGCTAAGCATGGATGGATGTATACCCAGCAGTACACAACAATACCCTGCAATACTCTGCAATGCCCTGCAATACCCTGCAATGCCCTGCGATACCCTGCAATGCCCTGCGATACTCTGCAATGCCCAATACTCTGCGATGCCCAATGCTCTGCGATGCCCAATACTCTGCAATGCCCAATACTCTGCGATGCCCTGCAATACGCTGCGATGCCCAATACTCTGTGATGCCCTGCGATACTCTGCGATGCCCTGCGATACTCTGCGATGCCCTGCGATACTCTGCAATGCCCTGCGATACTCTGCGATGCCCTGCGATACTCTGCGATGCCCAATACTCTGCGATGCCCTGTGATACTCTGCAATGCCCTGCGATACTCTGCAATGCCCAATAATCTGCGATGCCCAATACTCTGCAATGCCCTGCAATACTCTGCAATGCCCAATACTCTGCAATGCCCAATACTCTGCGATGCCCTGCGATACTCTGCGATGCCCAATACTCTGCGATGCCCTGCGATACTCTGCGATGCCCTGCAATACTCTGCGATGCCCTGCGATACCCAATACCCTGCGATACCCAATACCCTGCGATACCCAATACTCTGCGATACCCAATACCCTGCAATACTCTGCCATACCCTGCAATACTCTGCCATACCCTGTAATATTCTGCAATACTCTGCCATACCCTGCAATACTCTGCCATACCTAATACCCTGCAATACTCTGCGATACCCTGCGATACTCGCTACGATCGAAGCCAGGGTCATTTTTTTATTTTTATTTCAGGCTTTCCAGCCTAGAGGTGAGATGTGGGGTCGTATTGACCCCATATATCACTGTAAAGAGGACCTGTCATGTCATATTCATATTACAAGGGATGTTTACATTCCTTGTAATAGGAATAAAAGTGATCAAAAAATTTTTTGGGGGGAAAAAAAGTGTCAAACTAAAATAAATAAAGTAAAATGAACAATAGCATTTTTATTTTTTTTAAAAGCGCCCTTGTCCCCGTGTGCTCGCATGCAGAAGTGAACGCATACGCAAGTCCCGCCCACATATGAAAACGGTGTTCAAACCACACATGTGAGGTATCGCTGTGAACGTTGGAGCGAGAACAATAATTTTGGCCCTAGACCTCCTCTGTAACTCAAAACATGTAACCAGTAAAAAAAATTAAAGCCTATGGGGATTTTTAAGTAGCGAAGTTTGGTGCCATTCCACGAGCGTGTGCAATTTTGTTAGGTATCTATTTACTCGGCGTAACTTTATCTTTCCCATTATGCAAAAACATTGGGCTAAATTTACAGTTTTGTTTTTTGTAAAGCACAAAACATATTTTTTCCAAAAAAAACGCGTTCGAAAAATTGCTGCACAAGTACCGTGCTAGATAAAAAGTTGCAACGACCGCCATTGTATTTTCTAGGGTCTTTGCTAAACAAACACATATAATGTTTTGGGGTTCTATGTAATTTTCTAGAGAATAAATGATGATTTTTACATGTAGGAGAGAAATGTCAGAATTGGCCTGGGTGCTCCAGAACACCTGAAGGTGCTCCCTGCATGTTGGGCCTCTGTATGTAGCCACGCTGTGTAAAAGTCTCACACATGTGGTATCGCCATACTCGGGAGTAATAGCAGAATGTGTTTTGGGTTGTAATTTGTGGTATGCATATGCTGTGTGTGAAAAATAACCTGCTAATATGACAATTTTGTGAAAAGAAAAAAAAAAAAAAATCTTGATTTGCAAAAAATTGTGGGAAAAATTACAACTTCAAAAACTCACCATGTCTCTTTCTAAATACCTTGGAATGTCTTATTTCCAAAAGGGGGTCATTTGGGGGGTATTTGTACTTTCCTGGCATGTTAGGGTCTCAAGAAATGAGATAGGCCGTCAGTACTTCAGGTGTGATCAATTTTCAGATATTGGCACCATAGCTTGTGGACTCTATAACTTTCACAAAGACCAAATAATATACCCCAATTTGTACTTATTTTTACCAAAGATATGTAGCAGTATAAATTTTGGCCAAAATTTATCAAGAAAAATTACAAATTTGCTAAATTTTATAACAAAAACGAAGAAAAATTCATTTTTTTACAGACGTTTCAGTCTTTTTTTCTTCTATAGCACAAAAAATAAAAAACCCAACGGTGATTAAATACCAAAAGACAGCTCCATTTGTGTAAAAAAAGGACAAAAATTTCACATGGGTACAGTATTGTATGACTGAGTAATTGTCATTCAAAATGTGAGAGCACCGAAAGCTGAAAATTGGTCTGGTTATTAAGGGTGTTTAAGTGCCCAGTGGTCAAGTGGTTAATTAACATATTTTTTGCTTGTTTGAATTGTTCCATTTTTTGATTTCCCTTTTTGTAAGAGCTAAAATGCCTGATTAAATTTTTCTGTTTGAGTGCAGAGCTTTTTTTTTTGGAGTGCAGCGGGCGATGTGATTGACAAAAAATTTGCATCAGAGGACACTGTTTTTTTATTTTTTTATTAAAGGAATTGTCAAAAACTGTCTCTGTGTTTTTATTACTTTTTGACACTTTTTTAGTGAATGGGTAGGGGTACTATGTACCCCATACTCATTCACAGAGGGGGCTTCCAGATTCCGATAAGCCCCCTGCCCGCAGACCCCTACAACCACAGCCCAGGGTTGTGGGGAAGAGACCCTTGTCCCTGCCAACATGAGGACAAGGTGCTTTGGGGTGGGAAGGGCAGAGCCCTCTCCACCCCACAGCACCCCCCCCCCATGTTAAGGGAATGTGGTCTGGTAAGGTTCAGGAGGTGCTCGCTCGTCCCCCCTTTCCTAACTTGCCAGGCTGCATTCTCGGATAAGGGTCTGGTATGGATTGGGGGAGAGACCCCATGCCATTTTTTTTTTTTACTATTTTTTTTACTGGCAAATTTTTATTTTATTATTCAGCTGTCTGCAGGGAAGCTTATTGACAGCTGATGACTCATCATTTGTTAAGGATGCCACAGCGGCTTCCCGGCCCAGCTCCTTAACATACAGCTTTTACAAAGCTTTGCCCAATCAGGGCGGAAAATGCACTTTGCAGCACGCAGTGCATTGCAGGGCATTCGGCAGGGCGAACACCCACCGAACCAGGGGCAGATCCAGAGTCTGGTCTCGGGAGGGGCACTGCCAGAAAATATTAGACATGTGCACACTGAAATATTTCGTTTCGGAATTTCGTTTTCGTCCGAAAAATAAATTTATTTAGTTACTCCCGAAATTCGTTTTTTATTTATTTCGTTTTTCGTTAAAAATTGCATTCGTCCGAAAATTCAAATGAATTAAGGTCGAATCTGTCATTGAAGGCTTATGGTGTCTGTCGAATGTTCAAAGAAGATTCGATGGAGCAGCTAAACTGTATGACTCTGTATAGTTTAGCTGCAATTCCACCCAATTCCAGCAGCAATCTTTCCTCTCTACGTCGAATCTTTCCTCTCTACGTCGAATCTTTCCTTTCTACGTCGAATCTTTTCTCTCTACGTCAAATCTTTTCTCTCTATGTAGAATAATCTTGGACTAATAGAGTTAAGTTTAGGCACATTCGACCACAGGTTCAATGGACACAGATTGTTATTGTCAGCGTCGAATCTCCTATCTATATCGAACTGTTGTTACAACGAAAATAAAGCATTTGTTTATGTCGGATCTTTCGTTTTTCGGATTCTGCACTTTCGTTATCGTTTGTTAAAACGATAACGAAAATACCTGAAATTCGGACGAAAATGCATTCGGACGAAAACGAATGCACATGTCTAGAAAATATGTTTTTTATCGGGGAAATGGCTGGTGTTGGCACTTCAGTCATCCTGGCACCATGGTTAATATGGTGTCAGGATGATTGAAGTGCATTATTTCTATTATTACATTGTTATATAAAATTAAATGGTTCAACTCACCACAATGCAGAATCAGTGGGTGTCACCTGCCACCAGATGCGGACTGTCACTTGCCATGCCACCTGCCACAAGTTGCAGACTGTCACTTGCCACATCACCTGCCACATGTTGCGGACTGTCACTTGCCACGTCACCTGCCACCAGATGCGGATTGTCACTTGCCACGCCACCTGCCACACGTTGCGGACTGTCACTTGCCACGTCACCTGCCACCAGATGCGGATTGTCATTTGCCACGCCACCTGCCACACATTGCGGATTGTCACTTGCAATGTCGCCTGCCACACATTGTGGATTGTCACTTGCCACGACACCTGCCACCAGATGCGATTTTCACTTGCCACGGCACCTGCCACAAGTTGTGGACCATCACTTGCCACGTCATCTGCCACCAGATGCGGATTGTCACTTGCCACGTCACCTGCCACAAGTTGCGGACTGTCACTTGCCACGTCACCTGTCATTTGTTGCAGATTTTTACTTGCTGTGTCACTTTCCTGCTATCAGGGGTGGAGGCCTACAGTCAGTGTGAGTGACTGTGTGGAGTGTGGACAAGATGGAGGGAGGAGGTGCTGCAGGTGGGAGGGGCCAACACACTTAGCGGCGGCCACCTAGAAGGAAGATTGCTGGCACTCTGCCACACAGTGCCACTACTGCAGTCTGAGACTGCAGCAACAACTGTTCCCCTAGGCTCCTCCAGGCAGCTCCTGTCACCGTCACGTCGGCTCTGATTTTGAAACTCTGAGTCGGACGTGAGTCACGTAACTGACTCAATGACCTCACTCGTTGCTAGACGCCAGGCGGCCCAGGCACTAGCAACAAAGCCAGGCTTGCCAGGTCATTGGCTCAGCTCCACACACCTCCAGGCTCCCCCTGGTCCAGCCAGGCACCGTGTAACACACTAGACTCTCTCTCGCTCTGTGCCGCTGATCGGCTGATGAGAGAGAGATTCGAGCATAGCATGGTTGCAGCCTGCAAGTGACTGACAATTAAATCATGTCAGTCAGTGTGATATTTTCTTGGGGGGGGGGGCAATTGCCCCGTTCCCCCCCCCCTGGATCCGCCCCTGCACCGAACACCCTGCAAAATCAGGTGTTCCCTGAATGGGGCAAACAACCAAGGTTTGGCCTGAACTCATGCTTGAGTCGAACCGTTCGCCCAATTCTACAGTCGAGTTTATTGAGAGGAAGCAGGTGGTCAACAGTATCAAAGACTGCAGAGAAGACTAGTAGTAGGAGTAGTGGCCATTGGTTTTAGCAGTTATTGAATCTTTAGTGAGTTTTAGTAGGGCAGTTTTTGTGTAGTGCTGCAAGCGAAAGCCGGGTATTGATCCTGATAACTCTCTCTCCCTGCTCTCATGACCAACCAGGTCCAGGGACCTTACCAGGTCTATCCAAGTCTAACACATTTATGCTGAGTGGTAAAGAAGTTTCTTTCCTCAACCCACTTCCCATGAGTCTAGGTCATCATGGACACATGGGTGCATCATAATGCTCACAGTACTCCTAAACAATGTGGTGCTTACACAACATTACATGAGTGGTGTGCTGTCCATAAACAAGGACCCCCCCCCCCCCAAACATCACTGTGAAGGAAGAAGTGGACAGGCCAGAAACTGCAAGAAAATAGGTATGTGTAATGTGATAAAGTGGTAAGGGGGAGGGGTTTTGGGCTTCAAAAGGGGAAAATGTAGTTGGGCTTTAAGAGACAATTAGTAAGCTGCTCTTCCCTAGAAGAAACCAATATTCTCGCGTAGTGACTATAGTAAATATATGCTTCCTTGAAGATCTTTACAGCCGCCTGAGATTCTATATCAAATAAGATAGTTAAAATATTAGGAGCAAATATTATTTTGCTGGGTTGCAGAACACTTTACATAAAACACTGTACTACATAGCTTTCTTTTATTTATTTATTTATTTGAAAGATCCTCCTGGCTACATATTGCTCCAAGCTGTTTTAACATTTTTTACCGTGTACTGAAACACTATTTACTGGGTATGCCAAGAGAATTTGCTAAAATAATTCACATTGTAATCTGCAATTAATTAGAAGTTTTCCATTGCAAACTTTCAGAAAGTCAGCTGTGTTGGCAATGTTTCGATTTTACAGTGAATAATGGAGACAGCAGTGCTATGTTTCTAAAGTCACTCAGCCCTATTTCAGCTTTATAAATGTGTTTTACTTTAGATTCTAATACATACCCTTACTGTATACCATATATGAGCTTACTTTACCACCAGAATCAATAAGTGATTACTAAGTACCTACAAGACAGATCCTATACAATTTAGCATAGCTGTGTGAGCAGGACCTGTAAGCCGTGGCCTAGTGAGCAGCATGTTGCTCTTTATTCACTAACACAATTGTGCCCATTTATTAAAAGAGAGCTATGGTCACAGTATACACTTTCATTTTATAAAAATGCAGGGTGCCTTTGGCCAATCATGGCTCAGGGCAGTGGTGTAACTAGAACCTTCAGGGCCCCGGTGCAAGAAACCATGGAGGGCCCCCCTGACCCCCCGCCAGGGCCCTTCCCACTGATCCCAGGGGCAGCAGGACCTGGATAGCAGGGGGAACAAATACCCTCCATGTTCCTCTTGCAGCCACTGAATGCCTATCAGAGGGAGAGGAGGAGAAGCAGACTTTTAGTGGCTGCAGAAATAAAATGCAGGGAATTTGTTCCTCTAAATGCCCCCCCCCCCCATCCAGGTGTTCAGGGGCAACATGTGTGCTATTGCAATTGTGACCCCTGTAGTTACGCCCCTGGGATGAGTGGCAGCGGTGTGGGTGAGGGGATGGGATCAGTGGTGGTTGGGGAGGGATAGGATCAGTGGCATTGGTGGTGGGGGGTGGGATGAGTGGCAGCGGTGAGGGAGAGATGGGATGAGTGGCAGCGGTGGGGGGAATGGGATCAGTGGCAGCAGTGGTGGTTGGGTGGGGATGGGATCAGTGCAGTGGCAGCGGTGGTGGTGGAGGGATGGGATCATTGGCAGCAGTGAGGGGGGATGGGATCAGCTGCAAGGGTTGTGGTTGGGGGGGTGGGATTAGTGGTAGGGGGATTGAATGGGATGAGTGGCAGAGGTGGTGGGGGGAATGGGATCAGTGGCAAGGGTGATGTTTGGAGGAGGGTGGGATGGGATGAGTGGTAGTGGAAGGGGGGATTGGATAGGATGAGTGGTAGTGGAAGGGGGGATTGGATGGGATGAGTGGCAGTAGTGGAGGGCATTGGATGAAATGAGTGGCAGCGGTGGTGGAAGGATGGGATCCGTGGTGAGGGTGGTCATTGGGGGGGTTGGGATGGGATGAGTGGTGGGGAGGAGAATGGTATCAGTGGCAAGGATGGGATCAGTGGCAGTAGTGGTGGTGATGTGGGGGATCAGTGGCAGTAGTGGTGGTGTGGGAGGGTATCAGTGGCAGTAGTGGTGGTGTGGGGATCAGTGGCAGTAGTGGTGGTGTGGGGGTATCAGTGGCAGCAGTGGTGTGTGTGGGGGGGGAATGAGTGCAGTAGTGGTGGTGTGGGGACCAGTGGCAGTAGTGGTTGTGTGGGGGTATCAGTGGCAGCTGTGATGTGGGGGGTGGAATCAGTGGCAGTAGTGGTGGTGTGGGGATCAGTGGCAGTAGTGGTGGTGTGGGGGTATCAGTGGCAGCAGTGGTGTGGGGGGATCAGAGCAGTAGTGGTGGTGTGGGGATCAGTGGCAGTAGTGGTGGTGTGGGGACCAGTGGCAGTAGTGGTGATGTGGGAGGTATCAGTGGCAGCTGTGGTGTGGGGGGAAATCCATTCAGTAGTGGTGGTATGGGGATCAGTGGCAGTAGTGGTGGTGTGGGGACCAGTGGCAGTAGTGGTGGTGTGGGGGGGTATCAGTGGCAGCTGTGGCATGGGGGGGAATCAGTGCAGTAGTGGGGGTATGGGGATCAGTGGCAGTAGTGGGGGTGTGGGGACCAGTGGCAGTAGTGGTGGTGTGGGGATCAGTGCCAGTAGTGGTGGTGTGGGGGGCATCAGTGGCAGCAGTGGTGTGGGGGATCAGTGCAGTAGTGGTGGTGTGGGGATCAGTGGCAGTAGTGGTGGTGGTGTGGGGGTATCAGTGGCAGCTGTGGTGTGTGTGGGGGGAATCAGTGCAGTAGTGGTGGTGTGGGGATCAGTGGCAGTAGTGGTGGTGGTGTGAGGGGGGTATCAGTGCAGTAGTGGTGGTGTGGGGATCAGTGGCAGTAGTGGTGGTGGTGTGGGGGGTATCAGTGCAGTAGTGGTGGTGTGGGGATCAGTGGCAGTAGTGGTGGTGTTGTGGGGGGTATCAGTGCAGTAGTGGTGGTGTGGGGATCAGTGGCAGTAGTGGTGTGGGGGGGTATCAGTGCAGTAGTGGTGGTGTGGGGATCAGTGCAGTAGTGGTGGTGGGTGTGGGGGGGGGGTATCAGTGCAGTAGTGGTGGTGTGGGGATCAGTGGCAGTAGTGGTGGTGGTGTGGGGGGTATCAGTGCAGTAGTGGTGGTGTGGGGATCAGTGCAGTAGTGGTGGTGGTGTGGGGGGTATCAGTGCAGTAGTGGTGGTGTGGGGGATCAGTGGCAGTAGTGGTGGTGGTGTGGGGGGTATCAGTGCAGTAGTGGTGGTGTGGGGATCAGTGGCAGTGTTGATATTAAGGGATGGGTGCCACTCACTTGCAGATCACTTGGTTTCCCCTCCTTGCTGGGTCTTGCTTGGATGAACAGAGAGGATGGGCGAGGCCTGTGAGTGCAGGCAGAGCCGGAGAAGATGGGCGGGGACTGTGCCGTGGGTGCAGGTGGAGAGTATGGGTGGAGAGGTTGGGCGAAGCGGGTGAAGCGGGCGGAGCCGCGGAGAGGATGGGCGAAGCGGGCGGGGACTGTGTCCCTGAGGGCGGGATAAGAGGATGGGTGGAGAGGATGGGCGGAGTGTGTGCAGTGTGCACAGTGCGCTCGGGGAGGATGGGCGGATCGGCCAGAGGGGATGGGCGGAGCGAACTCCCCGTGAATGACCAGTGCACTGTACTATCTCCCGGGCAGCGGCGGGCCCCCCTACAGTGGCGGAACCCGAGGGCCCAGTCGCAAATGCGACTGGTGTGACCCTGGTAATTCCGCCACCGGCTCAGGGGCTAGGACCATGCCACACACTATATAAGGCTACTGCTTACATGGTGGCCATATATAGTGAACTAATGGAGATTAGGCAGGTAGTTAGTGTAGTGTGCAGTCAGTCAGTGTAGAATATATAATACAGTTAAGAGTATATAGTGCAGCCAGTGTAGAATGTATAATACAGTTAAGAGTATACAGTGCAGTCAGTGTAGAATATATAATACTGTTCAGAGTATATAGTGCAGTCAGTGTAGTATATAGAATACAGTGGAGAGTATATAGTGCAATCAGTGTAGTATAAATAATGCAGTTCAGAGTATATAATGCAGTCAGTATAGTATATATAATACAGTGGAGAGTATATAGTGCCATCAGTGTAGTATATATAATACATTGTAGAGTATATAGTGCAGCCAGTGTAGTGTATATAATACAGTGCAGAGTATATGGTGCAGTCAGTGTAGTATTGTTAATACAGTGGAGAATATATAGTGCAGTCAGTGTATATAATACAGTGCAGAGTATATAATGCCATCAGTGTAGTATATATAATACATTGCAGAGTATATAGTGCAGTCAGTGTAGTATATATAATACAGTGGAGAATATATAGTGCAGTCAGTGTAGTACATATAATACAGTGCAGAGTATATAGTACAGTGCAGAGTATATAATACAGTGTATTGAAGTGGTTAAGGGGAACCCTATGACAGAATTAAGAATAAGAACGGAGTGGGGTCAACCCTAAAATCCATTCCAGGCCAATTTTTTCTTTTTAAAAAGGGCGTGGGGTCCCACCATAATTCATACTAGACCCTTATCCGAGCATGCAGCCTAGAAGGCCAGGAAAGGGGGGAACGAGCGACCGCCCCCCTCCTGAACCATACCAGGCTGCTTGCCTTCAACATGGGGAGGGTGCTTTGGGGTGCCCCCCAAAGTACCTTGTCCCTATGTTGATGGGGACAAGGGCCTCTTTTAGTCAACCCTAGCTGGTGGTTGTCAGTGTCTGCGGGTGGGGGGTTTATCATAATCTGGAAGCCCCCTTTAACTAGGGGGCCCTAGATTCCGCCCCCCACCCATTCACCAATAAAAGTATCAAAAAGTAGAAACCACAATAGACAGTTTTTGACAATTCCTTTATTAAAAAAAAAAAAAGTGTCCTGCAATGTACATCCATCTTCAATCACCCCGCCTGAAGGACCAGAGAAATAGAACAAACTAAAAAAGCTCTGTCTCCATGGGAGGCCTCCCGGCGACTGCTGCCTCTTAGCTTTGACAGCTGTTATATAGGCAAATGTGGGGCCACCCGGTGACGTAACCGAATGACCCCGCCCCCTTCTGACATCATGTGATGGGTACGTCAGTGGGTGGCCCCGCCCTTGCCTATATATGAGCTGCCAAAGCGAAGAGACAACAGTCACCAGGAGGCCTTCCATGGAGGCAGAGTTTTTTTATCTGGAAACAAGGGGGCTTCCAGATTCCAATAAGCCCACCAACCACAGACCCTGACAACCACCGACCTGGGTTGTTGGGAAGAGGCCCTTGTCCCCATCAACATAGGTGCTTTGGGGTGGGGGCGCGCAAAGCCGCCATGTTACATGCTCGGATAAGGGTCTGGTTTGGATTTTGGGGGGACCCCAAGCCAATTTTTTTTTTACATTTTGGCGTGAAGTTCCCATTAAAATCCATACCAAACCTGAAGGGCCTAGTATGGACTGGGGGGGGGGGGGGGCATACGCCGCTTTTTTACATTACAGCCACGAGCAAGTTTAAATTACATTTTTTCCTTCAGAAATATCATTATTGCTGTGGCATGTTCTACAAATTGCACAGATGCACCCCTTTACAGGCAGACTAAGGGGACCCCCTAAGCACGATATTTAAAGCAATATTTATTACATAGTTAGATAGTTGGTGAGGTTGAAAAAAGACACAAGTCCATCAAGTCCAACCTGTGTGTGTGCTTTTATATCAGTATTACATTGTATATCCCTGTATGTTGTGGTCATTCAGGTGCCTATCTAATAGTTTTTTTAAATTATCGATGCTCCCAAAGTTCATTTTTATTGTTTCACTTTAAGCATCATTAAAATCACTGCTCCTGAAAAAAATTGTCTTTGCATTGATACTTATCCCCCAGGGCAGTACCCAGGTCCCCATACACTTTTTCATGTTTGTGTCCCATAGACTTTTATAGTGTTCGCATGTTCGCTAGAACTTTTTGCCTGTTCGAGATGTTCTGGTGCGAACCGAATCAAACCGGGGGGGAAAGGGGGGGGGGGGGGTGTTCTGTGTATAACAAATTTCATTGAATAGGATCTCAAGTCTTAAGCCCCATACACACGCTCGGATTATCCGAGGACCAGGTCCGTCGGATCATGTCCGTCGTACTTTGTCCGATGTTGGTTTTGCGTACACACGGTCGGACAAAGTTGTCGGAAAATCCGATCATTCTGAACGTGGTGACGTTTGTTGCCTACGACTGGACTACGTAGAGGCTAGTAGCCAATAGCTTTGGTCTTGTAATGTGATCTGAGCATGCGTAGCACTTTGTCCGTCGGAATTCGCTACACACGATCGGATTTGGTGTGAGCGGACTTTGTTGTCAAAAAATCTATCCAGCAGGAGATAGGACTTTGTCCGTCAGACAATCCGATGGAAACTGTCCGATGGTGCCTACACACGGTCGGAATTCATCGGAAAATCCGACCGTGTGTATGGGGCTTAAGAATAGATATCTGTATATCTCTCCCCCCCGCCCCCCATCTTCAATCACCCCGCCTGAAGGACCAGAGAAATAGAACAAACTAAAAAAGCTCTGTCTCCATGGGGGCCTCCCGGCGACTGCTGCCTCTTAGCTTTGACAGCTGTTATATAGGCCACCCGGTGACGTAACCGAATGACCCCGCCCCCTTCTGACATCATGTGATGGGTACGTCAGTGGGTGGCCCCGCCCTTGCCTATATAAGAGCTGCCAAAGCGAAGAGACAACAGTCACCAGGAAGCCTTCCATGGAGGCAGAGTTTTTTTATCTGGAAACAAGGGGGCTTCCAGATTCCAATAAGCCCACCAACCACAGACCCTGACAACCACCGACCTGGGTTGTTGGGAAGAGGCCCTTGTCCCCATCAACATAGGTGCTTTGGGGTGGGGGGGCGCAAAGCCGCCATGTTACATGCTCGGATAAGGGTCTGGTATGGATTTTGGGGGACCCCAAGCCATTTTTTTTTTACATTTTGGCGTGAAGTTCCCATTAAAATCCATACCAAACCTGAAGGGCCTAGTATGGACTGGGGGGGGGGGGGGCATACGCCGCTTTTTTACATTACAGCCACGAGCAAGTTTAAATTACATTTTTTCCTTCAGAAATATCATTATTGCTGTGGCATGTTCTACAAATTGCACAGATGCACCCCTTTACAGGCAGACTAAGGGGACCCCCTAAGCACGATATTTAAAGCAATATTTATTACATAGTTAGATAGTTGGTGAGGTTGAAAAAAGACACAAGTCCATCAAGTCCAACCTGTGTGTGTGCTTTTATATCAGTATTACATTGTATATCCCTGTATGTTGTGGTCATTCAGGTGCCTATCTAATAGTTTTTTTTTTAATTATCGATGCTCCCAAAGTTCATTTTTATTGTTTCACTTTAAGCATCATTAAAATCACTGCTCCTGAAAAAAATGTTTTAAAAACGTTTTCTTTGCATTGATCCCCCAGGGCAGTACCCAGGTCCCCATACACTTTTTCATGTTTGTGTCCCATAGACTTTTATAGTGTTCGCATGTTCGCTAGAACTTTTTGCCTGTTCGAGATGTTCTGGTGCGAACCAAATCAAACCGGGGGGGAAAGGGGGGGGGGGGTGTTCTGTGTATAACAAATTTCATTGAATAGGATCTCAAGTCTTAAGCCCCATACACACGCTCGGATTATCCGAGTTCCAGGTCCGTCGGATCATGTCCGTCGTACTTTGTCCGATGTTGGTTTTGCGTACACACGGTCGGACAAAGTTGTCGGAAAATCCGATCATTCTGAACGTGGTGACGTTTGTTGCCTACGACGGGACTACGTAGAGGCTAGTAACTTTGTTGTCAAAAAATCTATCCAGCAGGAGCTAGGACTTTGTCCGTCAGACAATCCGATGGAAACTGTCGGATGGTGCCTACACACAGTCGGAATTTCCGACAACATTGTCCGATAGGACAGAATCCATCGGAGAATCCGACCGTGTGTATGGGGCTTAAGAATAGATATCTGTATATCTTCACAATGTTATCCCTATTCAAGGATCCCTTGTTCCCCTAAAGAGATTAGCCTGGTCACCCCACCCCCGGGTATGAAGCGTTTTTTGCAGGTTCTCCCATGTCTTGAGCATTGTCTTGCCCCCTCCCCCCCACCCCACCCCACACACACACACACACACACAAACACACCCATTGGGAGGGTATATGGGGTGGATCACAAGCCAGTTTGAGGCTTGCAGCATTTACCCCCTGCACCTCTTATCAGCATTTTTCTGAATCCTGATGAAGCCTTGTGTGAAAAGTGTCAAGCAATAATTAAGCCCTCTGCTTATCATTGGCAGTAATGTGATAGATCTATTGCAGTGGTCTCCAAACCATGGCCCTTTTATCACCTTTATCCAGACTTTGGGGCACTTTTCCTCCCACTGATGCAAGATGCTATTCCTTCCACTGACACCAACAATGGGGCATAATTCCTACTACTGACATTAACAACGGGACACTATTTCTCCGATTCACACCAACGATGGAATACCATTCCTCAATCTGACAGGAACTACGGGAAGCTATTCCAACCCCTGATACCAATGATGGGGCACTATTCCCCCCACTCCCACTGACACTAATGATGAGACATTATTCCTCACTCTGACACCAATTATGGGACACTTTTCCTCCCACTGATACCGATGATGGGGTACTATTCCTCCTACTAATATCAATGCTAAAGCACTATTCCTCCCACTGACCCCAATGATTGGGCACTATTCCTCCCACTGACACCAATGATGGGATGCTATTCCTCCCACTGATACCAATGATAGGACACTATTTCTCCCACTGACACCAATGATAGGACACTATTTCTCCCACTGCTACTAATGATGGGACACTATTCCTCCCACTGACCCCAATGATTGGGCACTATTCCTCCCACTGACACCAATGATGGGACGCTATTCCTCCCACTGATACCAATGATAGGACACTATTTCTCCCACTGCTACTAATGATGGGACACTATTCCTCCCATTAACACCAATAATGGGGTACTATTTCTCCCACTGATACCACTGATGATGCACTATTCCTCCCACTGACACTAGTGATGGGTCACTATTCCTCCCACTGATACCAATGATGGGGCACTATTCCTCCCACTTAAGCCAATGATGGTGCACTATTCCTCCTACTGACACCAGTGATGAGGCACTATTCCTCCCACTGACACCAGTGATGGCGCACAATTCCTCCCACTGAAACCAGTAATGGGTCACTATTCCCTCCACTAATACCAATGATGGGACACTATTCCTCCCACTAATACCAATGATGGGGCTCTATTCCTCCCATTAATACCAATGATGGGGCGCTATTCCTCCCACTAATACCAATGATGGGGCTCTATTCCTCCAATTAATACCAATGATGGGGCACTATTCCTCCCACTGATAACAATGATGGGGCACTATTCCTCCCACTAAACCAGTGATGGGGCACTATTCCTCTGACTGACACCAATAATGAGGCACTATTCCTTCCACTGATACCAATGATGGGGCACTATTTCTTCTACTTATACCATCAATGAGGCACTATTCCTTCAACTGAAACCAGTGATGGGACACTATTACTTCTAACGATACCAATGATGGGAGGAACAGACGGTCCATGTTCATCCAATCCCCCTATAGGGGAGAGCGGAGATCTGACAGGGTGGTCCTTGCACAGTATGCAGGGACCGCTCTGTCATCCGCCGGCTCAGCTGGGATCAACGGAGCGATCCCCGCTGAGCAAGCGGATGTTCACGGGGCGGATCATCATGGGTCCGTCCCGTGTGAAAGGACCCTAAACCAAAAAAATGCTACGCTATACAAATGTAATCTTGTGGTTATCGTTCTGAATACTAGTACTATTAAGTACACCTAAATAATAATTTACACTCTTAAATTACATACATTACATAGGAACGCAGCATAAAGTCCATTCATAACTATTCCATTCTTCTGGTTCTCCCCTAGGAGGGAAGGGGACAAGACAATATGTGAGACAGTGGCAGTGTTCTCAGTGCAGGAGAGGACACACCAGTACAGCGCTTTAACGATTGTTTGGCTTGTATAGAGTGGTGCGCTTTAGCACCTACAAAATGTGAGTACCCTATTATAGGGAAGATTATATATTTTTTAATTCATTTTAAAACGGTATCACACTATCCAGTTTCCTCTGTTTTCTATATGGATATTTGTGCAAGCAACCAGCCAAGGATCTGAATGCTGACCACAAACCCAGAGGTGGTTTAAAAGCGTGTTTTGACCGAGCTTAGGTGCAAGGTCACACACTCTAAAGCCCCATACACACGGTCGGACAATCCGAGGACCAGGTCCGTCGGATCATGTCCGTCGTACTTTGTCCGATGTTGGTGTTGCGTACACACGGTCGGACAAAGTTGTCGAAAAATCCGATCATTCTGAACGTGGTGACGTTTGTTGCCTACGACGGGACTACGTAGAGGCTAGTAGCCAATAGCTTTGGTCTTGTAATGTGATCTGAGCATGCGTGGCACTTTGTCCGTCAGGAATTCGATACACACGATCGGACTTGGTGTGATCGGACCGTGTTGACGGCAAAGATTTCTAGCAGGAGATAAGACTTTGTCCGTCGGACAAACCGACGAACACTGTCCGATGGTGCATACACACGGTCTGATTTTTCGACAACCTTGTCCGATCGGACAGAATCCATGAAAAAGTCCGACCGTGTGTATGGGGCTTAAGGTGAGTGCATACACTAAAGAGGGAGCACAAGAGTGGAGTGGACACAAGTACTTATTGTTTTATCATCTGCAATGAGAACCAGAAGAATGGAATAGTTATGAATGGACTTTAAGTTGCGTTCCTGTGTAGACACATTAATGCATGATATATTTTGGCACAAGAGCACATTAAACACGGTTCCCCTTATTCTATATTGATTATTTTATGTTGATGCACTTTACTTATTATATAGAATTGTATTGTAATTGTTACATGATTGTAACATATGTACATAGAGTTGTGTATGGTACACAGGCTGTCACTGGGAGTATCGCATATGATTGCATATGATTGCAAACTTTTATTGCATAGGATTGCAATATTATGTATATTTATTAATTGCATAAGAGTGTAACTTATTAGTTAGGTGTAGTTAATGGTACTAGTATTCAGTACGATAACCACAAGATTACATTTGGATAGCGCAGCATTTTTTTTGGTTTAATTTATCAATAAAAACTAGCTAAATTGAGGTACCCGCCACATTCAAGCCATATTTTTAACACTGACAACCTCCATGTTTGTACATTATTTTAGTTTTTTTTTTTTTTTTTCTACATTTATCTTTTATTTATCCAAAAAGAGTGATAGAGAATACATTGTCACTTCACATTCCATCAGATACATATACATTCTTTTCCACCATTATAACATTCAAGCTGACTTAGTATTCCACAGTGTTTACCCATACAGTATATATAGACCTATACCTTTATCTTCCACTCACACCGTGTCTAAGGGCTTGAAAGATACTTATCACCAGTACCCAGTGGCGGCTGGTGCTCAAAATTTTTGGGGGGGCGCAAACAAACAGCCTCACTGTGCCATCAAACGCTGCCACTGTGCCCATTAAACGCTGCCACTGTGCCCATTAAACGCTGCCACTGTGCCCATCAAACGCTGCCACTGTGCCCATCAAACGCTGCCACCCTGTGCCCATCAAACGCTGCCACTGTGCCCCAAGTGCTGCCACTGTGCCCCAAGTTCTGCCACTGTGCCCCAAGTTCTGCCACTGTGCCCCAAGTTCTGCCACTGTGCCCCAAGTTCTGCCATTGTGCCCCAAGTTCTGCCATTGTGCCCCTTAAGTGCTGCCATTGTGCCCCTTAAGTGCTGCCATTGTGCCCCTTAAGTGCTGCCATTGTGCCCCAAGTTCTGCCACTGTGCCCCAAGTTCTGCCATTGTGCCCCTTAAGTGCTGCCATTGTGCCCCTTAAGTGCTGCCATTGTGCCCCTTAAGTGCTGCCATTGTGCCCCAAGTTCTGCCACTGTGCCCCTTAAGTGCTGCCCCAAGTTCTGCCATTGTGCCCCAAGTTCTGCCATTGTGCCCCTTAAGTGCTGCCATTGTGCCCCTTAAGTGCTGCCATTGTGCCCCAAGTTCTGCCATTGTGCCCCAAGTTCTGCCATTGTGCCCCTTAAGTGCTGCCATTGTGCCCCTTAAGTGCTGCCATTGTGCCCCTTAAGTGCTGCCATTGTGCCCCTTAAGTGCTGCCACTGTGCCCCCTGCCTGCCCTCTGCACTTACCTTGTCCCGGTGTGCAGCTGGTGACGGCGTCAGGCGACGAGCGGTGTCTCCGTCGGATGTCTTCTCCCGCGCTCCTCCTGTCTTCTTCTGCTGTGATTGGACGCTAGGTGATTGGACGCCTAGCGACCAATCACAGCGCCTGTGACTTCAGCCAATCAGGTGACAGGTAACAGACCTGGCAACCTGATTGGCTGAGAGGCGGGTCTGTGTTAGGGAAGCGATGTATTCGCTTCCCTAACACAATACTGTGTAATCAGCGAACGCACAGCCGTGCGCCCGCTGTTTACACTTAGGGAAGCCTATTAGAGCACACCGCTCTAATAGGGTCCCCTATTAGAGCTTACAGCTCTAATAGGGGCGCTTCCAGCAACACCCCCCCCACTGTAATTCAGATGCCCGGCGCCCGATCAGGGGCCGGACACCTGAATAGGGGGCGGCAGCGGTGACAATAGATAGATTCATGCAATGCATGAATCTATCTATTGGTGATAGAGCGGTGCAGGAGAGGGGGGGCGGCGCTCCTGCGCCCTCTATGCACGCACCGCCACTGCCAGTACCTCACATTTCCCTTCTAAGTTCTCTAATCCTCCTCCTTGTTTTATCCCCCGGTTCCCCAAAACTAAAAAAGTGAAAAAAAAATCCCTCCCCTTGTCCCCAGAGAGATGGAGGGATTCTATATTTCTAGTATACCTGTTACACCAACAAACAAACAGAACAGACGGACCTCACTCCTCCGGGACCCCTTCCATCATTCTCTTTCCCTCTTCTGAGTACATGAATAGGTTCCACACTGTCCATGTTTTATTATACTGTTCTTTCCTGTTTTGAGCTGAGAGGACTTATGCCGCATACACACGATCGGAATTATGGTCGGAAAAATCGCTGATGGTTTTCCCAACGGAATTCCGCTCAAGCTGTCTTGCCTACACACGGTCACACCGAATTCCGACCGCCAAGAAGGCAGTTACATACACCACATACAACGGGACTATAAAAAGGCAAGTTCAATAGCCAGTGCACCACCCTTTGGGCTCCTTCTGCTGATCTTGTATTTATCTCGTGTTAGTAGAAGTTTGGTGAGAGACAATTCGCGCTTTTCAGCCTTGTGCTTTTCAGATCGTTGCTGCTCTTCAGTTTGTGCATGTGGGTTCATATCTGTTCTTCAGTGCGTGTAGTCAGTTTGCATTTGTTTGTCAGTGCATGCTATTTATAGTAGTACCATATTTGATCTTCAGTGCGTTCTTGTCCGCTCGTTTATGACTTTCAGCTCGTTCTTTCAGGCCTTGCTGTTTTTCAGTGCTTTCTGTTTAGTTAGTTCTGACCAGCCGATCGTTTTGAAGCTATGTTGCGGGTACGTGCTCGTCGTAGAGTTCGTGCTGTTTAGGGGCTTGGTGTTGGGCTTCTAGCTTTGACCCAAGCCCAGTCCATGAACGGGGTGGGGAGGAGTTCATGGACAAAGAATTGATTGCTCCAGCGTGACCAATTCTCTCACATGCCTTTGCTGCGTGAGATCAGGGGGAATAACCCTGATGATTTCAGGGACTTTCTCAGGATGACGGACCCTGTTTTTCACCATCTGTTGGCTTTGCTGTCCCCTTATATCAGCAGACAAGATACCTGCATGCAGCAAGCCATCACTCCGGAGCAGAGGCTAGTCGCCACGTTGCAGTACATACAGATCATTATCCCAGAGACCTGTTCTGCCATTATTTAGGTCCTGCAGAAGGACTATATGAAGGTAAGTTTTCTCTTTTAACATCACATTCTATGTATTTAATGATTGCTAATGTATTGTATTTTTTCATCATTCCCTAATTATCATGATTGCAATATGCTGTGAATGTCCCCTTTGTCCTCACGCATGTTGGATTTTTTTAATGCTCCTTTTTTGTTCTTCATGCATATTTGCATTCACTAACCTCCTCAGCATGCTCTCCTAGGCCCATATACACCTATAATCTAGTCACTTAACAATGTATTTTGTCAGTTCCATTGTAGTGCTTTACCCTAAAGATCCCCTAAAATGTGTACAAATGTTATTGTTGTCCTTAAATTCATGCAGAGTGCCAGAAGCTTATTTTTGGGGGGCCCAAAATCATTTGGAACCCCCCATTTCCCAGCCGCTAAGTCAGCTGATACCAATCCTCTATCTGTTTACCTTGCCAAACCCATACACACTATACCTACCTCTTTTGTGGTCAGATTTATGGATGAATTCACCAAAGCATGTGATGCAAGTGCCTGCCTGAATACTTTCAAATGGTACTGTTTACATTTTTGTTCTCCTATTATCTTGATAGGTAATTGCAGAATCTAAAAATGTGCTTCCTTTTTTTTTCTTACCTGTCCAGTGGGCTGCCAATAGTGTAGTTAAGGAGGGGCTGGCCAAAGTAACACACATTACTTTGTTACTCCAGTGGAGAGGGTTACCTGTCCAAAACATACTCCCCCTAAAATATTTCCATCGGGGGGGGGGAGGAATCTGATAAGTGGGCCTTATATTTTAGCCTTTAAATACTCTTTACAATAAATGTTATACTGATGCTGGCCAAGAATGTTTGTGTATAATCTGCTTGCAATGTTTATGTGCAAAATTACTAATTCGATTTTTCTTGTTTGACTCCACAGTTTCCTTCAAAGCCCCAGGAATGGCAGACTGTGCCCTCCCAGTTTGCCCAGCGGTGGGATTTTCCTAACTGCGGAGGGGCAATCGTTGGGAACCACGTCCACATTGTCCCACCACCCCATTCGGGGGTCATACTATTTTAACTATAAGGGGTTTCATAGTATCGCGTTGATGGCGGTGATGTCAGCGACATACGAGTTTCTGTATGTGGACGTGGGGAGGAATGGGCAGATGTTGGATGGAGGAGTATTTGCCCGGACCGAGTTCTACCGATGTCTCGAGAGTGGTGGCTTGGGATTGCCACCCCCGGAGGAGAACGTCAAAGGACTGCCATTTGTCTTGGTCGCAGATGAGGCATTCGGTCTGGGTACCCATGTCATGAGGCCATTTCCACAGAGGACCCTCACCATAGAGATTTTTAAATACCAGAGCCAGAAGAGTCATGAAGAACGCGCTTGGGATCCGGGCCAGCCGGTTCCGCCTGTTTCAACCGGCCATAAATATGGCGGAGTACAAACTTAATCATATTGTGTTATCTTGCTGCATCCTGCACAACTTTTTAAAACAAAATAATCCAAATAATGTTGTCACAGTTGGGCCTGAGGCTGGACTTCAGGAAACAATGACGGCCCTGGAAGCGGCCCGTTCTGGCTTGCCTCCCCAAAGCACCCGTGAAGTGCTTCAAAATGATTTGGACTATTTTTCGGGTAGGGGGGCCATTGCTATGCCAGCACATTTGGAATACATGTTATATTTAATCAGCTAAAATCTTGATTTTGATTTACTGCTTGTGTTTCTTTTTGCTGTCTCCTAGTGCACTTGTAGTGCCAAATGGTTTTTGCATTATTAAATAACACCCATTGTCACTGTAAACACCAACTTCAACACAAAAACTGGTATTGATCATTGAAAGAAGAAGCCACACATTGTTGAGTATAAATCCTTTTACTCCGTACACATTCACATGTGCGTTGTAAAACCCTTTTTTGTAAAAAACAAAAACAAATTTTGAGTTATCTACATTTAGTTTTTTTTTGTTTTTTGAGGTTACATGAACAGCCATGTTTCAAAACATAACATAAACAACTCAGGAACTTACAAAGTTCAACATTGAAAAACTTAAGGCAAGATCAGACATGATATTGTACAAAATGTGTGGATCTTGCCTTCAACAGATGGGTTGAAGTCACCCCTGTAAAAGACAAATTTTGTAGACGCACACAAATTTGGAGTCAAACTGGGAATTTCCATCCTGATCCCATGCATAATGGCAACATGTGCTATCTCCCATCATGGGGGATCAATGGACGTGTTTTGGGGGTGCAACCACTTCCTCTCACCTACTTGAGTTATGAGGAAGGGGTTGCAGCCACAAAACGCGTACATTGATATCCCCTAATGGCAGATAGCACATGTTGACACACTGTGTGCATCTTCAAAATTTGGCTTTATAAAATGTTTACAAAATGTTTAAAATTTTAGAAAAAATGGTGCCAGTTTTTTGGAAATTAGATTCTTCCGGGGACATCAATCATGTTCTTAAGTTTTTGTTCAATCTCCATAGTTTTTTGTTTTATCAAGTCTAAATCCTGACTACACCACATTATGTCCTGGATTAGCCTTTGGGCACTGTCACTGGTGAAATGATGTGATTGTTCTTCCACAACCTGTACATCACCTAAAAATAAAAATACACACCATGTATTATAAATACGCAGGCCTACAT
The DNA here is from genome assembly GCA_028564925.1 of Lithobates sylvaticus. Lineage (NCBI taxonomy): Eukaryota > Metazoa > Chordata > Amphibia > Anura > Ranidae > Lithobates > Lithobates sylvaticus. The sequence continues at coordinate 126,464,568 of CM053031.1, forward strand.
CTCTTACCTGAATCTGGGGTGTCAGACACTCACCTGTTGGTCTCAATCTCGACCACCTCTGCTTCCTCCACATCCTCAGCTTGTGACCTCTGTTCCCCTTCTTCAGGAGGTGGGGGTCCCTGGTGACCTCATATTTCCCCATTCATTGCTCCCCTATGAGAATGAAACAAAAGGTATACTTAGCACACAGATATTTGAGGCCAGAAAGAGGAATATGAAACATTGCTTGGAAGTGGGGTACAATTGTCTGTTTGGGCAGAGTTCCAAGCTGAAGACATGATTTATTCCCTTACTAAAGCTGGAATACTTACCTTTTTTGGACAAGTTTCCCACCTGGAGACACCCCAAGTATCCACTGGAGTACCTGTGCGTGACACCCTAAAAAGTTTGTTCTTGTGTCCCACACTAGTGCACCTGAGTCCAAATGTGTAAACAGCTGCTGAGTGTCCTCTCCTTACATTACACTGAATCTAGTTTGCTAGTTCTTCTAGGTTCAAACACATCTAGACAACAATGCCCTAAACTTCTTTGTAAATAAAAATTTGCATGACCAAATGTATTTAATCATGTATCTGGGAAAAACATTGTATTTATTTTGTAAACGAACGATGTTTACTACGACCGATTACTGTGCCCATGAACATGCAAGTAGACATTTTAAAATGGCCAACACTATAAAGAAAAGCACATGGCGCAGCATGCAAGTAATAATAATAATAGGAACACACGACAAATATTTTTTTGAAGAACTTTCTTGCTCTTTCTATACTAATCTTGCTCCCTTAATTTGAGGTCCGACCAGCGTTTCCTCAGTTGATCCTTGGATCGTTGTACCCCAAAATTCCTGTGCAGACTCTTCACAACTTTATTCATGATCTTGACCTTTCTCATATTTGGGTTTGTGTATGGACCATAATTCCCGTCTAAGTCGTTCCTCCTCAAGATGTCGACCATCTCCAACATCTCTACAAAGGACATATTAGAGGCCTTAAATCTCCTCCTGGATCGTGACGTTTCTGGCTCTGGGCTTTCCTCCTCCTCGTTACTGCTATTATGCACCTGCTGTGTATCCGCTATGTTCCTCTCCCACTGCGACAAAAAAGACGGGGCGGGGAATATTCTTCAAAGAAAGTCAGGGGCGGGCGACGCGGGCGGAGATTCATGCATGCGCAGTGTATATAAAGCTAACACGCGTGTGTCGTAACTACGATCTGTGTGCGGAGGAAGGAGGAATGGAAGCGACGAACGTTATAACCAAGGTAAGATTTTAACTTGGGACATGAGCGGCCTATACTGAATCTAGATTGACGCCTATATTGGGATAAGATTAGCCTGAGAAGAGTGTTTTTGTCTTTTGTTTGGTCTTGCAGAGAAAAATGTATCCATTTACAGAACAAGAATTCCTGGGAGAATTCCTTGATAAATATCGTGATATGCAAAATTTATGGTAGGTGAAAAACCCCTTATATAACAATAAAGCAGCTAGGAAGGCATCGCTGGAGAAACTGCTTGAATTTGTTAAGACTCGGGCCCCCAATGCAGACATGAGGTTTCTGGAAAGTAAAATTGGTAGCTTGAGAAGCACCTATAGGAAGGAGTATCTGAAGGTCCAGAAGTCCCTGAGGTCAGGAGCTGCAGCAAAGGATGTATATGTACCCAGTCTGTGGTACTACAACAGGATGCGTTTTCTGGATGACCAGATTGAGGCCAGGGAATCGCTTTCGACTCTTCCGGCACCCCTTCCCTCCACCCTTCCATCCAGCCTTCCCTCAACCCCAGCTGAGGCTTCTGTGGACCAACCTGGGCCTTCCATCCAGGAAGAAATTGAGGAGCCCAGTTGGAGCCAGGTATAGTATTTTATACATATTTTTTATGGGAAAATGATTGTTGCTAACTAGATGTTATTATTGATATAACAAATTAATGATTTAACAAAAAGTGTTTCATATATCAATAGACAGTAGGGGCCAAAAAAGACAAGAATGAAAAATGCTGGGCTCAGAATGATATTTATTAACATTCAAATTGCACAGTCATGAGCTGAAAATTCTGTGTGTTTGATGAACAAAAAACTAAAACAATGTCCTGCCGACACACGATCGGAAAGTCTGTTCATTTAGAACGTAACTGCAGGTAGACGGGACTAGCGAAGGCAGTGAATGCCGCCTCGCTAGCCCCGTCATCTGGCATGGATTTAAAGGGGAATCCCTACGCCGAAAAAACGGCGTGGGGGTCCCCCCCAAATCCATCTCAGACCCTTATCCGAGCACGCAGCCCCGCCGGTCAGGAAAGGGGGTGGGGACGAGCGAGCGCCCCCCCTCCTGAGCCGTACCAGGCCACGTGCCCTCAACATGGGGGGTGCCCTGGAGAAATGGGGGCCATGCGCCCCCCACCACCCCAAAGCACCTTGTCCCCATGTTGATGAGGACAAGGGCCTCTTCCCGACAACCCTGGCCGTTGGTTGTCGGGGGCTGCGGGCGGGGGGCTTATCGGAATCCGGGAGACCCCTTCACTAAGGGGGCCCCCAGATCCCGGCCCCCCACCCTATGTGAATGAGTATTGGGTACGATGTACCCCTACCCATTCACCTAAGGTGTAAAAGTGTAAATAAAAAAAACACACAATTTTTTAAAAATATTTTATTGCACTGCTCCGGGGGGTCTTCTTCCGTCTCGGGGGGTCTTCTCGCCGGACTCCTCCGCTCTCTTCTGCTCTTTTACCTAGCTCTTTCACGAGCGGAGGAGCCCGGCTTTCTTCTTTGTCGTCGCCGCCGTTGTCTGGGGGTCTTGTTCCGCCTTCGGGGGTCTTCGGGGTCTTCCGGGGTCTCTTCTGTTCTTGCCGCTGTCGCCGCCTTCTGCGCCGTCTTCTTCTTCTTCTTGTTCTTCCGATGTTGACTCGTCGCTCTCTCTGGCCGGAATGGCAGAGACGCGCGGTGTTGTGACTTATATAGGGACAAGGGGCGGGGTCACATGCTCATGTCAAATGGTGACCCCGCCCACCTATGATGTCACAGTCCCGGAGGATGCTGGGACTGTGACATCATATGGGGGCGTGGTCACCATGTGACATGAGCATGTGACCACACCCCTTTTCCCTATATAAGTCACAACACTGCGCGTCTCTGCCCTTCCGGCCAGAGAGAGCGACGAGTCTACATCGGAGGAAGAAGAAGAAGAAGAGGAAGAAGAAAAAGAAGAAGACAGCGCAGAAGACGGCGACAGCGGCAAGAACAGAAGAGACCTCGGAAGACCCCCGAAGGCGGAACGAGACCCCCAGACGACGGCGGCGACGACGAAGAAGAAAGCCGGGCTCCTCCGCTTGTGAAAGAGCTAGGTAAAAGAGCAGAAGAGAGTGGAGGAGTCCGGCGAGAAGACCCCCCAAGACGGAAGAAGACCCCCGGAGCAGTGCAATAAAATATTTAAAAAAAAATTGTGTGTTTTTTTTTATTTACACTTTTACACCTTAGGTGAATGGGTAGGGGTACATCGTACCCCATACTCATTCACATAGGGTGGGGGGCCGAGATCTGGGGACCCCCTTAATAAAGGGGGCTCCCGGATTCCCGAGAAGCCCCCCGCCCGCAGACCCCGACAACCAACGGCCAGGGTTGTCGGGAAGAGGCCCTTGTCCTCATCAACATGGGGACAAGGTGCTTTGGGGTGGGGGGGGCGCATGGCCCCACTTTCCCCAGGGTACCCCCATTGTTGAGGGCACGCGGCCTGGTACGGCTCAGGAGGGAGGGGCGCTCGCTCGTCCCCACCCCTTTTCTGGCTGGCCAGGCTGCGTGCTCGGATAAGGGTCTGAGATGGATTTGGGGGGGACCCCCACGCCATTTTTTCGGCGTAGGGATTCCCCTTTAAATCCATGCCGGGTGATGGGGCTAGTGCGGTGGCATTCACTGCCTTCGCTAGTCCCGTCTACCTGAAGTCACGTTCTAAATGAACGGACTTTCCGATCTTGTCGGCAAGTCCGTTCATTTCCAAAAGTCCCGCGGAATAGCACACAGACCGCGGGATTGTCCGCCGGACTTGTGAGTCCAGCGGACAATTTTAAGTCTGAACTTAAAACTTAGTTCGCCGGACTTTTGGCAGGAAAAAGTCTGCTGGCGCCCACACACGGGCGGATTGTCCGGAGGACAATCCCGCGGGAAAGTCCGCTCGTGTGTACGCGGCCTAAGTTGTAAATGGTTGGGGGCCTATTACGTGGATCTATGCCTGCCTATGGGTTGTTCCATCTCATGCGCATTCTTTGAGACTTTTAGTTCCTTTTTAGAGTGGGTACGGGATGTGGCAGGTGTCAACTCACATGGCCTATTACTTTTGATATTTTGCAATCTTTGTTCTTACAGACGGCTGCAGTTTGTTCATCTGAGTTTGCGACTTTGTTATTCCTAGCGGCATTTGCGTTGGCATTTTATGGAGCCCTCAGGGTGGGGGAACTGGTCAGCCCTTCCAAGATGGCACATAGGGGCTTGTCGGCGGACGATGTCCGTTGAGACGACTCGGTGGTGAGGCTTTTCATCCGCTGTTCAAAGACAGATGAAGCTGGCAGGGGGGCTCACATTAAGTTGCGCCAAATACAGGGTTGCTTCACATGCCCAGTGAAGACGGTATTAAGGATTCGCCCACCTATGGCTGGTTCCATCAGGATCCCCCACCTATTTTTCTTTTTAGATTGTAAGCTTTCTGGTTCATTCACATGGTTTGGCTTTATCTAAGTTTCAATTTATAACTATACTGCCGCGCTGCCTTTCGGCTGCCGGTGTCGAGGCCAGTCATTTTTCATCGCATTTGTTTAGGATTGGGGCAGCCACTGAGGCGGCCCGTGGGGTCTGGACAGCGCGGTAGTTAAAGGAGTTGTAAAGAAAAAAAAATTTTTTGTCTAACTAATCTCTAGTAGGTACTGACATCGCTAAATGTATTATTTTCATCAAAGTTATGTATCTACCTTTTGAAATGGAACATCTATATAAGTCTCCAGGCTGTCCTGCAATCATTCTGCCTTCTATTTCCTGCTTTGCGGTGAGCGTTCACTGTAGCGACGTCACCGCAATAATGAAACTACAGTACCCACTATGCTTAGCAGCATCGCGCATGCGCAGAGCCGTTTTTTCAATAATAACACTATCAAGAACGAGCAAAGTTCTCGGACACACGCCGACCTATTAAAATAAAGTACGCCCTCCTTCATGTAAAAAAAAAAAGACTAAACTACACCCATATTCTAAACACATTCCCACCTCCCCAGCCTACGCAGCAGGACTGTACAATGGTACAGTATTTAAAACATATTTATACTGATGAAATAGTAAAGCCTATGTAATATATCTGATTATATTTCATTTTACAGTTATGGAATAGCTGATGAATTATAATATATGAAATCTGAACAATTTTCAGTAGTATTACAGGCTATTAGGTGACTGTAAGGTTTGATTCAACATTTCCTTGATGTATGACAACGTTTCCTGATGTTGCTGCTGTACTTTCTAATAGCCGAGCATTCGATTACAAATCTCCAGGCAGCAAGGGGGCAGAGTCAAGTGAAGAAAAGAAACTAAGCCAAAGGGGGCGGGGCTGCTGAGTGGTATACACACCCACTAAGACACAGGACTTGATTCTATGAACATAGAGAGAGTCCTGACGCACTCCTGTACTCCTAGGGAAGGGGCAAGCACGACACTCACCCCCAGGCAGAACGGCTCACCTGGTGGTGGTTAGTTACATACAGAGTGACAGGAAGTGCTGAATTCTAATGCCGCGTACACACGATCGGAATTCCGGCCAGAAAAAGATTGATGAGAGCTTTTCATAGGAAAATGCGACCGTGTGTAGGCTCCATCGGAATTTTGCTGGCCGAATTTCCGACAGTAAAAGAATTGAGAGCATGTTCTCAATTTTTCCGACGGAAAAGGTTTCTATCGGAAATTCCGATCGTCTGTAGCAATTCTGACGCGCAAAATTCCTACGCATGCTCGGAAACAATTTGACGCATGCTCGGAAGCATTGAACTCGGCTCGTTGTAGTGTTGTACGTCACTGCGTTCTTGACGGTTGGAATTTGGTGTGACCGTGTGTAGGCAAGACAGTTTGAGCGGAATTCCATCAGAATTCCGTTGAGAAAACCGTCAGAGCTTTTTCCGATGAGAATTACGATTGTGTGTACGCGGCATAAGAAGAAAAGAGGACATTTGCAAGGCAAAATGAAAGAGGAGGTAAGTGAAGCAGCACTACATTAGGTAATAGGAAGCTAATTAGGAGATAATATTTTTTCCTTTACAACCCCTTTAAGCGTATTGGCAGGTGGGAATCTGACAGATTCAAAATTTACATTACGGTGATGGGTGTGTCCTATGTTTCACTTTTTCTTTCAGATCATACATGCCTCGTTTGGATCCTGGGCCATTCTTTTGTTCATTGGGGGGCAAAGAAGGCTGATGTCAGGCCTAATGGCCGACAGTTGGGTTTCCCAAGAGCAGAAGTCAGCATCCGGTGGATTGGAATTCCGGGGATGTTATGGAGCAGGGTAGCACCGGAGGTTAACAGGATCTCCAGATGGGACAGGCCCCCGGATGTATTGGTCATACATGCAGGTGGTAGTGACCTGGGGGTTAGATCCACTAGGCACCTTAAGGGACATTAAATTTGATGTGCTGTGACTGCAAGCGGCATTCCCTTACACAATAGTGGTATGGTTGGAGATGGTGGCCCGCACCACCTGGCATCTTGCCCGGTCAGTGGCAAAGGTAAACAGGGCCAGAGTTAAGGCCAATAAAGAGTTTGGGAGGTTTATTGCAAGTAATGGGGGTCTGGTAGTCAGGCATAAGGAGCTTGAGTTCGAGACATGGAGATATCTCCGTGGGGATGGAGTTCACCTTAATGAGGTGGGTACGGACCTGTGGTCCTTAGGTTTACAGGAGGAAATACAGCGAGCAGTTCGTTGTTGGCGGGGCACAAAGGTATGAGGCTTCACACTTTGCACTGTGGCGGTTGGGTCTTTGGAGGCATTTGGAAGTAAAATTATGGAATTAAAGGTTTGGGACACATCTGAGGTATGGGTCCCTGGTGAATGCCAGTTACGTGGTTAACTGGGAGTTTATGGTTATCTGCTGAAGGAGTTTTGTCCCCGAGTCGGTGCAATGCGGACAGTTTTATCCCAACCTTTGGTGTCAGACTATTTGTAGTAGCAATAATAATGGGCTACAATATGGGGCAAAAGATATGGGTAGTAGAGGTAAAATATAGGACAGTATGCATAGGGATTACCTTTTCATGACTTGGGGCATTGGGAAGCAGCACTGGTCTGTCAACACTGTAGGAGGGTAAACAGCCAAGTAAGTTTGCCATGATGTGCAAATGATTATGACAAGCGCAGCAATACTGCAATTCTACCTTCTTTAATGTCACTCGGTGAGAAGTGGGTGTCTACAGCTCAGATGGTTACATTAGTGCTCAGAACAGTATTCAGGTTTCAGCAAAGGAGCATCCACAATCTGCAGGTCCCTTAGCACAAAGGCTATGTGATCATTAGACATGTGCGCCTTTAATAAATTTGTTTTGTTTCGTTCTGTTCCGTTTCATATTAGCCGTTAATTCGTATTCATGGATTTGCACGAAATACGAATTTTCGTTAGATTCGTTAACTTTTTGTAACAATTACGAACGTTCCTTATGATTAAATTAAAAAGCAAAAAATACCTTTCTTAATATGGCAGTCGCCTGACTCATTATGCTCATTATGAGGGGCTCCCACCATCCCTGTGCTGTGCTGACTTCCTCCTGGGGCTGTACCCCTGCTGTGCTCATTATGAGGGGCTCCCACCATCCCTGTGCTGTGCTGACTTGACTTCCTGGGTTTTTAACTTCATCATAACGAATAATCTTAATTATTATGACAATAATAAAACAATATTAACGAACATTCTTATTTTGTCCGTTTATGATTTTCCCATCAACTACCAGTACCAGTCTCCCACTCCCATATAAAAAAAGGTAATTTTCCCAACCCTCATACAGCAGCAGAAGAAAACCTCTTATTGGTCAACAAAACACCAGTCATGTTTCCGTTGTAACAGAATTTTGATCCGAAATTCGTCAACGAAATTTCATATTTCGTATAAAATTTGGAAGCATAGCTGAAATTTGTACGAATTTTCGATTCGAAAACTATTCAAAATTCGAAAATAATTGCACATGTCTAGTGATCATTGAGTGGTTGTAAGTTCAGGTGATCCATCTGTAAAGTTACAAGTTGTGATAAAGGTGATGGGCTGAAGCTTATTTTGCTGTTTTTGTCAAGTGAAAAAGAAGCTGTGAGTGCAAGCTCTTTTCCTACAGGATGAATTTCTGTTATCAACAAAGTGTCAGGTTTGGAGCCTGATGCTTTTAGAGAGAACATTTAGAAGCATATTTTTCATTTTGTTTTGGAGTGTCTGGTGGAGCATAAATTTGTAAGTAATGCAATTTATTTCTTCTCACTTTTAATTTGCCAAATATTTGAGCCAAAAGCAAAAGTGTGCATTATGGGAGCTGCTGTTTATTTCTTTCAGCCTAATCATATGATTCATGTTCATAGTCTTTTTTATGTTTGCAGATTACTGTCCATAAAGTTTATAAACAACATGTCAGACAGTGCCTGCAAATCACAGACAGAAGCACTGCATACTTCTAGCTTTAAAGCATTGGTGTAAAACCCGCGTCCCCCCAGCTATTTGCAGAACTACAAGTCCCATCATGCCTATGCCTTTGGGAGTCATGCTTGCAACTGTCAGCCTTGCAATGCCTCGTGGGACATTCCTTGCAATGCCCCATGGATCCTGTAGTTCCTCAACAGCTGGAGGGTCACAGGTTGGACACCCATACTTTTTAAAAAAACTATTTGAACCGATTGACGACCGTCTCACGTCGATATACTTTGGCAGAAGGGCTCGTACATGCAGAATCACATACCTGTACGTGGCCCTTTAAGAGGCAAGCTCCGTGAGCCGGGTTGCGGTGATACCCGCGATTGCCTCACGGGGAGGAAAAATGGGGAGATGCTAATGTAAACAAGCATCTCCCCGTTCTGCCTAGTGACAGTGTCACTGATCTCTGTCAGTGTCACTGATGTGTCACACACAGCCAAGCCCCCCCACGGTTAGAAACATGCCCCTAGGACACACCTAACACCTACACTGCCACCTACTGGTTAACCCCTTCACTGCCAGTGTCATTTACACAGGAATCAGTGCATTTGTATAGCACTGATTGCTGTATAAATGACAATGGTCCCAAATATGTGTCAAAAATGTCCGATGTGTCCGCCATAATGTCGCAGTCACGGTAAAAATAAAAATTATTAATAAAAATGCCATAAAACTATCCCCTATTTTGTAAACGCTATAACTTTTTGCACAAACCAATCAATAATCGCTCATTGCAATTTTTTACCAAAAATATGTAAAAGAATATGTATCAGCCTAAACTGAGGAAAAAAAATCTTTTTTTATATATTTTTGGGGGATATTTATTATAGCAAAAAGTAAAAAATATTGTGTTTTTTTTAAATTGTCGCAATTTGTTTGTTTATAGACCAAAAAATAAAAAACGCAGGGGTGATCAAATACCACCAAAAGAAAGCTCTATTGTGGGGAAAAAAGGACGTCAATTTTGTTTGGGACCCAAGTCGCACGACCGCGCAATTGTCAGTTAAAGTGACGCAGTGCCGAATCGCAAAAAGTGTTCAGGTCAGGAAGGGGGTAATATTTTCCAAGGCTGAAAAAAAAGCTAAAAGCTAGTTTTACATAATTCAAACCTAGAATTTAATTTTCAGCAAAATTTCTGCAAAATCAAAGAAAACTCTCTTTTCTTCTCTCCTAATTTTATAAACTTCAAATTACATCTAATGCCGCGTACACACGATCTGACTTTCCAACGGGATTGTCTGCTGGACTAGAGTCCGCCGGACATTCCGACCGTGTGTGGGGCTCCGGCGGACTTTTTCTTCCCAAAAGTCTGGCGGACTTAGTTGGAAGTTTTGACTTAAAATTGTCCGCTGGACTGGGCAGTCCGGCGTGCAATCCCGCCGTCTGTGTGCTAGTCCGTGGGACTTGTGAAATGAACGGACTTGCCTCACACATGGAGGAAAGTCTGTCCATTTAGAACGTGACTCCAGGTAGACGGGACTAGCGAAGGAAGTGAATGCCGCTGCTATCCCCGTCACCTGGTATGGATTTAAAGGGAATCCCTACGCCGAAAAAACGGCGTGGGGGTCCCCCCCAAATCCAGATCAGACCCTTATCCAAGCACGCAGCCCGGCCGGTCAGGAAAGGGGGTGGGGACGAGCGAGCGCCCCCCCTCCTGAGCCGTACCAGGCCGCGTGCCCTCAACATGGGGGGTGCCCTGGGGAAAGGGGGGCCCTGTGGCCCCACAGCACCATGTCCCCATATTGATGAGGACAAGGGCCTATTCCCGACAACCCTGGCCGTTGGTTGTCGGGGTCTGCGGGCGGGGGGCTTATCCGAATCCGGGAGCCTACCCATCGTACCCCTACCCATTCACCTAAGGAAAAAAGTGTAAATAAAAAAACAACACAATTTTTTTTAAATACATTATTGCACAGCTCTGGGGGTCTTCTTCCGTCTTGGGGAGTCTTCTCACCGGACTCCTCCACTATCTTCTGCTAGCTCTTTTACTAGCGGAGGAGCCTGGCTTTCTCCTTCATCGCCTTCGTCGCCGGTGTAGGGATTCCTCTTTAAATCCATACCAGGTGACGGGGCTAGCGAGGTGTCAATCTCGCCCATCGAGGCGGCGGCATTGACTTCCTTCGCTTGTCCCGTCTACATGGAGTCATGTTCAAAATGAACGGACTTTACGACGTGTGTCAGCAAGTCCGTTCATTTCAAAAGTCCCGCGGACTTCCGCCAAAACTCCGCCGAAAAAGTCCGGGCAAGTCCACACGTTCGGAAAGTCCGGCAGACCTCCACTGGAAAGTCTGCCGGACAATCCGGCCGAAAAGTCAGATCCTGTGTACGGGACATTAGGGTGCATTCCTACTGTGGTTAGATGTGAGAACCCCAGTGGGGCTTCCCATGATTAGCTGCGAGAGGCAGGCTAAATGAAAGCTATGGGAGCCTACTACATCTCACAGCTAATCGCAGCCACTCTCGTGTAATCTCTTCTACTGGAATCACATGCCAGTGATCATCCTTGGACGCAAGAAGTCTGCATCTAAGGCCAATCACTAACATTTGATCATTGCATGAGAGATTACATACAAGTGCCCGTGATTAGCTGTGAGACAAAAAAAATCCAGCTTGTCCAATAATGGACTTTTGTCAGGCAGAAATATCCACACACTGATCAAAATCCATCCTGTCCCTGCTGAACTAGACACATTTCACTCAGTCTATGGCCAGCTTAAGGTCCGGTTCACACTGAGGCAGCACGACTTCCAGCACAACTGCCTCAGGCGACCTGGACGTGACCGCTGGAGCGACTTGCAAAACGACTTCTGTATAGAAGTCAATGCAAGTCGCCTCAAGTCGCCCCCAAAGTCATACAGGAACCTTTTTCTAAGTCTGAGCAACTTGTGTCGCTCCGATTAGAAAGGTCGCCTGACAAGTCGTCCCAGTGTGAACCGACCCTTACACTCTTCCCTTCTCGCATCTCAAGGTGGGAGGTTTTCAGCAACAGAGGCAGTGCTTTGATTCTAGAAAGCGGTGGGAATGTAGAGGTGTGGCCAAGTAGTGAATGGCAGGCTACAGGCTTGTGAATCAGCAGAGACAATTCTGAAAGACACACTCCTTACAACATTCTTATGCCAATATAGTGCGAGCAGGCACAGCTTTCACAAGGTTGACAATGCTACTCTAAATTCTGGTGCAGTGCAGCATCATTGCCACCCCAACACAGGAAGCTGCATTTGTCTTTACTGGCATGATCAACAGGTATTTATGGAACTAAGGGAGAACTGTAAATGCAGAGGCACCTATAATCAAGTACTGCAGCACCCGGTGTATATGTAAGGGATTCTTCTAAAAAAAAAAAAAAAAGAATCCTAACCCCGCCTTGTTTGTGATAATATTTATGGATTGGAGGTGTTTTCTAAATGCAGTGAGCCTGTGCTCAATATCAGGCTTACTGGAAGAGGACCTGTCAAAGCATGTCACAGTAGAACCAAGTGTTGTATTCCATATCCTGTAAGGCAGGGGTGCCCAACCAGAGCCCTCTGATGTGGCCTGCTCTCGGATGGCGGGTGGGAAAGCCCAGAACACGTTCCTGATCCGCCATCCCAGGACATGAAAGTTCTGAATGAAGCTGGTGGTAGAGAAAGCAAGTGGCTGAGCAGAGCCGCATAAGCCAATGCTTCTTGTATAGCGCCGACTCCTGTCACAGGCGGATTGATACCAAATGCACTCTGCCCGGGACAGCAACAGCCAGCAATACCTGAATAGAAGACTGTTATTAAAGGTAAGTTTATTGCTAAAATCACAGTGTATATATGGGTATATCTGTTCTGCAGTGGTTACTGGGCTGCTTTCAAACTGATACACAGTTTGAAAGCCATAGGCTTCTGTTATTACCTGCGGGTTTGGTGTGCTTTCAGAAAGTGCACCACACCTGCAGGACATACAGTAATAGAAGTTTATGGCGAAGTGCAGCTACCCCACAGGAAATCCACAGGTTCACAGTGCTGCACCCGCAGGGAAGGTAAACCGCAGTGCATCAGTGTGAACGCAGCCTTAGGCACCTTTCACGCCTTTCACGCGATCGGTCCGATCCAATCAGACCCTTCATTCACCTATAAGGAGCAGAATTGTGTCTATTTACACCCACCTACCTCCAATCCGATCCGCTAAAAAAAAAAAGTAGAGTGGGCTCTATAGAGTAGAGCGTGCTGTGTCCGTGTCCGCTTTGCAGCGTGAACACAGACCTGCCATCCGCCCGCTCCGCTCATTGTGGCCCACGACCAGTTACCAAGTCACCTAAGTGGCCCTCGCTCTTCAAAAGGTTGGGTATCCCTGCTGTAAGGTATAACTCTGGCATCAATACACTATTAGAGAACTGTCTGCCTGTGCCCCCAGCATATACATACAATGAGAGTGCTTGCTTATCGTGTGCCCCTCTAGTTACCTACTGCCCAAAGGCCAACTTCTCCTCAAGAACCTAGCACTGGACAGCACAGTTTAAATTTTACTGCAACATGAGTGCCATGTCTGCATGCCACCGATGTGCATTCTTACAGTACATGGGCAGGAGGCAGGCCACTAGTGCCACAGCCACTAGCTGTGTTAACCCCCCCAGCAATGAATATCATATCACAAGAAAAAACTCAAATCTGACGGTGGACTAAAGCTTTTTCAAAACAAATACTGCAGCCTTGTATATCTTTATCACCTGCACAAAACCATCTGGGAGAGGAGCATTTCCCATATTGAGTCCCCAGTGTGTGCAATGAGTGCAGGGTGTGCCCTTTCCCCTTTGGAGCCAATGGGGGTTATTTACAAAAGGAAAATCCACTTTACACTACAAGTGCAAAGTGCATTTGAAACTGCTCTGAAAGTGCACTTGGAAGTGCAGTCGCTGTAGATCCGAGGGGGAAATGCAAGGAAAATAAAAAAACAGCATTTTAGCTTGCACATGATTGGATGATAAAATCAGCAGAGCTTCCCCTCATTTCAGATCAACCAGATTTACAGCAACTGCACTTCCTTGCCTTTTGTAAATAACCCCCAATGTGTATTGTACACATTACACACATTAGGACCACGCCAGTGCTAGGGATATAACCAGGTTGAAATCTCCCATTTGACAGAGCATCCAAAAAAGCAGCATCAACAGTTGTCCGCCCAGTCTCCCTAAAAACTGAGAATGAAATTGGAAGTCCATACTAGGTGTACTCAAGTAAAATAGAAATGTTTCTGCAGTGAAGAGCTGGTGTTCGAAATATACACAAAAGGGTTGGTGGTTTTGCAGGCAGCAGTGGGTTATTAAAGCTATTTATAGTTGGAGTCTTCATTTAGGAATGTGTATGTTGTAAACTATTTTAAAAACACTAATGCCGCGTACACACGGACGGACTTTCCCGCGGGATTTCCGCTGGACTGAAGTCCGCTGGACAATCCCCCCGTGTGTGGGTGCCGGCGGACTTTTTGGTGCCAAAAGTCCGGCGGACTAGGTTTTAAGTTTTGTTTTAAAATTATCCGCTGGACTTGGCAGTCCGGCGGACAATCCCGTCGTTAGTATGCTAGTCCGCCGGACTTTTGGAAATGAACGGATTTGATCATCGGAAAGTCTGTTCATTTAGCACGTGACTTCAGGTAGACGGGGCTAGCGAAGGCAGTGAATGCCGAAAAAACAGCGTGGGGGTCCCCCCCAAATCCATCTCAGACCCTTATCCGAGCATGCAGCCCGGCAGGCCAGGAAGGGGGTGGGGACGAGCGAGCGCGCCCCCCCCCCCTCCTGAGCCGCACCAGGCCGCGTGCCCTCAACATGGGTGTGCCCTGGGGAAAGGGGGGCCGTGCGGCCCCCCCACCCCAAAGCACCATGTCCCCATGTTGATGAGGACAAGGGCCTCTTTCCCGACAACCCTGGCCGTTGGTTGTCGGGGTCTGCGGGCGTGATGTCACAGTCCCGGAGGATGCTGGGACTGTGACATCACAGGGGGGCGAGGTCACCATGTGACATGAGCATGTGACCCTGTCCCCTTGTCCCTATATAAGTCCCAGCACAGCGCGGCTCTGGCATTCCAGCCAGAGCGAGCGATGAGTCAACATCGGAAGAAGAAGAGGAAGAAGAAGGCGGCGGCCCAGAAAACGACGACAGCGGCAAGAACTGAAGAGACCCCGGAAGACCCCGGAAGACCCCTGAAGGCGGATCGAGACCCCCAGACGACGGCGTTGACGATGAAGAAGGTAGCTGGGCTCCTCTGCTCGGTAAAAGAGCTAGGTAAATGAGCGGAGGAGTCCGGCGAGAAGACCCCCCAAGACGGAAGAAGACCCCGGAGCAGTGCAATAAAATATTTTTAAAAAATTGTGTGTTTTTTTTTTCTTTACACTTTACACCTTAGGTGAATGGGTAGGGGTACACCGTACCCCATACTCATTCACATAGGGTGGGGGGGCCGGGATCTGGGGGCCCCCTTATTAAAGGGGGCTCCCGGATTCCGATAAGCCCCCGCCTGCAGACCCCGACAACAAACGGCCAGGGTTGTCGGGAAGAGGCCCTTGTCCTCATCAACATGGGGACAAGGTGCTTTTTGGGGTGGGGGGGGCGCACGGCCCCCCTTTCCCCAGGGCACCCCCCATGTTGAGGGCACTTGGCCTGGTACGGCTCAGGAGGGGGGGGGCGCTCGCTCGTCCCCACCCCTTTCCTGGCCGGCCGGGCTGTGTGCTCGGATAAGGGTCTGAGATGGATTTGGGGGGGACCCCCACGCCATTTTTTCGGCGTGGGGATTCCCTTTAAATCCATACCAGGTGACGGGGCTAGCGCGGCGGCATTCACTGCCTTCGCTAGCCCCGTCTACCTGCAGTTACGTTCTAAATGAACGGACTGCTCCATGTGGGGGCAAGTCCGTTCATTTTCAAAAGTCCCGCAGACTTTTTCCTGCGGATTGTCCACCGGAGAAGTCCGGGCGTGTGTGGGCAAGTCACACGCTTGGAAGTCCGGGCGTGTGTGGGCAAGTCACACGCTCGGAAAGTCCAGCGGTTTGTCCGGCGGACAAAGTCCGAACGTGTGTACGGGGCATTATTCATGATAACTCCATTTCCCCCTCTCCCCTTAGCTATTTTTTTTCTTTGCTGCTGCCCTTATTTCATTTACCATTTATTTGTAAAATTGGCATGCATTTATTTTTCAGCTGCTTGTTAAAAATTAGGCTTTGTACCAGAAACATAATTAATGCCTTTGAAAAATTGGATAAATTGTAAAATAGCTGAAAGCTACTGTTGTAACTAGATGGATGGACTCATTTTTTACCATAATCCTAATGAAAACTCAGATAGGTTTCCCCATGCTTATTATGGCTACTTTGCACAAGTTTAGCCACATTGCAACCCCATTCTAATTGTTTTTTCAAGGACCAAAAGCATGTAATGCTAGAGCACGAAACAGTGTTGGCATCTTTGCATCTACCACCACTGTACAGCAGAGGTTCATCTGCGTCTGTTGGGTGGGAGGCTACTTTTGGCATCTTTACCCTTGCAGTGGCCAAGAATAAGGGAACCCTATGGGGCCTAATATTTCCCTGTTCATTGAAGGTGAAGCTTAAATCAGGTCACAGTTGGTTTGTGCATGGTCATTCAAAGACTGGTGTAGCGGCCATAACCCCTTGAGGGGTGGTCTTGACTTTTGGGCTTACCAGTTACCTCCTCGTGGCTTGTCGGCGAATGCCCAGGGGTTCCCAGGGTTAGTACCTAGCAACTTTGGATGCTGACACATAAAAGTCCTTTTTAAGGTTTTTATTCTGCAGTGGTAACATCCAACATAACACAGTCTCAGATAGAAATAGAGGGCACAGGTGAAGAAACTCAGGCACTTTGAACTGCTGACATCCACTGAATGTCTCTAATCAACCCAGAGAGTAGCCACACGAGCTGGGCACTTCAATGCTGGATAGACCTCTAGCCATAGGCCTAGCAGACAACAATGTGATCCAGAAACTTGTAAAAAGTCTCTGACACAGAATAAACTTGTAACCGAAGATAGTAGGAACCTTTCTCACAGTACCTGGAACATTAGCTGTCTCCTTGGCAGTACTGTGGAAGTGTGGATTCTTTAATGTCCATACAACTCAGCTTCCAGGCTCTTACTGAGATGCCAGCTTGTTGTTGTCCTCTGAAGAGTCCTCCCCTGGTCACTTGTATGAGTTGCCCTGTCCCTCCAATACTGAGAGCACACCGGGACACCTTAAATCCTCCTTCAGCTACTGTGCCTCGGGTTAACCGGCTCCGAGACTCGGGAACAGACGTATCCCCACCCCAGACCATGCGGGTCTATGGGGCTAGTCAGACTGACTGACCATGTTTGCGGGACGGCAAACGCTTCTAGGCTCAGGACCCCTCGCGGGCTACCCCGGTCCAGAACCAGGAAGACTGCAGCCGAACCCCGAACACGTGACTTCAGCACCTTAAGTACCCTTCCCCAGACTACACAGCGGGTCCAGATGCGGCCACTGATTGGCTCTGGGAAAGATTGGCACCCAACACCTCCAACCAGGTCTGGTTTTCAACCTGTCATGGGTACCTCACTGCACCTATGACCAGGCAGAACCCCAGTACAGCCCAGCCAAACTGATGCCAAAGTAAACCTGTACAATTAACCCTCAGAACCCCATTACTGTTCTGAGGGAAAAACTAAATTTCCAACTTATAGCGCACACTTGTTAAAGTGTGACCGCTACACTGGGAAACACAAAATGGATTAACTATTATGAACAAGTTAAACAGCCAGAAAGGAATATTCCCCTAACTGGACATTGAAATTTCAAAATATGTAGAAAAATAAAAATGTTATTGATAACAAAGATTCTTGCGTGAGATACAGAATAAAAAAAAAAAGTTAAACAGCCACAGCAGTGAGAATAGATTTAGATCCAATTATCTTTACACCTGAACAATATTGTCAAAATCTTACATATTGTGTGATTTTTATTTATTGTGTGACAAAGGGATAGATGGTTGTGCAAACACTATTTGCATAAACAAAAAAAGCAAAATGTTTACTGAATCCAAGTGAAGAAACTTTAGTAGATAAACACATTCCTCTTTCCAGCAAGGTGTAATGGTGTACCAGCACAGTCTAAAGCCCCATACACACGGTCGGATTTTCCGATGGATTCTGTCCTATCGGACAATGTTGTCGGAAATTCCGACCGTGTGTAGGCACCATCGGACAGTTTCCATCGGATTGTCCTACGGACAAAGTTCTATCTCCTGCTGGATAGATTTTCTGACAACAAAGTCCGATCACACCAATTCCGATCGTGTGTATCGAATTCCGACGGACAAAGTACCACGCATGCTCAGATCACATTACAAGACCAAAGCTATTGGCTACTAGCCTCTACGTAGTCCCGTCGTAGGCAACAAACGTCACCACGTTCAGAATGATCGGATTTTCCGACAACTTTGTCCGACCGTGTGTATGCAACACCAGTGTCGGACTAAATCCGTCGGACAAAATCCGATGGATTTTGTGGTCGGATTTTCTGACCGTGTGTATGGGGCATATGTGGTAGCTGGTTGGCTGATTACGATATGATGATCATCCTGTATTTTACATGATGGGACTTTTTTGTGCATATCTTAGGTGTGTCTACATAATAAACCAGGTGGGTAAGTATTTATTTTTTCTTCTTTTGTATTGAATTTTCATTGATCTAACTATATCTTATGCCACGTACACATGATCGGACTTTGATCGGACATTCCGACAACAAAATCCATGTATTTTTTCCAATGGATGTTGGCTCAAACTTGTCTTGCATACACACAGTCACACAAAGCTTGTCGGAAATTCCGAACGTCAAGAAAGTGGTGACGTACATCACATACGACGAGCCGAGAAAAATGAAGTTCAATAGCCAGTGCGGCTCTTCTGCTTGATTCCGAGCATGCGTGGAACTTTGTGCATCGGAATTGTGTACACACGATCGAAACTGTCCGATGGAGCCTACACACGGTCGGAATTTCAAGCTTCAATCACACATTTTATGTTGAAAAGTCCGACCGTGTGTACGGGGCATTAGAATGAAAATAATGGTAAGTCTAGTCATAATGAAGTCCTGTCAGGATTTGAAGCAATTGCAGACTAGCCAACTCACAATTGTATTCTTTCACTCCTGTGAGTAATCTGTGTAATGAGACTATCGTGATCTTAGCCACCTTTCACTTTGTTATGAGTTGCTACTTGCAGGCATGTATGTTTGATATGGTGGTATTTATTTAGGTAAAATAGAATGGCAGTGTGGAATTTTCCTTTACTCAGAATTGTTCTGAATTGTATCTATTGTGCATGTATTGGTACATTTCCAACCTAATGTAAGCATCAAAGGCAGCTGGAAGTAGAAGATTATGAGAGAAATTGAAAATTTCATGTAACACTTTTCACTCTAATTAACCTATCCAAGTTTCGATTCATCTAGGTGCGTCTGCCCTTTTTACTGGCTAAAATCCATAAACCTGCATACACTGCTGACAGATGTATTATGCTAGTGTGTTAGCCTCAGGCTAGGATCAACCTAGTACTCACCTAAGGGCTTTTTTTTTTTAACAAATTAATGTAACAAGCTAATGTTAATTATAATAAACTAACCCCTTATTAAAATGTAAAGCAAAAAAGTTATCTGACACAAACAAAAACATAAAAAAATTCAGTTGAACTGTAGAAGCCTGTTTAGCTTCCTATGACACTAACCTCACTTTTTTTTTATTATAAATGATACAGTATCTCACAAAAGTGAGTACACCCCTCACATTTTTGTAAATATTTTATATTATATCTTTTCATGTGACAACACTAAAGAAATGACACTTTGCTACAATGTAAAGTAGTGAGTGTACAGCTTGTATAACAGTGTACATTTGCTGTCTCCTCAAAATAACTAAACACTAAGCCATTAATGTCTAAAAAGCTGGCAACAAAAGTGAGTACACCCCTAAGTGAAAATGTCCAAATTGGGCCCTATGTGTCAATATTTTGTGTAGCCACCATTATTTCCCAGCACTGCCTTAACCCTCTTGGGCATGGAGTTCACTAGAGCTTCACAGGTTGCCACTTGAGTTCTCTTCCACTCCTCCATGATGATATAGAGGAGAGACCTTGTGCTCCTCCACCTTCCATTTGAGGATGCCCCACAGATGCTCAATAGGGTTTAGGTCTGGAGACATGCTTGTCCAGTCCATCACCTTTACCCTTAGCTTCTTTAGCAAGGCAGTGGTCATCTTGGAGGTGTGTTTGGGGTTGTTATTATGTTGGAATACTGCCCTGCGGCCCAGTCTCTGAAGGGAGGGGATCATGCTTTGCTTCAGCATGTCACAGTACATGTTGGCATTCATGGTTCCCTCAATGAACTCTAGCTCCCCAGTGCCGGCAGCACTCATGCATCCCCAGACCATGCCACTCTCCCCAGCATGCTTGACTGCAGGCAAGACACACTTGTCTTTGTACTCCTCACCTGGTTGCCGCCACACACGCTTGACACCATCTGGACCAAATAAGTTTATCTTGGTCTCATTAGACCACAGGACATGGTTCCAGTAATCCATGTCCTTAGTCTATTTGTCTTCAGCAAACTGTTTGCGGGCTTTCTTGTGCATCATCTTTACAAGAGGCTTCCTTCTGGGACGACAGCCATGCAGAGCAATTTCATGCAGCATGCTGCGAATGGTCTGAGCACTGACAGGCTGACCCCCCCACCCCTTCAAACTCTTCAGCAATGCTGGCAGTACTCATACGTCTTTTTCCCAAAAAGACAACCTCTGGATATGATGCTGAGCACATGCACTCACCATGTTTGGTTGACCTGTTCTGAGTGGAACCTGTCCTGTTAAACCACTGTATGGTCTTGGCCACTGTGCTGCAGATCAGCTTCATGGTCTTGGCAATCTTCTTATTGCCTAGGCCATCTTTATGTAGAGCAACAATTTTTTTTTTTCAGATCCTCAGAGAGTTCTTTGCCATGAGGTGCCATGTTGAACTTCCAGTGACTAGTATGAGAGAGTGAGAGTGATAACACCAAATTTAACACCTTGTAACGCTATTGAGTCACATGACACCGGGGAGGGAAAATGGCTAATTGAGCCCAATTTGGACATTTTCACTTAGGGGTGTACTCACTTTTGTTGCCAGCCATGGCTCTTTGTTATTTAAGTTATTTTGAGGGGACAGCACATTTACACTGTTATATAAGCTGTACACTCACTACTTTAAGTTGTAGCAAAGGGTAATTTCTTCAGTGTTGTGACATGAAAATATATAAAAAAATATTTGCAAAAATGTGAGGGGTGTACTCACTTTTGTGAGATACTGTATTACCAAAAGTATTGGGACACCTGCCTTAACACACATATGAATTTTAATGGCGTCCCAGTCTTAGTCTGTATGGTTCAATATTGAGTTGACCCACCCTTTGCAGCTATAACAGCTTCAACTCTTCTGGGAAGGCTGTCCAAAAGGTTTAGGAGTGTGTCTATGGGAATCTTTGACCATTCTTCCAGAAGCACATTTACAGGAGATGACCAGAGACTGCAAATCTATTACAGGAGATGACCAGGGTACAGGAGGTGATCAACTAAGTAACCATTTTAAAATTTTACCTATCAGCAGTGTACAGCTATACTGTTTGTTGGATACAAAATATGGTTTAGTATCCCACGGGTATTTCACTTACTGATTGAAACAGCCAGGTTGGAAAACACATCAAAGCTTTGTAGCGTATTAAGATAACAATGGCTTGGCTCAAGCCCACCTGCTGTGATATGTGTGATAACAAGCTTCAAAGAGACCACTGCTATGGATATCTATTGGATGGAAGGCAAATGGGGGTGGCTATGAGTGGGTGTGTAGGTTTGAATGGAAGGTTCGCACACACAGGAGATTCAGTCTCTGTTTGCTGGGAAGCCCTGACATGAGGATGTGTCTCTGACAACCTCATGGCTTGGCGGCCATCTTGAGGCATTCCCTTATGGATCATGGCGATGGCCCTCTCTGAGTCTAGCCGACTCTACAAAGCCTCACAGAGGGCCTTGTAATGAGTATCTTTGATATTCTTGTATTATATGTTTTGATTGTAAGCTTTGTGATATTGTAATGTCTTTTAATACTTTATGTTAGCGTTCCTGATTTCTTGGGAAATAAATAAGATAGTGTATTACTAGCAGCAGTGTGTGTATTTTCATAACTAACTTTATATCAGTGTGCCTAACAGGGTTTAATAGACCAGCTAACTATGGGAATAGATATGTTAATAGTAGTTGTATACTGCAGCGATTTCTACAAATGGCACCGCAGATAGCATGTGGCAATCCAAAAAGCCACATAGAACCTACAGGACAGAAGTGCTCAGATACAAGGCAGCTGATAATGCCACAGTAAGTGTGGTTAGTCTTTTCTATGGATAGGCAAAAGTTTTATTGTTTAGAATGATATCAGGTAAAAGTGATAATGAATGAAGAATCTTGAATGCTATGGGAGCGATTAGTTTTTTTTTCCTGTGAGTTCTAAGAGCTAACGATAATTGGGTTTGGTTTATTACTCAGTGCAGTGTTGGAACGTTAGTACAAATAGAAGTGTATATTGTGTGGATTGTGTGCTTGTGAAAATGGAACTGGTGTATACATATGTTAAAAAGTATGCCTCTGCCAGTTATCATTCATGTGCAGATGAACCTCTTAAAAGCCAGTGTAATGTTCTAGTGTCTCAGTGTCAGCAACATAATAGCAGATTATTGGGTAAACAACTAAAAAAGAAAGTGAAGAAAGAAAAGTTGTTTAATGAGATTGCAGTGTTGCTCAGAATTAAATTTATATCTGAGCAAATTGGGGGGGAAGTGGGAAGCAGAAACGAGACGTCTTGGGGAAGACATAGAGAAAGTCAGTGAAAACCTTCTAAAGATTGCAACAGCCTCCAGTAGTGAGATGGATGAATTGCGGGCAAAAGCCAGCGATTTGTCAGGTGAAAACAGTGAGCTACAAGAACAGCTTCAGAGGTGCAGCATGGACTGTGATATGAAGAGCAAACTTTGCGAATAAGGTTGTGAGAGATGGAAGAATTGGTTATGTCTTTAGAAAGAAAATTAGCAAAGGCACGCTCCCAACTTCTTATTAAAGAACAGTGTATAATATCGCTCAATGAGCACAAAGCAACATGCCAATTGGCCGATATCTGCACAGTCAGTGAGGAGAAGAGCCGTGATGAAACACACACTACTAAACTACTATTGTGCCTATAGCGTCAAAGCAGAATAACAGTTTGATTACAATCCAAGAGAGACTCATGTTATGCCAGATTCTGGGTGAATTTAATGCCCTGGAGTCGCCAGTGAGTCTGTCCAATAAGTTTGAAGCTCTAGTCCTTAAATTCCATTTGAGTAATGAGGATGCATGCTCTCTTCTAAAAGCATGGCTACCAGGACCTTTGATAGGCCAGTTATCAGCACAGGTTAATGATATGTGGTCTTGATTGGTAGATACTCTATAATGCCGCTCCTAGAGTGACTAACCACCCTTGCGCCAATAATGTTGACCAATGTGCAGATAGATGTGTGTGTGATACACACCACCTATAAAATCCCTAAATGTGAATAAACACCTAGCAGCCACTTTAAGAATATGTAATCATAAAAAAATGTGATTATAATCAAACTAGTAATGACAAGTGAAAAATATAATCAAATGGCGCTTAAAAAAGAAAAACATAAAAACAAAACAAAATTATATATAAACTGTCAAAATATATAAAACACTACGTGAAATAGTGTCCGTGAGATGATACAAAAACCAATCTTCATTAATATTTGTGTAAATTCAAAGAAAAAATGTGATTCAATCTTCCATGTGCGCTCTGTCGGCTTATCTGATATCCAAAAGTTGCAGTGGATTGTGTGCTGGATTTGGCTTTATCACATTTGTGTTTTTGTAAGTTGAAACATTGAAGTGTGAGTGATGTTGAATTTTAATAAATAAGTTTTATCACAGTATCACGCTATGTGGAGGCACATTTTTTATTTGTTTTCACATATGGAGTTTGCAAGTTTGGATTGATCGCACAAATAACCCAGGTTGGGTAATCGCTATATTTGCCAACCACGAGAGTGCGAGGCAATACCATCCGGTGAGTGCGGTCTCATTGGGAGAGGGAACACGAGTTGGTGTGGTGGAAGATATATTTGATTATTCTATTGAAGATTTGTTGGTGGACTCCTTTTTTTCTTTGGAAGATTGAATCACATTTTTTCTTTGAATTTACACAAATATTAATGAAGATTGGTTTTTGTATCATCTCACGGACACTATTTCACGTGGTGTTTTATATATTTTGACAGTTTATATATAATATTGTTTTGTTTTTATGTTTTTCTTTTTTAAGCGCCATTTGATTATATTTTTCACTTGTCATTACTAGTTTGATTATAATCACATTTTTTTATGATTACATATTCTTAAAGTGGCTGCTAGGTGTTTATTCACATTTAGGGATTTTATAGGTGGTGTGTATCACACACACATCTATCTGCACATTGGTCAACATTATTGGCGCAAGGGTGGTTAGTCACTCTAGGAGCGGCATTATAGAGTATCTACCAATCAAGACCACATACATATTTTTTACCCAGTGCGGCCATGGAAGCTATAAATTATTTGTCTAGCCGACAAATGAACCCAGAGAGCATCTTCTCCACCAATCAAGTCATGGTTGACTATGAAGAAGATATTTCAGGTTCCTTAAAAACCCTTGAAAATCTTTTAGAAAAACAACTAAAAACATGGTGGGACATCTTCACTTTTGAGCATTATGAAAGGGAAGGTTTAATTTTTAGGAGTCTGAGATGGGAGGTTTCACCTCAGGATGGTCTTACTGACCAGAAATACATGGATGAATGGCTGGAATTTTTTAATAAAGCTGGAAAGGAATTACAGTCATTAGTTTTAAAACGTAAACGCATTAAGCTAGATATTATCAAACAAAAAATTAGTGCTTTACAATCTATTTTAGAACCTGTCAATGAGTCAAATCAAGTTAAGGATTTTAATGTGAACATGAAGAAAAAACTAGATAAGGTGGATCAAGATACACAAAAAAAGAAAGTTAAAAAATACATCAGGGATGTAAATGATTTTCAGTCCCACAAAATCTATGCATGGCAAGGACAATGTATAGGTGATGATGAGGTACCTAGGGAGACTACTAATATGGGAGGTCCGAGCACCCAGAAAAATGATCAATTAAAAAATAGATCGGCAAAAAATTTGGTGAGGGAAGGAGGAAAAATCACTAACCAGAGTGGTCTAGGCGGAAACCGTCATGGAAAGATCACTCATCCTGTACCCGTTCAGGGGGACTCTAATCACATGGATAGGAATAATCGAACTGATCATCCTCAACCACCAAATAGACCTCACCTTTCGGAGATTAGTTATCACCCATATCAACAATATTCGTCCCCGCAAACCTTTAGGGAAAGTCCTATCCGTCAATTCCATTCTCCTAGATGGAATAGGGATCATACGCCTCAACGGAATGTCCACTATCCAGGTTATTATCAACCTCAGTGGCAACATCATTATGCCCCCAATAACTATTTTGACTCTAGGAACAATACTAATGATAATGGGTATTGGAGGGGATCGGAAGATCCACATTGCAACAACTATTGGAACCAACACCCCCCACCCCCACCTTTTTTAGGACAGAGGGGACGTGGAGGAAGGGGAGGGACACCAAAAAAGAACCCCCAAATGCAGAAACAGAAGGGAGGGGACAAACCCCCACCCTCACAACATGGAAGCTCGACAACCCAAAAAGGTTCAGGGGATGCAGGGCCGGTAGACGGAAACAGCTCCAGAAAACGAGCAAGGGACAACTAGACCAGGGGATCTATAATTTGAGTAAAGCAACATTGGATCCAAATGAGACTAATATTCTCAACCTGGGTCTCAAATGTGCCCCTAAAAAAGGCTTGAATAAATTTGATGTCTATATCGACACCCATAAGTTCGTAAGAACTTTGAATATGAAAAAGTACTTTCTAAGCCAACCGGCAACCAATCGCCCTACTACCACATATAGATCTGAAATGATTGATAGTGGACTTAGAAATAAGTCCATTTGTAATCCCCTTAACCCGAGCAACCATTACATTGAGGTTTTTAAAAATTTGGTGTTGAAAGACATTGAAGCCTTGGTTCCAAAGAAAAACATTAATCCTGGTTATATTAAGGACGGGATTAAATCCCTGGAAAAACGAAAGGACATCATCGTCCGTCCAGCGGATAAGGGTGGGGGAGTTGTACTGATGGACAGATCCTTCTACATTGAACAGCTTGACAATTTAGTGGGAGATACCAACACTTACCGCAAATTGACGGCAGACCCCACTGATCCTTATAGGATTCAGTTAGATCATTTGGTTGAATGGGGTTATGCTATTAAAGCTTTAAATCTTAAGGAGAAAAGGTACTTGGTACCTAGTACATCAAGAATACCTGTAATATACACTCTGCCCAAAATCCATAAGAATAGCCAAGTACCACCGCCTCGCCCGATCGTGAACGGTATAGGTTCCGTTACGGCGAGATTGGGTGAATATTTGGATAAGTTCTTGCAACCCAGTGTAAAAAGTACGCGAGCTTATCTGAAGGACACTTCGGATCTTCTATCTCTGCTGAAGGATATTAAAATTAGTACAACGGCTGATACATTTTTAGTAACAGCCGATGTACGCTCCTTATACACTGTCATTCAGCATGAAGACGCTGCACTGGCATTGAATTGGGCCCTGAGCAAGAGGGATGATATCCCATTTGTACAGAAGAGGTTTTTGGGTCATGTGCTCGATTTTTGCATGACCCATAATTACTTCTGGTGGAATGGTCACTTTTATGCTCAACAGGTTGGCGTGGCAATGGGAGCGAAGTTCGCTCCCAGCCTAGCCAACCTGTTTATGGCTGAATGGGAGGACAGGTATGTGTTCAGAGATCAACTTCCTCAATTAAAATTCTATAAACGGTACATAGATGATTTAATTTTCATCTGGGAGGGATCCCATAAATCCGTTTTGGAGTTTTTGGAGGGGTTGAATCGTAATAATAATAACATCCAATTGGACCATCATGTGGATGATCATACCATCAACTTTTTAGATTTAGTCATCTTCAAAGATAAGGATGAGCTGAACACAAAGGTTTATTTTAAACCGACAGACCGGAACAGCTACTTGTCCATTAGAAGCGGCCATCACCCATCCTGGATCAGAAATATCCCCAAGGGCCAGATTCTAAGAGTAAGGCGGAATTGTAGTAATATCATAGATTATCATGATCAAGCAGAAATATTGAAGAGTAAATTTGTACAAAAAGGGTATGAAGAAGAGTCCTTGAAACAAATCATCCAGGAAGTGTCAGAAATACCTAGAGACGAGTGCTTAAAAAAGAAAGAGCCTAGTGGAGGTGACATGAACCAACACCAATTAGGGTTTATTTCTAATTTTCATGCACAGTATAAGGAAGTAGAGGGCATTTACAAAAGACATTGGCACATTTTGCGCCAGGATAGGCATTTAGGAGGGCTATTACATCAATATCCCAGGTTCATTTATAGGCGTGCCCCGAGTTTTGGGGACCAAATTGTTAAGAAAATTTTGGATCCCCCAGATAAACAAGGTCCAAAAATTGACCTCAAGGGATTCTATGCCTGTAGAAAGTGCATTTGCTGTAGGACCGTGAATATCAGTAATAGAGGGAAACTCAATTTTTCCAACAGAGAGGGTGAGTCCTTCGACATTAATGAGTTTATCACGTGTAACACAACGCATGTTGTTTATCTCATGTGGTGTCCGTGTGGACTTTTTTATGTTGGTAGGACCAAAAGGCTTCTCAGAATACGGATAGCGGAACATTTAGCTAACATCAGAAAAGGGTTCCGCTATCATAGTGTGTCTTTACACTTCAGAGAGAAGCACAACCGTGATCCATCTCTGATTCAATTTTGTGGAATAGACACAGTAAAACCATCTTGGAGGGGCTCCAATAGGGTGAGAGATTTATCACAGAGGGAGACCCGCTGGATTTTCTCCATGAAATGTATGAGCCCTAGGGGGTTGAATATCGAGGTGGACCTCAACTGTTTTATTAACAATTTCTGAAGTTGGAGCTTGACCCAAAAAGGTCAGCCAAGGATGACAGGGTTATTGCCAATGCGCAATATGGTCTATCTTGCTTGATTATTAATAACAATATTTTTTTCAATTTTCCTTGCTGCTAGAGGTTTGATCCACCACTGCATGTTCTCATCTGATCATGATCAATTAGTTGGTATATGATCGGGTTGAATAACAGATCGTATATACTATAGACTCTTGGTTTTTATCTAGTCTCCAATACACCTTTTATCTTTTTTATTTATTTATAGTAGGTGTCAGATGGATATTCTTACGCCTATTTTTATTATTACATCCATGTATGGATATATAAGGGAGTATGATGTTCTAGCCGCATACTCCTGTATATATATATATATTTTTTACCTATATCATAAGTAGTGATGATTACCAACCATCTTTCTCTGGGTCAGAGATTGGTATAGATTTATCTACCCCTCCCGTCTCCCCCCCCCCCCCCCTTTGGGTAGACGGATGCTGTAAGGTCAATCTCTAAGATCTATGTCACGTGATGGTCACACATATGTAATTGCACCATGCAGATAATATCTGCATTGAGTGCAGCAATTATATGTTGTAGGATTTTTTTAATGCAGACTCTTTATTTTTATATGTTTGTTAACAACACATATGAATTATGTCATTTTAGATATTTCAATGCAGACCCTTTATTCTTATATGTTTTTAAATAATACATATAAATTATGGAAGATATGTGTTGAGCCATGTTAGTCCATACAATGAATGTAAATGGATGAGGTGACTGAGCGCACTGAGATCGCAATGGGGAGTCACTTATAAACAGACATAGATGCTACTTAGGGAGAATGGAGATATGGGACCTTATCTGTTCAGTATTCCGTCTGCACTGGTATGAGTGACGGATTAATCATCGCTAGGTCACGGTGATATGCAGGGGGAGAGCATTGGGCCCATTGGAGATGCGCACACATCACTGCACGCCAGCGTCTCCTTACTGCGCATGCGCGGGCGGGAGTTTGAGTGGCGCGCGCAGGATATGCGCGCGCACTCTGATGATTAGCTAAGACGCAATGTCAGATGCGTCCTAATCAATGCACGCTGGCGTCCCTCTATTGCGCATGCGCGGACAGATGATAGGGAGTCGCGCGCAGGATATGCGCGCGCACTCGACCTGTGGTATACGGCGCATGCGCAATTACACATTACGGGTGTACACGCAGCAGTGTCACCCGGAAGGAACTTTTTAAACCCTGGGTATACGGTGCATGCGTAATTACACATCACGGGTGTACACACAGTAGTGTCACCTGGAAGGAACTCCTTAGACCCTGGGATAGAGATGAACATGATCCAGCTGGGCCTATGGGACGAGCAAGGAGGCATGATTGAGAGAATCATCCGCACCTGATTTTCTATAAGCAATTGGTCCATTGCGATCATGTGATCGTTTTCATCATCATTTAGGTAAGCGTTCGGTGTCTGTGTGGCCAACTCCCCTTTTTGAAGAAGTCATACCGACGAAACATGTCAAGGGTGTAGCCACACGGACACTGAGATACTCAACTTTTCAATCTTTGTGTTTAAATCGTTTGAATTGGTGTGCTGTCTCCTCCACCACTACCATTGTTTGAGATCACTACCCGGCAACCTCACTGAAGTGACTCCTGGAGAAAGAACCCACACCAGGAGCAGAGCTGCGAGGGGTGGTGAGATCACTTGTTACCCAGTTTTCTACCTAGTTGTTTCACCCATTGGTGATCACATGTGCGCTCTGTCGGCTCATCTGATATCCAAAAGTTGCAGTGGATTGTGTGCTGGATTTGGCTTTATCACATTTGTGTTTTTGTAAGTTGAAACATTGAAGTGTGAGTGATGTTGAATTTTAATAAATAAGTTTTATCACAGTATCACGCTATGTGGAGGCACATTTTTTATTTGTTTTCACATATGGAGTTTGCAAGTTTGGATTGATCGCACAAATAACCCAGGTTGGGTAATCGCTATATTTGCCAACCACGAGAGTGCGAGGCAATACCATCCGGTGAGTGCGGTCTCATTGGGAGAGGGAACACGAGTTGGTGTGGTGGAAGATATATTTGATTATTCTATTGAAGATTTGTTGGTGGACTCCTTTTTTTCTTTGGAAGATTGAATCACATTTTTTCTTTGAATTTACACAAATATTAATGAAGATTGGTTTTTGTATCATCTCACGGACACTATTTCACGTGGTGTTTTATATATTTTGACAGTTTATATATAATTTTGTTTTGTTTTTATGTTTTTCTTTTTTAAGCGCCATTTGATTATATTTTTCACTTGTCATTACTAGTTTGATTATAATCACATTTTTTTACAGGTTAATGATAACTTAGCAGATGCAGAGGGGCGGAGGAAAGAGTTGCAGCGTATTGTGGACAGTCGTGATAATAGTATGAGTGATTTGCAACGATTGAAATTTAGGAGAGGAGTTCACCCAATATTGTTCTGCAGTGAGTATCTTGCATTGTATACGAGTCTTCAACTGTCCTGACGTATTGGAGCATGATGCAAGTTTCATATACTCGATGGCCAATAAGTGTTATGTAAGCTATGCCACTAGAATGGCTCTGAGGAATGCTAGGTCCTACCAAAATGTTGTCAATATCCTGCGAGATTTCTGTCAAGAGTCCAGTGATAACGAATATGGGTCAAAGGCAGGTGTATCCGTAATAAGCAGAAATACAGGAAGGCGGAGAGAGTTCAAACATTCTAAATGGAATAGACATAGGCATAGATTTCATAAAGTGTTTAGAAATAAATCAAAACGAAATATCTATTCGCACTAATTATCGATTGGGTATTAACATCATCAGATTATAAAAACGGGTCTGTCTTCAACTGGCAAACGAAAGACCAGGTGATGACTAATTCAAATATCGAAGAACCCCAAATGGAAGTTTCTAATCAATCTGATTCCAGAATTTCTCTTTTAGTCGATATTCCGCACACGCAAAACAGAAGTGAACGGAATAATTATGAGAATAAAAACTCACAATCAAATGCTACTTACATGCCAACACCCCGACATGGAGTTCCATTCCAAAACGGTAATAAAAGAGGGAGAGGCAATAAAGGTAGAGGAAGGGGGAAAAAAGACCCGACATCATATTATGATCATCAGGGTTATGATTATTTACCGAGGCGAGAAAACTCTATATTATAATGATCATCATAACCAACAGAATTATAGAACCCCCGTATACACGCGGAATAGGTTTTCCCCACTCAGAGAGGATAGACCAAGGGATGACTATAATTCTCACTACTCTTATAACGACAGGGAGTATGGACAATTTAACAGGTCACCAAACAATTACAATCAAAACTTACCCAGACCCGCTAATGCTTCGGGTTTTCCCAGGGAACTAGAAAACCACAATCGAAAACAAGAACAAAGCGGGGCTGCAGAGGGGGGCGGCGCTCCAGGGAAAAGAAAACGAGTATAAATAACAGTGGAATATTTAATCTTAGTAAAGCTATTTTTTCAGAGGCGGAGCAATCTGTCCTTGCCAAAAGCCTAAAATTTGTCCCTCCTAAAAAGCTCAATAAATTTCACACATTCATAGACGTACAAAAATATGTACGTAAATTGAATGTGCAGCGTTATATACTCTCCAATCCCAGAAATAGTCTTGTCTCCAATTTTTCTTCACACACTGTGCACTCAGGTCTAGCGAATCCCTCGCTTTTCAACCCTCCCTGCCCAGTAGCTCCTTCAATAAAAGTCTTTAGAGACCTGGTGTTGAAGGACCTAGAGAATCTCCCAAATAAAAGAATACACAATAATCCAGACATCAAAGCTGGGTTAAAGTCTCTGTGCGAACGAAAGGATTTAGTTATCCGCCCCGCGGATAAAGGGGGGGGGGGTATTGTCATTTTAGACAGAACCGCGTACCATACTGAAATGACTAGAATTTTGGGGGACTCTGATACTTACTCTCTTCTACCAAAAAACCCTACATCTGATTTTAAGAAAATCCTAATAGACCTTGTTGACACCGGGGCACAATTAGGGATTTTGGACAAAAAAGAAAAAAGCTATCTCGTACCCGTTGCACCGAGGATACCGATTATGTACTACCTGTCCAAGGTGCATAAAAATGTTACTAACCCCCCTGGTAGGCCTATCGTTAGTGGATTAGATTCCATTACTTCCCGGATAGGGAAGTATATTGATTATTATTTACAGCCCCTAGTGAAGGCGATACCCTCCTATCTGAAGGATACTAGGGACACCATCCCTAAATTACATCAAGTCGAGTATAGCAGTGACCTTCTGTTGGTCACATCGTTATACACATGCATCCCCCACGATTTAGGGCTAAAGGCAGTTGACGTTTTTCTTAGCAGAAGTAAATCCGTCTCTAATACCCAAAAAAGGTTTATAATGGATTTACTTTACTATGCAACTAAACATAATTATTTTTGGTACAACGGTAACTATTATCTACAAAAGAAGGGAGTCGCCATGGGCGCCAAGTTCGCCCCGAGTCTTGCCAACATTTTCATGGGCAAATGGGAGGAGGATGTCGTCCATGTTGTAGACCCTCCACAGCTTGTGTTTTGGTCTAGATACATTGGCAACATCCTCCTCCTATGAAGGGGGTTCTATAGAATCCCTAGATGTTTTTATGTCTGAGTTAAATAACAACAACATTGGTATTGAACTCTCATATGAGGCCAGTAGCTCCACCATTCATTTTTTGGACCTAGAGATTAGTGCCAGTGAAGGTCAACTTTCTACCAAGACTTTTTTCAAAACTACCGACCGGAATGGTTACATTCCGGGCGATAGCTGCCATCACGCATCATGGCTGAAATCAGTCCCCAGGAGCCAACTCATGCGCATTAGGCGCAATTGCTCATTTCTTCCTGATTTTTACCATCAGGCAGGTATTCTTAAAGAGAGATTCTTGGATAAAGGCTATGGAGCTGCACAGATTGATGACGAAATACAAAAAATATCCCAGATTGATCGAGAATCTTTATTAATAGAAAAGCCCCCAAAAGACCGAGAAAATAAACATAAATGGTCCTTCCTGACAAATTTCTCGGTCCAACATAAGCAGATTAAAGAAATCATGATTAAACATTGGAAGGTCCTTAAAAATGACCATGTATTGGGACCCCTACTACCAGATCGCACCGGCGTGATTTACAGAGGTGCCATGTCCCTCAGGGGAAAAATAGCTCCCAATATTATTGACCCCCATGTCCACCTACCTTCTTTCATGACATGAAAGGCTTTTACCCATGTCGTAAATGCAATGTCTGTAAAAACAATACATGTCGCAGGAAATGTGATTCTTTTAAGTCTAATGTTACGGGCAAAGTATACAAAATGAATTGTTTCGTTACTTGCCATACAAGATATATCGTATACCTCATTACTTGCTCCTGCGGGAAACAGTATATAGGTCGCACTATTAGGACTTTCGCCATTAGAGTGAATGAGCATCTCGCAGCAATAAGAGCAGGACGCACTAATCACAGCGTTCCGAAACACTATTTGCTATGCCATAATAGGAATCCAGAAGGTTCAAAATTCCAAATCATTGATAGATTTTCAGCACATTGGAGGGGTGAATCTAACGTCAGGGGCGTATCAAAGCTCGAGACGTTTTGGATACACCAAATCAAATGTTACACCCCACATGGATTGAACGTAGAGTGGGACATTAACTCATTCATCAATCGATCCTAACCTTTACATCTGATTTCTGACGTTAACTAGCATAACAATTCAGACACCTAATAGTTGATTTTCTTGGGATTAGCACTATAAGAATTGTACGATTTATGATAGTAATGATATCCATTCTGTTGTAACTCTTTTTTATTTATTTAATTTTCTGTTCTCTATTGCTCTATTAGATTTTTAGATCTGTGATTCTCATCTTATTCTTCATGTTTTAGGATGAATGCCTTGTGATTAGTATCATACAGTATATGCTTTATGATTGATGCCTTATACAAAATAATTAGGTTTCTACATGCAAAAAACAATTTTTTTGACTTATAATGGTTTAGCCATTTTTGCCAGTCCGACTCCGGTTCAAAAATTGGTCCATCTAGCAATCAGTGTATTTCTAATCAATCCACGGATTAGGATATTTACATTTACATTTGTTTTGCTTTCCATTATGAGGACTTCCGCCCTTGAGTTGACCTGTTTCCGCCCTTATTCTGATGGTAGTGCCGTTGCATCGTCACTTAGTGACGACACAACGCTCCGTTCATCCCGGGCATGCCGCGCACCTTATGTGCGCAGCCGTCGCATCATTGGGCTGTTTACCGCTGGCCGTCGCGCATGCGCGGTGCTGCATGCGCCGCGCATTGCCGCGATTGGCGTCATAATGACCGCTGTCCCCTTTGTTGATTGGCCAGTTTATGACATGTGACGCTATAGCGTCCCATGTGCGCGCCGTTCACGCCAAAACAGCATTCCATTGCCTTTGACAATCTGAGAGGTTCGTATGTGGCTGGTCATCCTACAAGCCTATTGGCCAATAACATTTCCCCATCATTTGTACTTACATTCTAGTAACCTATGGGACCCGCTCTAGTTATGGCACACCTTCCCATTTGTGTTTAAGATACCCCCATTGGCCATTATTGGCGAATTTAGACAAGTCTATGGGGGTGGGTTAAACCGGAAGTGGGACTGCCCTAAATGAGCTCAGGTGTCTGGTATATTCTCTTTATATGTGGTGTATATATAGAACGCAGAGGTGGTCTGATGGCTTATGCCCCTGTTGATGTCTTTTGAGACGAAACGCGTCGGGTGGACACGCTTGACATACCACTACTGCGTTAGACATTATATCTTGTTTTTGTTTTTACTTAGATTTTTTTTAAAAAACTTGACAAAACAAGAATTTTTAACTATATGGTTGAAGTTACTATACTCCTCCTAATAAATATAATCCGTGACTGGATTTTTTTACGCTATGAGGAGGCCCTCTATCTCTTTTTTTATCCCCATGGTCCTGACATATTGAGGTTTCCCGGTAAAGGCTAAACGGTGTTTCTGTGGCCCCTTCACTCGTACGAGTTTGGTTGCCTTACTTCCATCTGCCAATCGGTGAGTATAGACTGTTGCGCCGGCTCAGTCTTGTTCCAGGTTCCTGATTTTGGCTCATCGCTCTACAAACATCACCAGCCGGCATACCCAAGCTCGTTTGACCTCTCACCAACGGTCAGTGGGTCCATCTTTAGCGGTAAGCGTACCAGATCCCATTTTTTTTCACCATACAGTTCATGACGTCGTCCAACTATATGAGGATGTTACGTTTCTGAACGTTACGAATTGTTACATGAATGTTGATACATTTCCGTGTTGTGAACTTTAACTGATGGACTATTGTATGATCATAGTCGCTGTGACAAATCCAGCATTTGTTTGAATCTTCAGGCTTCACACAACTACCAGTTTTTGTTTGGACTTTTCCATTCACATATTGTTTGATGTGATGGTTATTGTAGACTTTATATCATTTTCTGATACCTTGGTATAACTTGATAATTATGTGTTTTGTAGCCATATTGTTTCTACAAATACCAAGGTTTCCTTAATATATATATTGTGCACCAATCACATTGCACTTTTAAGCACTGCCCAACTAAGGAAGTTCTTGCACATTTTTCATTTTGTGGGTTAATACCCAATCGATAATTAGTGCGAATAGATATTTCGTTTTGATTTATTTCTAAACACTTTTTTAGCATCTTGTCGTGGATTGTCTATATTCCACCATCTTGATGTTTCTTTGATACATATTAAACTCTGTACATTAGTTTTGTATTTAGGATTCCATTCCTATTTATGACTACTGATCAGATACATATTTCGTAGCGCCACACTTTTTTATTTTTATTGCACTACACAATTTGTCTGATTGTTGTGTCGGCAGCTTATCATAGGGGAAGCGCAGCTGTATCCCTATATATAGATTTCATAAAGCCCTTAAAATTGCTAGCGTGGAGCAGGAAACCCCAGAAATACAATGGGGTGCTGAAAGAAAGCAATTCATGCAACAGCTACAAAGTATAAAAAAAAAATATTAATTAGGGTTCAAAACGCAGATGCACAAGCGCGTAGTCAGATTGAACAATTAGTGATGTAAAAATGCGAATTGGAACAGAGATTAGATGAATTAGGGAAAACGTGTGAGTTAAGAGAAGGTTGCATCGCCTTTTTGAATCAAAGGGAGGCTGAAAATTTGCAGGTTATCACACTGCTTAAGGAGGAATTACAGGGTGCACAGGCAGCCATAATGGATTTATCCTCCAAACATGCAATAGCTGAATGTGCAATGGTGGAGGTACCCGCTGCACATGCTCAGTGTACAAAAATAGAAGTGGAACATGAAGAAAACCTGTATACTATTGTTGCTGCAAATCATATTACTATGATGGGAATCGATGTTGGAGATGTAAATAAAAATGTGATAACTGCGCTTGAAATTGATTCAGGAGTTGAAATGGAAACTTCTGATGACTTCTCAGACGATGAAAGTGTAAAGTCTGTTCATTCCAATCATAGTAATAGTATCCAGCAATGTGAATTTCCAGCGACATATGTTAAAAAAAGGGCCGATGCAGGGAAACCAGAACTAAAATGTTTTTTGTGTAAAAGGGGAGGTCCCATCGCAAAGTATTGTTGGGCGAATAACGATATCAAAAGATCATACCCGAAAATGACCCCAAGGCATTATGAATGTTATTCGGCCAGGTGGGGTAGCAATCCAAATCATGGAGCCCATAGTAAGCAAACCCAGTTCCCGGTTAAGACCCAATTACGGAGTCTACAAACTGAAAAGCAATATGTAGGACAGTTGCGTAAAATCAAAATGGAGGTAGCCGCATGGTTATTCAAACATAGCACTGGGTGAAGCAATGTTAGCAGCACTTAGTCAGCTGCAAGTATGTTAAAAATATTCTGGTCAAAGTTTCCTTTCTATGAATAAGGTTTGATGTGAGTTTCAGATTTGGAATAGGATAGAGGACCTTGATATATAGTTTTATTATTTTCAAGGATGAGCCTCTGAATTGAATAACTCTGTTATGATTATTGTTTTTTTTTCCTCTTATTTTTAAGTATTTTTGTAATTTTTTTATAAGATTTAATATTTTATTAATTTTTTTATTATTTTTTTATATTTTTTTTGTTTATTAATTTTTTTTTATTTTTTTATTTTTCATTTTTAATTTTTAATGTTTTTATTTTTTAATTTTTTTATTATTTTTTTATATTTTGATTAATTTTTTTCAATTTTAATTTTTAATGTTTTATTTATTTATTTTTTTTATTATTTTTTTTAGTTTTTAATGTTTTTAATTTTTTTTTTTTTTAGTTTAGTTGTTTATTCTACCATTCTGGCTTGTATGTATTCCCCTAGCAGTACAGTTAATGGGGAAAGGCTTGGGGCACCTAAAAGATCAATTGTCATGATAATCATGCGTAATCATTGTCGTTGTGTTCCTTTTCCAGAGACCAGGGAAGAGTAAACAGGTTTGGATACTAAACATTTGTGTTTTGTTTGCAGGTCCATCAAAGTGAGACCAACACGGGGGTTAGGTTATTGTAAATGCATAATCGATTATCACATGGTACCATGAGCTCATTAATTAGTAATTGTTTGCAAACAATGAAAACATTTAAACAATAGTCTGACATTAATGCACTAAAGAGTTACAAATGAGGTAGCAACTGTTGTGATGGAGGTAAAAAAATGTTTTGTTTGTGTTGTTTTTCCCATTAACTAATTGTCTTTCAGATCAAAGGAGCATGCACTCTTCTCAGGAGAAAAATCCATGGATGTCTTTAAAAGTTGAGTGTTTGTCATTGTTGTATGGTGGTTGTCTTGTCATGTTGTTCTTGGGTGATAATGGCCAGATTTTAATTTTTTTGGGGGGTATTGGTTTAGTCAGCTATTTTATTGTTGTTTTGTTCAGGTGTAAAAAGCTCCAAAAGGTTTAGGCTTTGTCCACCTGAAAGGGGGTTAGTGCATACATCTTAAAGATAAAGATGAATGCATTGTTTTTTTTTAGTGTTTTTAATTTGAAAATTTTTGAGAAACATTGACGTCCGTTTTAAAATGTTTGATCATACCATGGGGGTCCATTTTAGAGTGGGTTCTGCCTAAAGAGGTCATGGTTGTTTTGATAGTTTGGTCAAAGTTGCAGAAGCCAGGGATACTAAGTTCCTGGGTTCCAAGGAGGGAAATATGAGTAAATATAGTAAGCGAGCAGATATTATGCATAAGAATTTGATTCTGCTCTTGTTTTTCAATTGCAGAATCCTGGTGGAGCGAGATTGGAAAGGTTTCTGGAAAATGGATGACAGGTGATCATCTGGTTGGCAGTTTGTCTGTGCCATACCACACCCCAAATTTGTTCTAATAAATATCAGGAGAGATGGGACAAACAAAAAGATTAATTTTAATACTTTTTCTTTTCCTATGGACGATCTGGTGCTGAATCTGAAAGACTGTGCCTATCAACAAGACTTGAAACATTTTTTGCTGGACTCTCTCCTGATGAATGCAAATGTGTTATTAATATACGTACAATGGGTTGGAGGTTTGGGGGAAGGAATATAACACATCCAATCCATCAGAACATGAAAATGTAAAATATATATGTTTTTTTTTTTGTTGGAAGGAGGAGTTGAAAGACGAAAAGTTGTGTAATGTAGGGCATGTTTTGACGTAACGGAATTTATATGGTGCAGGCACTTATGCATAATAAGGTGTCTGTTGGCCAGACTAGAGGGTGCCAGGTGACACATCAATGGGGTGAACATTTTCTTGTATGAGGGAGATACGCCTGGTTGAGGTCTCACCAGAGAAGTTGAAACCCTGCACAGGGAATGCCAGTGAATACACACAGGAGCATGCTCCGATAGATAAAGGGAACAAACGCTGACTACCAGGGTACAGTATGCCTTCACCACATGGCGCTGCAACATCTCACAGTGGTTGATAAAACCTATTACCCTATATGTGCTGAGTATACGCTGAATCAAGTGCGGTCATTGTACCAGTGACTTACTCCCAGAGATGTGCAGACACAGAATAAGGTGCAAGCAGGATGCTTATCTCTGAGGAGTAACCAGAAGAGGAGGCATATATTCAGCACTATATTGGGGGAATAGGAGCTGGGATGGGTGTTGGTAATGGAGTAGACATCGGTATCCTGAGGAACAAACTCTCAGCCATAGCTTAAGCTCCAGATTTGGTGAACCATGTTGAGAGGTTGGTGGAGAGTGTGATGGTACAGGACAGAAATCGGTCATGGGCTCTGGCGTACACGTAGTTCTCTGGTCTGAATGAGGCGGAAGTGTCAACCAGCATCAAGCTGATTTTGCAGTCTCATTTAGCATCACCGCTCAGTAAGACTCTGCCAAAACACATCGCTTACACTAATCCAAAATGGTGGTCGAATGCCTGGATGGGCTGTACCAGTTTGGATTGCGAAAGGTGTTAGGCTGTATGATCCTATATACAGAAGTGCGGACTTGGTCTGTATATTTGGTGGTGTCAATGGGCTTACTGATTGGGGATTCTATCTTGTCGCATTCGAGGCTAGATCACCCACATGTGATCAGAGGAGATGGAAGCTGGAGGCAGGTTGATACTCCCCTCGGTCGGAAGCATGACCATGATGTCCTTTGTATGCCAGGTCAATACATGGTGGTGATGATGAACGTAAAAATGTTGGGAAGTTATTTCAGGGATCATTGCTTGGAAGGAAGCACCTGGGTATCATTTGGGACATAGACGAGTTTGTTTCTTTGTCCTAAAGAATACCGATGTAACGCTAGTCATAAAACTAGAAGGTTTCTTGAACCTAACCATAGGTAGAGGTGCATGGTATACCCTGGGCATGGTCTCTGAAATCCAGGCACAGGGATAGAATTGTGTGGCTTTTGTCAGTTTGGCAGATGTATATGTGTGATTAGACTCGATATTTATATTGAAGGGTCCCCCATTTGTCTATGCAAGTTGAAGGACGAATTGACGGTAGGGTCTCTGTGTACAAATTAGAGACTTTGCTGCCAAGTCAGAGCCCTGCAATACCGCTGTGGGCAAGCCTGCCTAATCCCGACCCATATTTACAGTAAAGGGTTATAGGGTTGGGAGCGGGGTGCGTAAAGGGATGGGATATAGATATATGTATATAGTATGGTAATAAGTTGATTTATGCTGTGGTATAGTGTGACCTATGCGTATTGTAGGTTAATAGTATGGGTGAATAAGGCCCTCCTCGAGACTTATCTAAATAATAGATCGGTATTTGAGAGCTTTTTGATATGTTGCTCTGAATGTGTGCTGGCGAATGGTGAATGAATGGACACCCCTTGCCTGTGCTACATCCATCCTGAAGATACTGGAAGGGAGAAGATATCGAAGATACATAATGGTGACATGGAAGCTGTCGCTGAAGAAGGATGGTGGTGTGTTACTCAGTGGCAAAGCGGCACGTGTTGGGAAGCACAACACGGTGAGCCCATTATGGACTGTTCCATAGGAGCTGTTTCTGTACATGTTGTAAAAACACAACACGCTAAGACGTTTAAGGACTGTTCTATAGGTACTGGTTCGGAAACACATGTTGTGGTATGCGCCTTTTAGGCTCAAAGCGGCATATGTTGGATACAAAATATGGTTTAGTATGCCACGGGTATTTTACTTACTGATTGAAACAGCCAGGTTGGAAAACACATCAAAGGTTTGTAGCGTATTAAGATAACAATGGCTTGGCTCAAGCCCACCTGCTGTGATATGTGTGATAACAAGCTTCAAAGAGACCACTGCTATGGATATCTATTGGATGGAAGGCAAATGGGGGTGGCTATGAGTGGGCGTGTAGGTTTGAATGGAAGGTTTGCACACACAGGAGATTCAGTCTCTGTTTGCTGGGAAGCCCTGATATGAGGATGTGTCTCTGACAACCTCATGGCTTGGTGGCCATCTTGAGGCCTTCCCTTATGGATCATGGCAATGGCCCTCTCTCGGTCACATGAGTCTAGCCGATGCTACAAAGCCTCACAGAGGGCCTTGTGATAAGTATCTTTGATATTCTTGTATTATATGTTTTGATTGTAAGCTTTGTGATATTGTAATGTCTTTTAATACTTTATGTTAGCGTTCCTGATTTCTTGGGAAATAAATAAGATAGTGTATTACTAGCAGCAGTGTGTGTATTTTCATAACTAACTTTATATCAGTGTGCCTAGCAGGGTTTAATAGACCAGCTAACTATGGGAATAGATATAGAAATCAAAAGGAAGAACTCCGGACAGCCGCACACCGGGAAAATAAAATCCAAAGGGTTTATTTAAAAGCAAAAAGACACTACAATCCAAACACGGCAAAAAGGGGGGTACAGAGCTGACGCGTTTCGCACTGTATTTCAGTGCTTACTCGGAGTAAGCACTGAAATACAGTGCGAAACGCTTCAGCTCTGTACCCCCCTTTTTGCCGTGTTTGGATTGTAGTGTCTTTTTGCTTTTAAATAAACCCTTTGGATTTTATTTTCCCGGTGTGCGGCTGTCCGGAGTTCTTCCTTTTGATTTCTAATCATTGTGCTATTAGCCAGCACCTGGGGCTCCCACACAGGAGCAGGAGCATTCGCTTGTAAGGAGAGTCTTGGAGCGGTGGTTGTTTGTTTTTCATCTACACAAAAATCTATGGGAATAGATATGTTAATAGTAGTTGTATACTGCAGCGATTTCTACACTGTTCATAAACAGGTCAGGGCTAGGATAACAGTCAACAAGCAGTCTATGGGGAGAAGGACCTACCTAGTCAGCCAGGCTCACCACCCGCTCTAATTTATTCAGGGATGGTGCTCTCAGGGGTCCAGGTGCAGGGCCTTCAGGGGTCCAGGTGCGGGAGGCAGAGCTTGCCAGGTCTGGGGGCGGGACTGGCAAAGGTATGGGGCCGGAATAGCAGCGGTCAGGGGACAGCACTAGGAAGGGACTAGCAAAGGTCTGGGGGCGGGGCTGTCAGCGCTCTGACTCTGATCTCAGCTCTGAGCATACAGGCTGCATGCGGCGGGTCAGAGTGGCAGTGGAGCTCCCGGCCCCGCCCACGCCCTACTGGCCGGGAAATACAGCAATGTATTTCTGCGCTCGGCGGTGTTATCATGGGACCCCAATTTGCGGGCAGCGCGGGCTCAAGGGACAGCCGACATTGACAGGGCCCAGGGCAGCTGCCCCTTTTGCCCTGCGTTCAAGACGGCCCTGGTTGGGGGACCCAAGAAAATGTTTGCCTAGGGCCCAATGAATATTAAAGGCGGCCCTGCCTCTTGCTATAGCTGTCAGATGGGGAGAGGAGAGAGGCAGCCAGTCACGTGAGCGCTGAGAGTGGCTCTGAAATCAGGTATGAATGACTTGTATAGCGCTACCTATGCGAACTGAATCGCCTCAGGGTGCTTTTTCTTGCCACTGGTGTTCATCTGTGGTATAGTGCGGTCCTTGCCCTGTGGGGTCTTGACATGCTTACAAACACATACACATACAACATACACATATTTGGCCAATTTTATCAACAGGATCTAATTAACCTACCAGCATGTCTTTGGAGTGTGGGAGGAAACTGGAGTACCCGGAGGAAGCCCACGCAGGCACAGGGAGAACATGAAAACTCCAGGCAGAGGGTGTCGTGGTCGGGATTTGAACCAGCGACCCTATTGCTGCTAGGTGAGAGTGCTAACCACCACACCACTGTGCTGCCCCATGCAGGTATATTCAGATTTTTTTATATATCACACACACAAGGGGCACACAGCATTAGGAGACAGTGCAGATAGTATAACGAGGTTAGAGTGGCTTAACATCCACTTTAACTGTTCATTGGCAAGCCAACCCAAGGACAATTGAAGACAGCATTTTTCATCAAGATACTGCCTGAACTTCCATTTCAGTGATCACTGAACATCCCAGAAGACATCCTTTGATGAGGAAACGCATAGGAAAGAGCCTCCCATTGACGTCATTGCATTGTAGGAAGTGAACCAGAAATACAAGCTATCCGCCGGCCGGGTCATTTTATTTCAAATGCACATATTTTACTATATATGTAAATGTGATTTAAAAAATATATATATATTGGGTAACTTTCTGCACTAGGAGGAGCATTTATTTGTTTGTCTCCACATGAACCTGAGTCTTTGAGGAACTTGAGGAGTTTAGTGAACAGTCTTGATGCATACTCTTGGGGACATCGGAGGAGAGATGCACTGATGTTGTGTACACTAGTTGAGCTCTGTTGACCACTCTAAATAAGCGAGTCATTGTGGTTTGGTAAGCCTGCATCCTTATTGTTCTTGATGATGGTGGATCCTGCTAACACTTTTCCAGAATACGGAAGAATCTCTTCATCTTGCACATTTAAAGGGTATTTTTTTGTTTTTAGGGCACTTTCCAAGGCTTTTTGAACAAACACTACAGTTTTTTTTGTTTGTTTACTGAATTCCTATTCATATACTGGACATTGGCAAGGCAACAAAAGGGGATTAACAGCATTAACTACAATTAGATTTTTTAATAATTTGGCAATCTTTTTGAAATCTCTTGAGAGACTTGTAGGCATCCACAACTTTCTTTTTGAGGGGCCTTAGAGAGCTCTTTGATCTTTGTAAGGTGACACCGTGCACATCAATAGCAAAGACTCTAGATATATGAAGTTTAAGGGCATGTGAAATTTCACAATGCCCTGTAGCCCAAACTGCTTCTGCCCCCATAGAATTTTGGGCAGCAGAGCTATGCAGCAGGTGGCAGTGTGATGCGCATTTCATCTCACCACACAGCTCCCCTTTATTTTATTTTTAATTAACTTTATTTGAAGTGTACAAAGTTTAACTTCATTCATGTTACCGCACAGCAGCACAGGGTGTTGCCCTTCTGTGTAGTGATATGCAGGACCATGCAGAGTGGTGCAATATTATGTAAACATGTTGCATATATCTCACTGCTCTGGAATGCAGTGAAACACAGTGTTCTGGTCTGAACAACTATTGTTTTCCGTGTGTCATTACAGTCGCCTGCATTTTTTCATGAGAAAAAATGCAGGTAACTGTACACAGTGTAAATGGGCCCTTACTAAGACCTGCATGCTCCCTATAGATCTTAATCTTTGGCACCTAATCTGGAACACATGATTCTAATTTCATGGAATTTCATGGATTTAAAGTGGTGGTAAATGTAGGGGTGTAGTAACTTTTTCAAACAACAAAAGTGCATTTTCCTTAATTTAGATTATAAGATTGAATACACAATGTCAATTGTA
Organism: Lithobates sylvaticus; assembly: GCA_028564925.1. Lineage (NCBI taxonomy): Eukaryota > Metazoa > Chordata > Amphibia > Anura > Ranidae > Lithobates > Lithobates sylvaticus. The sequence continues at coordinate 126,508,744 of CM053031.1, forward strand.
TGTGTTCTTTCCTCAAGTGTATCATCTTCATATATCATATCTGCAGGCATGTCTGAATGAAGATTTAATTTTCAAATATTTACTTTACAAAAAATAATAAAAAAAATCAACAAAATTACACGGAGTGTACTTTTTCACATGAATAATAGATAGATGGATAAATAGACAGATAGACAGATAGATAGATAGATAGATAGATAGATAGATAGATAGATAGATAGATAGATAGATAGATAGATAGATAGATAGATAGATAGATAGAGATAGATAGATAGATAGATAGATAGATAGATAGATAGACAGATAGATAGATCTTGCCCTCTGCTGGGCAAACATCATACCATTTTTTCAGTTAATGTAAATTCAACAAAAAAAGATTCATGACACAATTAATTACACTAGTTGGTAATATTAAAAACACTATTAATAACAAACAACATGATGCAGCACTTATTTTGATAAAAAAAACATCACATTTTTACCAATAAAAAAATAGTAAGCTATTTAAGATTTTGGTTAAAGTAAGAAACATTAAGGTTCTTCCCCAGGCTAGGCAAAAGCTGTTGCTATAGTCGCAGTCAGATATGAGCAATGACTTGTTTTCAAACAATGCTCTAACACATAGAAAAATTGTGAAGTTCTTGCTGAGAAAGTCAGAGGAGAAGGGCACTTTCACAGAATTTAATTGTAAATGATTGGCTTGCTTTAATTTGCATAGCATATAGCTTTTCTAAGCCAGCTTGTTCTCTAGTTTATAAAGGAGGGGAATGTACCATGTGAAAATTACATTAAGTAAAAACAGGGCTGATTTTTATAAGTATACATAAGTGATGTGATGAGGAAGAAACAGAGGCATGCACAATTCTAAAAACTGACAGTGGAAAATGCACAACATTAAAAACTGGAGTATTTATTTTACACTGACGTCTTGTTTCCCAGTGGAAGAAGTGCTGTCATCTTCAGTATCGGTTGTCCTAACAAAGCTTGAAAACTAAAAGTAAAATCAATCTATCTAATGTATATTTCTATATATCTACCTATGTATGTGCGTGCTGAGTAACAGCAAAAAAGGCTGCATTGCTGTTTGCCTGAGAGGTCTATCAAGGTATTATAGTCAGTGTTCTGGGACTGGAGCACCAGGTGGCTGTGATTTCTTTCTGTAAATGGTAGATAGTCTCTACTGGTTCTGGATTAAGTGCATTGTTACAGCCAGACAAATTGCCTGTGAAATGCTAAACCTGTCTGTGACGGACCTCGTACCCAAGATGTCCGCCATAACTGCTTCCTCTGTCCGGTACCACACAATCCAAGACCCCCTTAGCTTACCCAGTCACCAGACAACACCAGTGTAGGGTACATCAGGAATGAATCTTTATTTGACATGTCACACTTATATACAGCTAGATGACTCACACCTAACCTAATTAGCATGAGCTAATTATCTTAATAAACACTGGACTCCTTCATTCAATTGCAGGGTTAATTAGCACACACAACAATAGGTGAAAAGCTTCTACAAGCCAGACTATACTCATTAACCCAACAGACAGGTGGCTGGAGTTCATGAGTCATCACATTAGCGTCTCTTGCTAATATGCCAAATACACATACAGATTCTATGTGTATTGGGGGGCCAGCATGGACCTGAATCCAAGTATCACCAGCTCAGGGGTCCCAGGCTTGCAGCTCAAAGAGCACTGTTCCCCCAAATGCCAGGGCCCATAGTCGCAAGGCAACAGGCTCGCACTCAGTCCCCTCCAACAGCCCGTGTCCCGGCTAGGTCCGTCACATTTCTCCCCTTTCGGCAGGAGACTAACACAGGAGGAGACCCCAGACGGGTTGACTCCGAAGTTAGTCAGTGGTTCCAGTCCTCTAATGCCTGTACACACACAGTACCCCAAACAAATTGTTTCAAACAGAGCACTCACCCAGCCAACCTCTGCCTCTCTTAAAGAACATATCTGCCGCTGGGGAGAGGCCTGGACTGGCCCTTCTCCCTGGAGTCTTTTCAGCCGCTGGAGAGAAGACAGGGTGACTGGGCTCACTCCATCATGCTGTTGGGGATCTGGGCCGACAGCCCCGCATCCCTGGGGTATACAGGTGGGGACTGCAGTCCCATCCCCCTTTACAGGAAATCTGCCCTCTGTTAGTTGTGGGCAGAGGCCAGCAGCACTTTGTTCCGTTGCCAGCAGTTCAGGTGGGTGTAGGAGCTTCCCTACATCATCTCCTCCAGCTAACTGTTGGGGAGAGAGGCCGACTGCCCCAGCTCCCTGGAACTCCACAGTTGTTGCTGGTGCTGGACAGAGGTGGGTAGCACTCTGCCCTGTTGCCAGCACTTCTGCTGGGGACTCCACATCCTCCGCTCTGGCAAACCATTGGGGCAGAAGGCTGGCTTCCTTTTCCCTTCCCTCATCTGGCTGCTGGGACAACATGTCTCTGGTACTGTCTCCCAGGTGCACAAATCTTTGCTGGGGAGGAAAGATCGCTTTCTCCACCCTGGCCAACTGTTGGGGAGGGACGACAAACACCTCCTCTCCCTTCTCCCCCTGTATCTGCTGCTGGGAAGTGATTGCCACCTTCTCTCCCTGAGCCTCCATAACTGCCACCGGTGTGGGGCAGAGGTCTTGGACCCTCTGTCCGGTGACCTGCGCTTCAGCTGGAGAAGTTCCTTGTAACTCCACGGATACTGCCGTTGGTGCTGGGCAGAGCTCAGTGAAGTTTGGCCCTAATACCAGCTCTTCTGATGGAGGCTCATGAGGTTGTTTTTCCTCAGCAGAAAAGTCTATTAAATCCCCAGTCTCTACAACTGATGGCTGGGGATAGAGGTTCACCACCTGTCCGTGGAACCTAGAAGATGCCATCGGTGCTGGGCAGAGGTTAGCAGAGCTCTGCCCTGTTGTCAGCACTTCCTGCATCCGCCATAAGACCTCCGCGTCCATAGCTGCGGGGGCAGGTGGGCAAAGCACTCTGTTACTATGCCACATCGCCGACTCTTCAGCCAGGATTTCAGAGCTGTCTGCTGGTATTTCCTGATAGTCCCAGGCAAAGGGAGCCCCACCCTGCTGCTGAGCAGTGTCTAGCAGCTGTATGTAGGCGATCTCAAGCTCCCATTCCTGAGCGGCCAGGAACTCCAAATCTTCCTGTGCCCAGAGCACTTCCGAGACGTTCAATCTTTGCTCTCTGTGCTCCATTATTTCCTCCAAACGCCACTCCAGATTACTCCCAAAGTCGGGGTCCTCGGACAGCCTCCAGTACAACAATCCCAGGCCATTATAATCAAAGCCTTCCGTGGGCCTGTCATCCGCTGTCCACGGGCACACTTGGGCTACATACCACGGAGGGCTCTGTAGCTCTCGTCCAAACGCATTTCTGCCCGGATCAGCCTGCTTAACTCCGCTGTCCACTCCTGCTTCGGTTGTTCCCCCAATAACAACATTCTTACTTCATACTGCGACCAGTACCTTACATGGATGGAGGGGAGAACTTTTCCCTGGTGTCGCTGCTCACAGGCTAGCGCTTCTTTCCAGAGTTGTAGGCGAACAGAATCATACCATCCCAGCAGGACCTGCACCGATACTGGTCCTCTGTGCTGTATCCGCATCTCTCGCAACCTCCTTCCGAATTCCTCTTCCATGATGACGTATCTGTACCTCTGCTATGCGGGCCTTGGATCCAGGTGATGGTTTGGATGTGTTCACGACAAGGAAGCACGATCCCACCGCTGCCAGCCAATTGTGACGGACCTCGTACCCAAGATGTCCGCCGTAACTGCTTCCTCTGTCCGGTACCACACAATCCAAGACCCCCTTAGCTTACCCAGTCACCAGACAACACCAGTGTAGGGTACATCAGGAATGAATCTTTATTTGACATGTCACACTTATATACAGCTAGATGACTCACACCTAACCTAATTAGCATGAGCTAATTATCTTAATAAACACTGGACTCCTTCATTCAATTGCAGGGTTAATTAGCACACACAACAATAGGTGAAAAGCTTCTACAAGCCAGACTATACTCATTAACCCAACAGACAGGTGGCTGGAGTTCATGAGTCATCACATTAGCGTCTCTTGCTAATATGCCAAATACACATACAGATTCTATGTGTATTGGGGGGCCAGCATGGACCTGAATCCAAGTATCACCAGCTCAGGGGTCCCAGGCTTGCAGCTCAAAGAGCACTGTTCCCCCAAATGCCAGGGCCCATAGTCGCAAGGCAACAGGCTCGCACTCAGTCCCCTCCAACAGCCCGTGTCCCGGCTTTGTGTCCAGTCTTTGGCATCCATGAAATGAAATATTTATTTAAACATGAAGGACATACTTTTTGATAACAGCCATTAAACATATATAGTATATATGTGTGTGTGTGTGTGCAGGGTGATAATTAAGGGTTCATTCAGATGGCAGATTAGTGCCATCCATTGGCATCCACAAGTGCGTCCAGCAAGATGTCTGCACACAGACACTCAAGACCAATCCTGGGGGGGGGGGGGGTGCCCAGGTGCAACGTGCTCATGGTGCCACAAGCTGCGGCAATCACTTACTGTTACATTCAGCAGCAGCGGCGCAGCCCCAACTCCCCAGACTTTCTTTTTGCACCATCCGCTGGCCTCTCTGCTGCCCGCTGCACTGGATGCTAAACTCACCTGCTGTCTGTCACCTAGCAACCAGTGAGGCCCCAGCATTCAGAGCGGAGGAGGAACTTATTCCTCCTTCGTGCCTGGTCAATTTTGGCACCACCCACCTCCTCAATCTTCTCCAGGAAGCGTGGCTCAGAGCCTGAGGGAAGGAAGGGAGCATGCCTAAAGAACTGAGTGTGAGCTGTCCACCTGCACCAGCACCTGCCTGAGGTGAGGCAGCCTGTGTTCATGTTCTGGAGCTCATCTAACAGCACTACCTGTATAATTTGGGTCAAGGTTATAAATTAACTAACCTTCTAAAAATGCTCTTTACCTGGCTGTAATGCTGATCCGTGGATCTGAATGCTTTCTAAGCCAGCGCCTGTATGCACATCAGAAAAGTTTAAGGAAAGGTAAAAATTCTTATCTGCATACCTCCTCCGGGTTAATGAATATAAATATTGGAAAAACAGAGCCATGATGCTGGCATTTTCTGAAAGAAAAGTCAGTAGTGGAAACCTCTGTAAACATAAAAACAGATTAGAAATTACTAATCAGACAATGGTAGCTTGATCCTTCTATTAAGCTTTTGCATCAGGTTTCTCAAACCTTTGCATGCCTGTGCTTTAAGTGATAATGACTAAGCCCCTCCCCTTCATGACATTGTAAAAAAGGGGCGGAGCATGGGTGACCTTAAAATGATGCCCCCCCACTGAAAAAAGTTCTATGCAGAGCCTCTGGCAGATGCACGTGCATATAACTTGGAGCTGCATGCATGCAGCCCATAGAAGTGGATGCACATGCAGCGCCAGAATGGATATAATCACATATTAAAGTTTGACAAGTGGGCAGGAGTCGGTGCACAGACCTGAACACAGAGGCTCTGCATTTGGACCCATGCACCACTCCTACCCACATGGCAAACTTTATTATACAGTGCCTTGCAAAAGTATTCACCCCCTTGGCATTTTTCGTGTTTTGTTGCCTCACAACCTGGAATTAACATTTATTGTTTGAGGATTTGCATCATTTAATTTACAGAACATGCCCACAACTTTGAATTTTTTTTTTTTATTGTGAAGCAAACAACAAATAGGACAAAATAGAAAAGTCAATGTGCATAATTATTCACCCCCCTAAAGTCAATACTTTGTAGAGACACCTTTTGCAGCTATCACAGCTCCAAGTCACTTTGGATAAGTCTTTATGAGCTTGCCACTTCTTACCACTGTTATTTTTGCCCATTCCTCCTTGCAAAGCTGCTCCAGCTCCTTTAAGTTGGATGGTTTGCACTTGTGAACTTTAAAGCCTCATACACACGATCGGACCGTGGACCAACTTTCCCGTGGATTTTTGTCCAAAGGGCGTTTGGCCCCAAGTTGGTATTCCATACACACGGTCGGACTTTTTAGGCAACCAACATGCAACCAACACGTAGTGACGTTTCAACGTACTGACGACACTTCAAAAGAGGACGCTCGAATACTCCAGCGCCACCTTTGGTCAACTTCTATATTGTTGTCTGATCTTTTGCATTGGTTCTGAGCATGCATGTTTGTACTTTGTACAAAAGTCCGTTGGTTTTGTGTACACACGGTCGGACTTTGGTCCATCGGACTTTTGTTGGCAGAAAGTTGGTCCGTTCGCACAGCCAACAAAAGTCCGATGAAACCTGGAAATAGTTGGTCCGATGGAGCGTACACACGGTCGGATGTTGGTCCAAAATAGCTAATTTGCATGTTGGTTGTCAAAAAGTCTGATCGTGTGTACCGGCCTTAAGAGATACAGAATTTGGTCTAATTGATGGTGGAAAAAGTACCCACTGACTGGCTGGCTGTCTTACTGGCTGATTGGAACAGGTCAGAAATTAAACTGGGTAATATTTACTGGAAAGATGCATGCTTTTAGACCCACATCATAGTAGACATTTTACCAACCAACAATTTACTACCCTGCTTAAATCTATAAAGAATAAAAATTCAAGACCTAGTCTTGCCAATAATTGACTTTACTGGCCCTTCACATGAGACCAAGGTAGTTCAATGGCATATAAAAAATAGCAACTGTTTATTGAAAAAATAAATAAAAAAAAAGACATTAAGGTCACATGCTACTCATTTTGTTTCAAAATCTCAACAACCAGCATCATAACATATAGTGTAAACATGCTCCTGTTGCTCTTCCTCTGATGCATTTGGTCTGGGCACTGATGGCCGATTTGTTTTTCTCCAAAAAAATAGTTTTACTGGCAATGAGGTATTCCTCTTGAACCAAAATTGTACAAATCCCTTGTAGCATAGGGTGTTGGCTTAACGTAAACACCAAATTTGAATGTCGTGTAAAAAAACACGAGCGGAATGTCCGACACAAAAATTCTGACGGAAGCTTTTCAGCGTATATTCCGATCGTGTGTGTGCCTCATTGGACTTTTGTTTTTTGAAAATTCTGATGGACCTAGAAATAGAACATGTTCTAAATATTTCTGACTGAACCAATTCCTATCGGGAAAACCGCTCGTCTTTATGCTGTTCCGACAGACCAAAAACTACGCATGCTCTGAAGCAAGTATGAGACGGAAGCTATTGGCTACTGGCTATTGAACTTCCTTTTTCTAGTCACATCGTACGTGTTGTACGTCACCGCGTTCTTGAAGATTGGACTTTGGTGTGATCGTGTGTACGCAAAACAGTTTCAGCAGAATTCCGTCGGAAAAACCTTCAGTTTATTCCAACGGGAAAACCGGTCGTGTGTACGCGGCATAAGTCTGAGTCACTGAATGTCTTTATTGCCATTCTTTACTGACTAAAATTAGAGTTTATTTTTCTTTTGTATCTTAGTCTCTTGTCAGGTGCCAAGTAATAGTTTGCTGTCTGTATTACAACTGCTTGACATAATGTGTTTATTTTCATACACATAAAGTATATATATATATATATATATATATATATATATATATATATATATATATATATATATATACAGTGGTGTGAAAAAGTGTTTGCCCCCTTCCTCATTTCCTGTTCCTTTGCATGTTTGTCACACTTAAGTGTTTCGGAACATCAAACCAATTTAAACAATAGTCAAGGACAACACAAGTAAACACAAAATGCAATTTGTAAATGAAGGTGTTTATTATTAAAGGTGAAAAAAAATCCAAACCATCATGGCCCTGTGTGAAAAAGTGATTGCCCCCCTTGTTAAAACATACTATAACTGTGGTTGTCCACACCTGAGTTCAATTTCTCTAGCCACACCCAGGCCTGATTATTGCCACACCTGTTCACAATCAAGGCATCACTTAAATAGGAGCTGCTTGACACAGTAAGGTCCACCAGAAGATCCTTAAAAGCTACACATCATGCCGAGACCCAAAGAAATTCAGGAACAATTGAGAAAGAAAGTAATTGAGATCTATCAGTCTGGAAAGGGTTATAAAGCCATTTCCAAAGCTTTGGGAATCCAGCGAACCACAGTGAGAGCCATTATCCACAAATGGCGAAGACATGGAACAGTGGTGAACCTTCCCAGGAGTGGCCGGCCGCCCAAAATTACCCCAAGAGCGCAGCGACGACTCATCCAAGAGGTCACAAAAGACCCCCCACAACAACGTCCAAGGAACTGCAGGCCTCATTTGCCTCAGTTAAGGTCAGCGTTCATGCCTCCACCATCAGGAAAAGACTGGGCAAAAATGGCCTGCATGGCAGAGTTCCAAGGAGAAAACCACTGCTGAGCAAAAAGAACATCAAAGCTCGTCTCAATTTCTCCACAACACATCTTGATGATCCCCAAGACTTTTGGGACAACATTCTGTGGACTGATGAGACAAAAGTGGAACTCTTTGGAAGGTGTGTGTCCAAGTATATCTGGCGTAGAAGGGACACTGCATTTCAGAAAAAGAACATTATACCAACAGTAAAATATGGTGGTGGTAGTGTGATGGTCTGGGGCTGTTTTGCTGCTTCAGGACCTGGAAGACTTGCCGTGATAAAAGGAACTATGAATTCTGCTGTCTACCAAGAGATCCTGAAGGAGAATGTCCGACCATCTGTTCGTGTACTCAAGCTGAAACGAACTTGGGTTCTGCAGCAGGACAATGATCCTAAACACACCAGCAAGTCCACCACCGAATGGCTGAAGAAAAACAAAATGAAGACTTTGGAGTGGCCTAGCCAAAGTCCAGACCTGAATCCTATTGAGATGTTGTGGTATGACCTTAAAAAGGCCGTTCATGCTCGAAAACCCTCTAATGTAACTGAATTAGGACAATTCTGCAAAGATGAGGGGGCCAAAATTCCTCCAGGACGCTGTAAAAGCCTCATTGCACGTTATCGCAAACGCTTGGTTGCAGTTGTTGCTGCTAAGGGTGGCCCAACCAGTTATTAGGTTTAGGGGGCAATCACTTTTTCACACAGGGCCATGATGGTTCGGATTTTTTTTCACCTTTAATAATAAACACCTTCATTTACAAATTGCATTTTGTGTTTACTTGTGTTGTCCTTGACTATTGTTTAAATTGGTTTGATGTTCCGAAACACTTAAGTGTGACAAACATGCAAAGGAACAGGAAATGAGGAAGGGGGCAAACACTTTTTCACACCACTGTATATATATATATATATATATATATATATATATATATATATATATATGTATATATATATATATATATATATATATATATATATATATATATATATATATATATATACACATACACTGTATATATATATCATATACTGAGTTAAAAAAAATAACAGGTTTAATTTTACAGTATTAGAAGGGATGACTAGAAGCTCCGGAGATTACAAATTCACAGATCAGAGCTAGAAAATACAAGGAAAACTACTGACACCACAGACAGCAAGATGCCCAAAACTCTTCCTCCTGGGAGTCTGACATCATCTCTTCTAGACTGGAGACTTCACAGAAGATCAGGGTTGTCTACTGCAACCTGTCCAACCCTTAATGGGTTCTGGTTCTGTGTTATTCTCACAATTACAAAGATGGTCTATGTTTAATGTGCCTCAACAATCTACCTAGTGGGATTCCACAACCATTACCAGCTGCATGGTCTGTTATGGCTATAATTACTCCACTAAAGGAAAGTTACACGCAGTGGGGAAGGCAGCTGCTGTGGGTTTGCCCTGCTTTGGTTTAGCAATGTGTGGTTAGTATGCAGTAATAATGGAATTGCCTAAATGGAGCTCTCTTAATATTTACTAATGAACATAGGTCCAGGACAATGTCTTTTAAAAAAAATAAAAAACATTCCTTTACTGGGTTGATTGTGTTCCTTAGATTGTCATGATGAAACAGAACGTATGTTTAATTTATGGTTGGCCAGAGGTTTTGTGACAAAATATCTTGACATTTGTAGGTGTTATATTTTCCCCATTTTATTGGTTGGGACTTCCACTGTGGCTGCTCCTGTGATATGTTATGGCCACCATGTGGTACTGGGATCTTTGGTTGATGAGCTATTTTGTTTGTGCAAAAAGCATAATTTTCAGAAAGTATCATTGTCACATGTAAAATGGCTTTGCAAGACTGAATGTGTCCTAATTGTTGTAGTACAAGCTTAGAGGGAGTTCAGAAATGGCTTTTGAGTTCCATCCTAAGATGTCACACATGTCTAAATCCAATGCAATTCTAATAATCAGTGAGGGCCTGTGTTGATGGACTTTTGTTTGCATCAGACAGGTTTTGTATTCCCATGGTCCATTAGAGAGCAAAGCTTTACCATCTTACCATTGTCATAAAAAACTATCATCTTCACTGAACCTGTACTGAGGGAATTCGGGGATGGCCATTGCTGACCTATCTGAAAATAATGGCTTCCTGGCTGTCACGCTGTTCCAAGTGTAATCACTAGTTCTGAATTTATTCTAATTTTACACTGTGTGTGCCTATTCTGGGTCCCAAATCAGAAAGTACTGTAGCAAATAGCAGCAAGGCAACTAGCATTCTAATGTCCCGTACACACGGTCGGACATTCCGACCACAAAATCCATCATATTATTTCCAACGGATTTTGTCCGAAACTTGTGTTGCACACACGCATTCGGACAAAGTTGTCGGAAAATCCGATCGTTCTGAACGAGGTGACGTACAACACGTACGACGGGACTATGTAGAGCCCAGTAGCCAATAGCTTTCGTCTCCAAATTTCTTCTTAGCATGCGTGGCACTTAGTGCGTAGGAATTCTCTACACATGATCGGAAAAAGTCCGATCGGAACTTGTTGTCGGAAAATTTTAGATCCTGCTCTCAAATTCCGATGGAAAAAGCCCGCTGGAGCCCACACACGATCGGATTTTCTGACAACATAATCCGACCGTGTGTACAGGGCATAAGAAGGAGGCCAGCAATGGCAGCCTTAATAGTTCTGCCAGTAAAGGTTTCACTTATTTGACGGTAAAGAGAAGTTGGCTTAGCTGAGGTAGAGGACATTGAAAAATGTGTTTTTTAAGATAACTGTTTAAAGTAACTAAAAAACAAGAACAACAATTCACTAACTTTAATGTATCTTTGCAGCATTGTTACTTAGCTTGACGAAATAAATCGAATGCATCCACCATATGTAAGGACTGGTAAGCTGCACTGTAGTACATTGCTGGTTTTAGGTTTATATCCTTTTTAAGACGTTATTTTTAATATTCTCTAACATGACTAAGCTGACTTCACATTGTGGAAAAATATAATAGGCCAAAAAAATAGTAAACTGTAATTCATTAAACTTTTGTTGTTGGGTTTAAATGTTTGTTAATATATAAGGTTTCACAAGCAATCTGCATGCTTGAGACAATGGGGCTTTGAAAGACTCATTCTTGGTATGCAGAGCCTAGTGACAGGTATGATATAACTCCTGTGCACATGTACAAAAGGTACATCACCAGTGGTCATCCAATGGCAGAAGAGTAGCACCACAGGACCCAGATGAAGTGGTAGGGAAGATGACAACAGTGTCAGACAAAGTGGTGATCACAGTCCTGACCTGTAACATGCTAAAAGAGGTGCACGCAGAGAGGTAAGTGTGTCAGAATGTGCAAGTATGCTGTGTATTATTGCATAATATGTGTCTGTTCAACACGATGCAGATTTAAATTTCACGTTAAATGAAATTCATCACTGGTAGAGAAGAGAATCACATGTTTTCCCATACCTGGAAATGATAGGTCTTAGATCTCAACTCCAACAGGCTAATTAAGCTGTGGTAGAGTGAAAAGAAGACAAGTATAAGCATGAGGTGGTGGGCAGGGGGACAAAACACAGGTATCAGCAGCAGTTCTGTTTTGTTTTGCTATGAGAAGGATGCAAGTACAGGTTCTAGAGTCATAAAATAGGATAACTATATGCAGTAATCTTATATTTTTAACAGCTTACTGAAATGTGAATCCCCATTTATTTTTCTTCTTGATGTATTCTGTTACATACTAGGATTTACTTGAGCAGAGCATTATACTAAATAATAAAAAACTGGAAGCAATAAAAAGAAATTGGAAACTTGAATAGATTTTTGTTGGCTAAAAGTACATTCAAAATTGAAAATTAAACATTTTAGGTGTCTGCAGGGAGTATAGCTTATCTACTACAGAGTAGTTAATTTCTTGAATCATTATTGCCGTAGAGCACTAATCTGTCCCCCCCCCCCCCCGTCTGCAATTGGGTGGTCCTGTAACACATCTGGTGGTCATGCTGGAACACACACCTTACTGGCACTCACACATAGAAATACTCTTTAAAATGCCAATACTAAGGAGCATGATCAGTAATCTAGCAAGCAGAAAGAAAGTTACACAGCGCAGGATTTAGAAAGTGCACTTCTACTGTCCTGCTACTGATTCTGTATAGTAGCAAGTGTGCTTATTCTTCATAGACTCAGATGAAGGTAAATCTAATTTTAACACAGTTGCATTTTTTTTTACTGAATACTTTCATACTGAGTGCATTCAGCCGGGGATTGCTCTATAATAGGTTCAAACTGCAGACTATTCAATCTGAGATTGATGCCTACACACATGGAAAAACGTTTCAAAACTAAGTGGGACATTTTCTGGAGCAATAGATGCTTCTGCATTTAACGCACTGGTTCTATGGCCCTATTCAATAAAGAGAGAAAGCAGAATACAATTAAGTTACTTAAAAAAATATATATATTTTTTGTTTAGTCAATATAAAACCACTTTTTTTTATCTTTTTTAAGAATTGACATCAAAACTTAAAACATTATGAGCTGTTTTGTCAGAGTTAAACTTGTATGATATATTCAGACAGTGGCACTAATATGATTCCTCTGAACTGCATGGCATATGTGTTATGGAATTTTCCCTTTGATATAGGACAATGGTGTCTTTTTATTAAAAGAGCCATGCAGACACATAACTTTTAACAGAGTATCTTTTGTATCCCCGTTATCATAAATGAGAACCACCAAATAAGTGACTGTAACAGAAACAGTACAAAAGACAATGCAGGGCAAAAGTGAAGGCGTTGTCATGGAAGATTCCAGAGAATATTTAACCACTTCAATACAGGGCACTTACAGGACACCCTTCCTGCCCAGACCAATTTTCAGCTTTCAGCGCTCTCACACTTTGAATGACAATTAGTCATGCAACACTGTACCCAAACAAAATTTTTATCATTTTTTTCATACAAATAGAGCTTTCTTTTGGTAGTATTTAATCACCACTGGGTTTTTAATTTTTTGCGACATAAGTGAAAAAAGAGCAAACATTTTGAAAAAGAAACATTTTTTTTAGTTTCTATGATAACATTTTGATAAATAAGTAATTTTTGTTCATAAATTTAGGCCAACATTTATAGTGCTACATCTCTTTGATAAAAATAACCCAAATTAGTGGATATTATTTAGTCTCTGTGAAAGTTATAGAGTCTACAAGCTATGGTGCAAATCATTGAACATTGATCACACCTGATGTACTGATGGCCTATCTCAATTCTTGAGGCCCTGAAATGTCAGGAAAGTACAAATACCCCCCAAATGACCCCTTTTTGAAAAGTAGACAGTCAAAGGTATTTAGTAAGAGACATTGTGAGTTTTTGAAGTTGTAATTTTCTCACACACAGCATATGCATACTTCCAATTACACCCCAAAATACATTCTTCTACTCCTCCCGAGTATGGCGCTACCAGATATGTGTGACTTTTACACAGCCTGGCCACAGAGAGAGGTCCAACATGCAGGGAGCACTATGAGGGGTTCTCTACACCTCTAAGTTCCTAACGACCTATTACAATTTTGAAAGCCCTGGAGCACCAAGACATTGGAATTACCCACAAAATGACCCCATTTTTGGAAAGCAAACACACCAACGTTTATTCTATGAGGCATAATGAGTCTTTTGAATGATTTTTTTTTTCCACAAGTCTTCGGAAAACATGGAAAGAAAATTAAAAAGTAATTGTTTTTACACAAAGTGGTCAGTTTATAAGATATTTCTAACTCAAAGCATGTATATAGCAAACATTACACCCCAAAATACATTCTGCTACTCCTCCTGAGTATGGCGATACAGAGGTCCAACATGCAGGGAGCACCGTCAGGCGTTCTAGGAGCATAAATTACACCTCTAATTTCCTAAAGACCTATTACACTTTTGAAAGCCCTGGAGCACCAAGACATTGGAATTACCCACAAAATGACCCAATTTTTGGAAAGCAAACACCCCAACGTCTATTCTATGAGGCATAATGAGTCTTTTGAATGATTCATTTTTTTTCCACAAGTCTTCGGAAAACATGGAAAGAAAATTAAAAAGTAATTGTTTTTACACAAAGTGGTCAGTTTATAAGATATTTCTAACTCAAAGCATGTATATAGCAAACATTACACCCCAAAATACATTCTGCTACTCCTCCTGAGTATGGCGATACAGAGGTCCAACATGCAGGGAGCACCGTCAGGCATTCTAATAAATTACACCTCTAATTTCCTAACGACCTATTACACTTTTGAAGGCCCTGGAGCACCAGGACAATGGAATTACCCACAAAATGACCCAATTTTAGAAAGCAAACACCCCAACGTATATTCTACGAAGCATTATGAGTCTTTTGAGCAGTTATTTTTTTTTACACAAGTCTTCAGAAAACGTGGAAAGAAAGTGAAAACCTATTATTGTTTTTTACACAAAATTGTCAATTTATAAGATATTTCTAACTCATAGCATGTATATAGCAAAGATTACACCCAAAAAACATTCTGCTACTCATCCTGAGTATGGCGATACCACATGTGTGAGACTTTTACACAGCCAGTCCACCTACAGAGGCCCAACATTGAAGTAGTACCTTCAGGCATGCTAGTAGCATAAATTACACATCTCATTTCATTCCTACCTATCACACTTTTGAAGGTCCTCAGATGGGCTGTGACAGGTACTCAGGTACTCAGATGGGCTGTGACAGGTACTCAGGTACTCAGATGGGCTGTGACAGGTACTCAGGTACTCAGATGGACTGTGACAGGTACTCAGGTACTCAGATGGACTGTGACAGGTACTCAGATGGGCTGTGACAGGTACTCAGGTACTCAGATGAACTGTGAAAGATACTCAGATGGGCTGTGACAGGTACTCAGGTACTCAGATAAACTGTGAAAAATACTCAGGTACTCAGATGGGTTGTGACAGGTACTCGGGTACTTAGATGAACTGTGACAGGTACTCAGATGGACTGTGACAGGTACTCAGATCGGCTGTGACAGGTACTCAGGTACTCAGATAAACTGTGACAAATACTCAGGTACTCAGATGGGCTGTGACAGGTGCTCAAGTACTCGGGTACTCAGATGAACTGTGACAGGTACTCAGATGAACTGTGAAAGGTACTCGGGTACTCATATGGACTGTGACAGGTACTCGGGTACTTTGATGGGTGGTGACAGGTACTTTGATGGGTGGTGACAGGTCCTCTTTATTAAGGGGGCAATCAGTGTGATTATAGGTGAAAAAATGTAGCGCTGAAATAAACACACTGTGTAAGAGTGAGTTATAAGCCTGAAAAGTGTGTCCCCCGAACACACGATAAAGGCAAATATCAACAATAATGTGACATTACTTAACCACTTCAGCCCCGGACCAATTGGCAGCAAAAGCACCAGGCCCCTTTTTGCGATTCGGCACTGCTTTGATTTAACTGACAATTGCACGGTCGTCCGACGTGGCTCTAAAACAAAATTGGCATCCTTTTTTTCCCACAAATAGAGCTTTCTTTTGGTGGTATTTGATCGCCCCTGCGGTTTTTATTTTTTGCGCTATAAACAAAAATAGAGCGACAATTTTGAAAAAAAAATGCAATATTTTTTGCTTTTTGCTATAATAAATATCCCCAAAAAATATATAAAAAAAATTTTTTTTTCCTCAGTTTAGGCCGATACGTATTCTTCTACATATTTTTGGTAAAAAAAATCGCAATTAGCGATTATTGATCGGTTTGCGCAAAAGTTATAGCGTTTAGAAAATAGGGGATAGTTTTATAGCATTTTTATTAATATTTTTTTTTTTTACTAGTAATGGCGGCGATCAGCGATTTTTATTGTGACTGCGACATTATGGCAGACACATCGGACATTTTTGACACATTTTTGGGACCATTGTCATTTATACAGCAATCAATTCTATTTAAATGCATTGATTCCTGTATAAATGACAGTTGTAGTGAAGGGGTTAACCACTAGGGGGAGGGGAGGGGTTATGGGCTGTGACGTGTGTGTTTTTTTACATTAGGGGGTGGGGCTGACGTCTGACGTCATTGATCGGCTTTCCCGATGACCGGGAACAGCCAATCAATGACAGGCAGAGTAGGAAGCGCGGGGAGAGGTTTGTTTACACATACCTCTCCCCGTTCTTCTTCAGCTCCGTAACCCGATCGCAGGACACCAGCGGCGATCGGGTTAATGTATGCCACTAGAGCTAGAAGATGTAACATGTAACAATGTGACATATATAAGTGCTGATAAAAACACCATAAACCAAAAATGATATAATATAACGTCAAGTCCTAATTAAGTAAGACACTGGGAACAGCAAATCCTTCAAGGTATCACGGGACCAGGAGGAAAATGAATAAAGATGATAAAGCACAGCTTGACTGATGACATAAGATGATGGGGTACTCTTACCGAAATGGTTGGATACAGCTACCATACGGTATTTGTATCAAAAAGGCTTGTGCGCTGGATCTCTTGCGCCAGCAGATGCCGGATCAGGTGAGCTGGAGCCGAAGGAGAACACTGCAGTGGACCCTGAACAGCAGATACCACAGCCAAACGACCTCTTATGGACGAGTTGTAAGATCTCGAAACAGTCCACTTAGTAAGATCCCAAAAAAACAAGGGAAAAAAGAATGGAAGCGACTCCAATGGTGCAGGTCAAAAATGTTTAAAATGTATTCACATTGGCATGTGACAAATAAAATCTCGAGAGTATAAAACAGGTCAGCAATGTGAAAAGTATGAGACAGCTGGACCGACGCGTTTCGACACAAAACGGTCTTCTACTGGGGCATATCTCTAACCTGCCACAAACAATTTATAAGTTACAGACTAACCTAGCACCACCCCCCTGGTCCTAGACAGGAAGTACACACCTCCCGGCCCGAACCAAGTGGGATAGGGGAGGTCGGTCAGCATAACGTAAAATAAATGTATATCAAACTTAGTATAAATATACGAAACACAAATGGGAATACACATATGAAAATTGGAACATACCCTATGTGAGATAGATAATGTGTTCCACATGTGGCTCATAAAAACAGTGTAATTATGCCTATGGTCACTTATCTAACCCCTTGAAATGGGTCAACCCAATATACAGGCTCTGTGAACGAATGAATAAAAGCCAAATTGCCACCAAAAACACTGGCAAATCAGATGTGAGATGTTGGTACAATAAACCAAACCACAATTGGATAAGTTAAACACCCACCCAAATGAGTGACATGGCAGCAGGGATGACAGCAATAGGCTGCAGAACGAACACCACCCCCATAACAACAGGCAATACAGGGTCCATGCGCATCAGCCAGGAATGCCCACCACAGCGCCTAGCATCACACCAACCAAAGCACAGCCAAGCCACACTCACAGCCGCAATACGCATGGCTCATTGCACACAGTCATCACCATAACGACCTCATCTTGCGCAGCAATTCGCGCCATCACGCCCCACGTGGCCAGAAAGCGACGGCATGTGACGCAATCAGTGCGCATAGCGGGCCTGATGTCAGCACGCACTTCGCAACTGGAATGCATCGGTGTCCAGTGCGCAGTAGCGTGAACCACCGATCACGTGACACGACGACGGGTCACATGACCCGGCGCCGCGCACCAAAAGTGAATCAAGCTTTCACTGCGCAACTGGAACGCATCAGCGTCCAGTGCGCAGTAGCGTGAACCACCGCGCACCAGAAGTGAATCAAGCAGTACTGCGCAGCTGGAACGCATCGGCGTCCAGTGCGCAGTAGCGCGAACCACCGGTCATGTGACACATTAACGGGCCACATGACACAGCATCATATAATGGGATTGCATCTATCACATAAGAACAGGGACCACATTGACACAAGGGAACCAAGTAAAAACAACCAGACAACGGGCAAAGGGCAGACAATGTAAAGATACCCAAACCGACCCCAAAACTACCACAGCACTGATGTAAATGAATGCAAGGGAAGGGGAATGCACAAAAGTGTCACATATGTATAAAAAGGGGAATATAGGTCTCCAATCTAGAATAGATGATAACCTTCTAACAGTTAGAGAGGGCAACAATCATCATACTAGGGGGAGAAAAATCAACAAAGGGAGAGTGGTGGCTTGCGTCGCGCCGAACAATATGGTACACCTCCAAGGGTTTGGCGTGACGATAGGGACCATTATTCCCAAAATACACCGGTTAATAACTATAATAGGTATGCCCCTCCTCGTGAATATGATACTTATGGGTCATATGGTGAACAGTACTCACACAATAACCGTGATCCCACAAGGAATTCATATTCTTACAATCATAATTCCAAACCCCGTGGGTCCTCACAACCCCAGGGACCCCCCCAATTACCCTGGAAGCCCAAAACGAAACGAGGCACCAGAGGGGGGTGGCGCCTCCAAAGGCAAAAGAAAAAGAGTTTAACTCATGTAGGTGCAGGCATTTTTAATTTAAGTAAAGTCAACCTTTCGGATGCAGAAACTCGCGTACTCGATAAGGGTTTAAAATTTGTCACACCGCGTAAACTTGACAGATTTTCTACCTTCATTGATGTACAAAAATACATCCGTAAGTTGAACATACAATGGCACTTTTTAACGGTACCTTCCAAGGATACGAGAAATGAGGTTCATACTTTGAGTGTCCATTCTGGACTCTCTAATCCATCACTGTTTAACCCACCCAATACCACGTCTCATTCTATCAATGTATTTAAGAATTTAGTACTCAATGATTTAGAGGCTCTTCCGGTTAAAAAGGTACATCAAGACCCAGCCATTTCCTTAGGATTAAAATCCCTATGTGAAAAGAAAAACCTTATCGTTCGTCCTGCCGATAAAGGAGAGGGGGATCGTTGTACTTGACAGGGAAGATTACAATAAGGAGATGTTGAGACCTCTAGATGACCGCTTCACGTATATCATCTTACCTGGAGATCCTACCATCAAATATAAGAAGGCTTTGATGGAAGTTATCGAGGAGGGTTTTTCTTTGAATATCCTAGATAAAAAGGAAAAGGATTATCTGGTCCCAATAGCCCCTAGGATTCCCATCATCTACTACCTTCCCAAGGTCCACAAATGTCCTACCAATCCTCCAGGTCATCCCATCGTGAGTGGCATAGACTCCGTGACCTCGAGGATTGGTAGGTACATTGACTTCTATTTACAGCCATTGGTCAGACTCGTTCCTTCGTATCTTAAGGATACGAGGGATGCTATCCGGCTTTTAGAGTCTGTAGAATTCCAAGAGGGCCTTATTATGGTTACAGCGGATGTGTCCGCTTTGTACACTTGTATTTCCCATCAATTGGACTTTGCTGCAGTAGAATTCTATTTATCCCGGAACTCTTCCCTTTCTTTGTTACAGAGGAACTTTATTTTGGATCTATTAAGGTTTGCTACTGAGCACAATTATTTTTGGTTTCATGGCACTTTTTATTCCCAGGTTAAGGGAGTGGCTATGGGGGCTTAGTATGCCCCCAGTGTGGCCAATCTCTTTATGGCCCAGTGGGAGGAGGACGTCGTCTATGCCCTAGCATGACCAGAATTGGTCTTGTGGGCTAGATATATAGACGACGTCCTCCTCCTATGGAAGGGAGATATGACATCCCTTGATAATTTTATGGCCACTCTGAATCTTAACAACCGTGGTATTGTTCTCAGCTACGAAGCCAGTACTATTAGTGTTCACTTTTTGGACCTGGAGATCGTGGCCACTGGTCTTGGTTTTGAATTTAAAACTTACTTCAAGCCCACCGACAGGAATGGATACATTCCTGTGGGTAGCTGTCACCACGACCAGTGGCTTAAATCTGTTCCTCGAGGACAGTTCCTTCGACTTCGTAGGAATTGTACAAATGATTCTGTTTTCCTAGGTTCTTAGGCAGAGGTTTGTGGAAAAGGGTTATCGTCCCGCAACCCTGGACTTGGATATTGAATCCGTGTCCCGGGTTGACAGAAACACTCTGCTTGTAGATAATCCGAAGCCTCCGGTAGATAATAAGTTTAGGTGGTCTTTTTTTACTTCCTTTTCTACCCAGTATAGGGAGGCTAAAAAGATCCTGGCTAGACATTGGAAGGTTTTGCGGAGTGATCGCGTCTTGGGACCTTCTCTCCCCGAACGGGCGGGCATCATTTTTAGGGGTGCCCGCTCCGTCCGGGGTGACATCGCTCCCAATGTCGTAGACCCTCCCAAAGCTGTCTCCTTTTTTCAACAGTGCAAGGGATATTTCCCTTGTAAGAAATGTAATGTGTGCCTACACAATGTACTAGGCAGACTTATGACGGACAGTTTTTCTTCCACAGTCACCTTACGTAGCCACACCATGAGACATTTCACAACATGTGCCACCAGGTTCATTGTGTACTTGATTACTTGCCCCTGCAAGTTACAATATGTCGGACGCACAATTCGTATGTTTTCAATACGAGTTAATGAGCATCTGGCTAAAATCAAGAAGGGGTTATCAAACATAGCGTTCCCCGCCATTATCTTGAACACCATAATAAAGACCCTACAGGTACTCAGTTTCAAGTGATCGACAAATTTGTCCCTCACTGGCGTGGTGATTCCTGTGTGCGTGGAGTCTCTAGATTAGAGACCTATTGGATTTATGAGTTGAAGTGCTACTCGCCCTTTGGCATGAACGTTGAGTGGGACATCAACTGTTTCATTAACCGGGGGTGAGTGGCACTTTACTCGGGTTACATTGGTTCAAATATAATCATTTACGGTTCAGTGACGTAACCACCATTTGGTTGTCCAGTTCTAAGTTCTACGTTTAAAGTCTGTTATTAGTGACCATTAGGTCTATACAGACCATTGTTCGTTTTATTAATATTTTTATCGATATTTCGACTGATTTCCATTGGAGTCAATATTTAAAGCTGTATTGTAAACTATATGTGAGATCGATTTATGTGTACTACCACATGGGTCCCTTATTTGAAGGTTATTATACACTCTCTAACTGTTAGAAGGTTGTCATATATTCTAGATTGGAGACCTATATTCCCCTTTTTATACATATGTGACACTTTTGTGCATTCCCCTTCCCTTGCATTCATTTACATCAGTGCTGTGGTCGTTTTGGGGTCGGTTTGGGTGTCTTTACATTGTCTGCCCTTTGCCCATTGTCTGGTTGTTTTTACTTGGTTCCCTTGTGTCAATGTGGTCCCTGTTCTTATGTGATGGATGCAATCCCGTTATATGATGCCGTGTCATGTGACCCGTTAACGTGTCACATGACTGGTGATTCACGCTACTGCGCACTGGACGCCGATGCGTTCCAGCTGCGCAGTACTGCTTGATTCACTTCTGGTGCGCGGTGGTTCACGCTACAGCGCACTTGACGCCGATGCGTTCCAGTTGCGCAGTGCGTGCTTGATTCACTTCTGGTGCGCGGCGCCGGGTCATGGGACCCGTCGGCGTGTCACGTGATCGGCAGTTCACGCTACTGCGCACTGGACGCCGATGCGTTCCAGTTGCGGAGTGCGTGCTGACGTCAGGCCCGCTATGCGCACTGATCGCGTCACACGCCGTCACTTTCTGGCCACGTGGGGCGTGATGGCGCGAATTGATGCACAAGATGAGGTCGTTATGGTGATGACTGTGTGCAATGAGCCATGCGTATTGCGGCTGTGAGTGTGGCTTGGCTGTGCTTTGGTTGGTGTGATGCTAGGCGCTGTGGTGGGCGTTCCTGGCTGGTGCGCATGGACCCTGTATTGCCTGTTGTTATGGGGGTGGTGTTCGTTCTGCAGCCTATTGCTGTCATCCCTGCTGCCATGTCACTCATTTGGGTGGGTGTTTAACTTATCCAATTGTGGTTTGGTTTATTGTACCAACATCTCACATCTGATTTGCCAGTGTTTTTGGCGGCAATTTGGCTTTTATTCATTCATTCACAGAGCCTGTATATTGGGTTGACCCATTTCAAGGGGTTAGATAAGTGACCATAGGCATAATTAAGCCCCATACACACGCGCGGATTATCCGAGGACCAGGTCCGTCGGATCATGTCCGTCGTACTTTGTCCGATGTTGGTTTTGCGTACACACGGTCGGACAAAGTTGTCAGAAAATACGATCATTCTGAACGTGGTGACGTTTGTTGCCTACGACGGGACTACGTAGAGGCTAGTAGCCAATAGCTTTGGTCTTGTAATGTGATCTGAGCATGCGTAGCACTTTGTCCGTCGGAATTCACTACACACGATCGAATTTGGTGTGATCGGACTTTGTTGTCAAAAAATCTATCCAGCAGGAGATAGGACTTTGTCCGTCAGACAATCCGATGGAAACTGTCCGATGGTGCCTACACATGGTCGGAATTTCCGACAACATTGTCTGATAGGACAGAATCCATCGGAAGATCCGACCGTGTGTATGGGGCTTTACACTGTTTTTATGAGCCACATGTGGACCACATTATCTATCTCACATAGGGTATGTTCCAATTTTCATATGTGTATTCCCATTTGTGTTTTGTATATTTATACTAAGTTTGATATACATTTATTTTACGTTATGCTGACCGACCTCCCCTATCCCACTTGGTTCGGGCCGGGAGGTGTGTACTTCCTGTCTAGGACCAGGGGGTGGGGCTAGGTTAGTCTGTAACTTATAAATTGTTTGTGGCAATGTGGGGAGGTTAGAGATATGCCCCAGTAGAAGACCGATTTGTGTCGAAATGCGTCGGGCCAGCTGTCTCATACTTTTCACATTGCTGTCCTGTTTTATACTCTCGAGATTTTATTTGTCACATGCCAATGTGAATAAATTTTAAACATTTTTGACCTGCACCATTGGAGTCGCTTCCATTCTTCTCTTTTTTCCCTTGGTTTTTTGGGATCTTACTAAGTGGACTGTTTCGAGATCTTACAACTCGTCCATAAGAGGTCGTTTGGCTGTGGTATCTGCTGTTCGGGGTCCACTGCAGTGTTCTTCTTCGGCTCCCGCTCACCTGATCCGGCATCTGCTGGCGCAAGAGATCCAGCGCACAAGCTTTTTTGATACAAATACCGTATGGTAGCTGTATCCAACCATTTCGGTAAGAGTACCCCATCATCTTATGTCATCAGTCAAGCTGGGCTTTATCATCTTTATTCAGTTTCCTCCTGGTCCCGTGATACCTTGAAGGATTTGCTGTTCCCAGCGTCTTACTCAATTAGGACTTGACGTTATATTATATCATTTTTGGTTTATGGTGTTTTTATCAGCACTTATATATGTCACATTGTTACATGTTACATCTTCTAGCCCTAGTGGCATACATTAAGTAATGTCACATTATTGTTGATATTTGCCTTTATCGTGTGTTCGGAGGACACACTTTTCAGGCTTTTTGTTATAACTCACTCTTACACAGTGTGTTTATTTAAGCGCTACATTTTTTCACCTATATACTTTAAACTTTGTTTGTTTTATATGTTAGCTGCTCTCACGTATTGTGTATCACGGTAGCGCAGTTTTTTTCCCATCTTCACAATCAGTGTGATTAGTGTACACTGTAATCGGTAACGAGATGTTACCGCAATCTCCTTCTCACACACACGATCGGTGTGTGAGGAGGAGAACCCGGTAACAACTCGTTACCGCGGTTTGTTGACATTCTGTGACCGGCTGTGATTGGACACAGCCGGTTACGCAGTAAAGAGCTGTCTCGGGGTGACAAGCCTAGTCCCCGATTGCCGCTTTGCACGCACCCTAAGGGCGTGCATGAGCACCGTGCATGTGGACAGTACATGTGACTGGCTGTGATTGGACACAGTGTGCGTTACTGCCAGTTTAACCCCATTTACTTCTGTGTGCATTACTGCCAGTTTAACACCATATAGTTCTGTGTGCATTACTGCCAGTTTAACGCCATATCGTTTGGCGTGCGATTTTGACAGTTTAGTGCCATATAGTTCTGTGTGCGTTACTGTCAGTTTAACGCCATATAGTTCTGTGTGCGTTACTGCCAGTTAAACACCATATAGTTCTGTGTGTGTTACTGCCATTTTAACGCCATATAGTTCTGTGTTCGTTACTGACAGTTTAACACCATATAGTGTTGTGTGTTACTGCCAGTTTAACGCCATTTACTTCTGTATGCGTTACTGCCAGTTTAACGCCATATAGTTTTGCGTGTGTTACTGCCAGTTTAATGCCATATAGTTCTGTGTGCGTTACTGCCAGTTTAACGCCATATAGTTTTGCGTGTGCTACTGCCAGTTTAACGCTATATAGTTTTGTGTGCTTTACTGCAAGTTTAACGCCATATAGTTCTGTGTGCGTTACTGACAGTTTAACACCATATAGTTTTGTGTGCGTTACTGTCAGTTTAACGCCATATAGTTCTGTGTGTGTTACTGCCATTTTAACGCCATATAGTTCTGTGTGCGTTACTGGCGGTTTAACACCATATAGTGTTGTGCGTTACTGCCAGTTTAACGCCATATAGTTCTGTGCGTTACTGTATGTTTGGCGCATTATATTGCAGTATATTATAGTGTATCCACGGAGTGTGTCTGTGTAGTATGAATACTCAAATTAAAGTGCATCAAACACCTCTTTACATTCATTAAAGTAAGTATCTACGTACAGATTTCAACTTCTTCTTTACATTTGCTTATAAACACCGCCCCCTCATTCCCAATTATGTCTGGGAGGACGACAAGGAGAGGCAGATGTTCCCTTGGCACTGTAAGAGGGCCAGCAACAAATGTGTCCACAGGCAAAGGTGGACGTGGTGGTCAGTCCTCAGGCAGGGCATCATTTCCTCTGTTTAGTGAGTTTGCCCGTGCTATCCAGCCACAGCATGCAGAGGATGTGGTGGACTGGCTTACTAAACCTTCCTCATCCTCCTCATCCTCTGTCACGCAAGCAGAGACAAGTGTGCAGTCCCCTGCAGTTGCCAGAGTGGATAAACCTGCCTCCTTGTCGACATCTATTCCTGCCATAGCCCCAGCATCAGCCATTGAGGAGTCAGCTGGCTGGCATTTAAAGGCACATTGGCAACAGTGGAACTGGGGTGGCGGTTTCCATGTTTACCTTCATCCATTTGGAAGGGAAGAGAGCGTTTGGTTGTTGGGGCAGTTTCTCCTGCTAAATTGGTGATCACTATGTTTATTCTTTCTGTAGGTGGCCAGTAGAAATGGGCCATTTATGAGGGCAAGCTATTCCCTGACTGTTTGGTGATTCATGTGTTAAGAGACAACAGGTTACTAGTACGGGTGTCTACTAATTATTAGACATGTGCACACTGAAATATTTCGTTTCAGAATTTCGTTTTCACCTGAAAAATAAATTTATTTAGTTACTCCCGAAATTCGTTTTTATTTATTTCGTTTTTCGTTAAAAATTGCATTCGTCCGAAAATTCAAATGAATTAAGGTCGAATCTGTCATTGAAGGCTTATGGTGTCTGTCGAATATTCAAAGACGATTCGACGGAGCAGCTAAACTGTATGACTCTGTATAGTTTAGCTGCAATTCCACCCAATTCCAGCAGCAATCTTTCCTCTCTACGTCGAATCTTTCCTTTCTACGTCGAATCTTTCCTTTCTGCGTCGAATCTTTTCTCTCTATGTAGAATAATCTTGGACTAATAGAGTTAAGTTTAGGCACATTCGACCACAGGTTCAATGGACACAGATTGTTATTGTCAGCGTCAAATCTCCTATCTATATCGAACTGTTGTTACAACGAAAATAAAGCATTTGTTTATGTCGGATCTTTCGTTTTTCAGATTCTGCACTTTCGTTATCGTTTGTTGAAACGATAACGAAAATACCTGAAATTCGGACGAAAATGCATTCGGACGAAAACGAATGCACATGTCTACTAATTATGTTTTTTTTTTAAATCTTTTTCCTTCTTTTGGTCTAATTCTCTTGGGATTGAACTATGTATGGTTATTAATCTGCTATTGTTGAGGATTGGAATGCCGCCTGCTGATACCATATTAGAAGTGATGGATATGCTGTTCCTATACTGGTATTGAGTTTGGGTCCTTTTTTCCACCTTATAGGTCAACCTATATGGCTTCCTAGTTATCATCAGCCCTGAACTGAGTTTATGTTTTTTCTAGCGTTCTCAGAATATTAACACCCTGTCTCTAACCATGATGCATTTTGATGGTTTTTGTATCTGGATGATTGTAAGCAAGTTTCTTTACACATTTCAAGTGTTCTGACTCTTATAATAAATCTCTACCACCTGCATTGGTTTAATACTACCTATATTATATCTTAATTTTCAGTCATACAACAAAGTATTCTCCTGGTATTTCTGGGTTATACTCTGAAGTGGCTGGGAAGTTTCATATACTTACCTTGCATGGTCCAGGAGACCGCCACCGATTACAGTCATTTCCTATTTCTTTAAGGCCCTGTGAGTGTACCAAAACCTATGATTTATGAATTACTGTATGTAAAGATTTGGTATGTCAGGATTGATATACAGTATGTCCCTGTATAGCCAGGTTGCTCTTCTATATGAGGGGTCCTGAAGAAGCAATTTTGCGTTGACTCACTGGCCACTTTATTAGGTACACCTATTCAATTGCTTGGTAACACTAATTGCAACTCAATGCATTTAGGCATCTAGACATGGTGAAGACAACATGCTGGAGCTAAAAATGAGCATCAGAATGGGGAAGAAAGGGGATTTAAGTGACTTTGATCGTGGCATGGTTGTTGGTGCCAGATGGGCTGGTCTGAGTATTTAAAAAATTGCTGATCTACTGGGATTTTTTTGAATGCACAACCATCTCGGTTTACAGAGAATGGTCCAAAAAAGAGAAAATATCCAGTGAGCTGCAGTTATGTGGATGGAATAAAAGAAAAAATGTGGCGCTTGCTAATGGGTAAAAACAGGATACCACTCCTAAGGTATACTGAAAACCAGGATGGCTCCAAATAAGCGTCTGAAGATTAATGTTAAAACTATCAGGGTATAGCAACAGATAATAAAGCAATGCTATACAAATCAATATTGATCCATAAAGGAAACACTTAGAATAAAATTACCACATAATCAAGTAAAAACATCAATAATGAAATAATGCAGTAAAATGAAAAATTATATAAATACAAATAAAAAGCCAGTGCAGGCAATTCATATGTGTGTGAACGATAATATGTGCAATAAAGAATCTGTGCAAAATAAGCAAATAAATGAGCCAAGCCGGTAATGTGGGTAATTAAAAAGTGCAGAATAAGAGTGCAACAAATGCTAAAAACGAATGATAGGCCTGTGCAAATGAGCTGAATAAGGTGCACAAAGCAATATAAATAAATTACGTGACAGTCCAAATTTTCCGTGCTCAAAATAATGTCCTGTGAATTTAAAATTTCTACACTTACAGTGTAGTTGAAATCAATCAGCAGTAAAAAAAAGTGTGCAATCCCGGCCGAGATCGCACACACGGCGTCACCTGACTCTAAGGAGAATAGAGTCAGGTGATGCCGTGTGTGCGATCTCGGCCGGGATCGCACACTTTTTTCACTGCTGATTGATTTCAACTACACTGTAAGTGTTTATTATTTATTTCAATAAATCGATTTTAAATACTGCACTATGGAGTCCTTCCCTCTCTCTGCCCCATGTCTATTGGCTGCCTGGAGGAGTGAGTGAGACGCAGGCCAGGACGGTACCTTAGAGGAGCAGTGTGTGGAGGAGATCTGTGTGTTTCAGTGTAAGGCTATTTATTCCTTACCTAGAGGTAAGAGGCTGGGGGAAACATCTGGGATTGTCTCACTGGAGGAAAAAAATGCATGGATGGGATCACCTTTAATCGCTTAAGGACTGTATTGCTTTACCTGGAGAAATTGCTACACAGAGAAAAATTGCCACATAGTGATTGCACTGTGTATGGGAGCTTGTTGTGGGCACTAGAAATTTGAAATTCACAGGACATTATTTTGAGCACGAAAAAATTTGAACTGTTACGTCATTTATTTATATTGCTTTGTGCACCTTATTCTTTGCACAGGCATATTATTAGTTTTTAGCATTTGTTGCACTCTTATTCTGCACTTTTTAATTACCCACATTACTGGCTTGGCTCATTTATTTGCTTATTTTGCACAGATTTTTTATTGCACCTATTATCGTTCACACACATATGAATTGCCTGCACTGGCTTTTTTTTTGTATTTATATAATTTTTCATTTAACTGCATTATTTCATTATTGATGTTTTTACTTGATTATGTGGTAATTTTATTATAAGTGTTTCCTTTATGGATGAATATTGATTGGTATA
The DNA here is from genome assembly GCA_028564925.1 of Lithobates sylvaticus. NCBI lineage: Eukaryota > Metazoa > Chordata > Amphibia > Anura > Ranidae > Lithobates > Lithobates sylvaticus. The sequence continues at coordinate 126,537,356 of CM053031.1, forward strand.
GCGTTGCTTGATTATCTGTTGCTATACGCTGATAGTTTTAACATTAATCTTCAGACGCTTATTTGGAGCCATCCTGGTTTTCAGTATACCTTAGGAGTGGTATCCTGTTTTTACCCATTAGCAAGCGCCACATTTTTTTATTTTATTCTATCTTGATTGGTGTGGGAACACTTTAATGGTGGCTGCAGCAATTATTGGTATTCATTCTTCGCTTATTCATTCCCCCTACTGGTTTGCGCATTTGGTCACCCCCCCCCCCCCCCTTACGCAAGTTATGTGGATGAAATTGCCTTGTTTATGTCAGAGGAGAATGGGCATGATAGACAGGCAACACTAACTGAAATAACCATTCGTTACAACCAAGGTATTCAGAATACCATCTCTGAATGCACAACACATCAAATCTTGAAGCAGATGAGCTACAGCAGCAGAAGACCACACCGGGTGCCACTCCTGTCAGCTAAGAACAGGAAACTGAGGCTACAATTTGGAAAGACTCCCGAAAACTGGACAATAGAAGACTGAAAAAAACATTACATGGTCTGATGAGTCTCGATTTCAGGGAAACCTCCCACCATTTAGCCAAAATAAAATTAATGACAGAACAGACCCTAAGATTAAGAGCAATAGAAACTTCAAAAAGACAGCAATGCAGTTGATTTCCCAAAAGCAAGGAATTTTTAAAATGTACAATTAAAGGGCAGTTTCCTAAATAAACATATCCCTCCCCATTCAGTTTGTCAGTTTTTTCTATGCTTTACATTATTTGTCTACCTAATCCTGCTGGCTATAGTTCAAGGCCATGTTGTACATTATGGTTTACAAAATCTTTTCTGGCTGTGCATTAATTTGTTTGGATTGCAAATCTTGAACCTGAGCAATTCACCTCTAAACCATGGTAGTGGTAGGAATGACAAGGTCACATGCATGATCTCAAGGTACTTTCTGCACTTGTTAAACCTATTTTTATCTTCAAAAATGATAACTATATTAAATTTTTTTGGTTGGGCTTAGTGATCATTTAATGGATGAGTAAGCCAATATGCCATGCAGATTTGCACAGTATGATGGGTAGATTTCATGGAGACACAAATGTAGAAATGTTTGGTGAGCCACCTCCACTTGATTTGCTTATTACGCAACTACTTAGTAGACTTGGGAGCCGACAAAAAATTTGTTTTGTTTCGTATAAAAAAAAATCGTAATTTGTGTACGCAATTTAATTCGGATTCGTACGAAATACGAATTTCATACAAATCTCGGCACTCTACGAATAATAACGAATTATCCGAAAACGTATTAGCGTTACATAAGTAACACAAGTCTATTGTCTATTGTTCACCAATCACTCAGAGGAAGTACGAAATCCGAAATTTAGTTTACGTATACGAAATTTCGTATTTCGTACTTCCTCTGAGTGATTGGTGAACAAAAGTCTATTGTTCAGCAATCACTCAGAGGAAGTACGAAATACGAAATTTAGTTTACGAATACGAAATTTCGTTAATACATTTTTGGATAATTTGTTATTATTCGTAGAGTGTCGATATTAGTTATACTGAATCTCGAATTCATTTGAATCATTCGTTATATCCGCTATAATTTCTTTCATATTAGTTAAAATTCATCATTTGGTAGTTTGGATTCGGATAATTTGGATCCGAAATTCGTAAACGAAATTTCGTATTTCGTACAGAATTCGCATTCGTAAAAATTCGTAATTCGGATTCGTACGAATGTACGGATTTCGAAAAATTTGTACGAATTTCCGATTCGTACGAAAATAATCGCACATGTCTACTATTTAGGCACGGTCTTCAAAGGAGTTGATTGCCTTCAGTAAAGTGAGTGTTAGTAAATAAGGTGAACTTGTCTTCCTTTTAAAAACTGTGAAAATTGTAATGTGAAAAAATGCTTGGCTCAAACCTCATCCCTATTGCTGTGCCTTTGATCTGGAAATAAAATCCATAATTATCCAAGAAATTAAAATAATCTTTGTTAAAATAATTTATATGAAATTCGGAATAAAATGACAATGACTTGCAGATTCATTGGGTATTTACTGACCCTGTTCTAAAAATAAATAAAATATTAAAGTAATAATAACATGGTTTGCTACGTGCATCATTTACAGCTGACGCTAACCTAAAAAAAAGTTTAATTCTCACTGAAGACTCCACATCTACCACTAATAGGTGCATTGAGGAAGAGTATCCCTGTTTCTTTTCCAGAGGAAAGGATAGTATTTAGATTTACTGAGGCCAGAAGCAAAACGCAATGAAACATGTTATGTTAAATGTGTGCAGCATATTATAACAAGACCATCATATCACACATTAAAGTGGTTCTAAATGCGCAAGGTTTCTTACCTTCATGCATTCTATGCATGAAAGTACCCCCCCCCCCTAATACTTACAAACAAGGGGTCACTGCCCCATCTATAACTAGTCTATGCAGCAAGGAGCACTGGAAGGGTGACTTACAGTATATCAAACAAATACAAAAAGATTTCCAGCCTCAACTTACCAACCAGCCTGCGACCAACTGAATTGACCAGTCTAACAATATGCATTATAAACAGGGGTTTAGTTTGTACAGATTTGCAAATACATGTGTAAGCTACAGAGCCCCATCAAGGCATCCTGTTTTCTGAAATCCTAACGCTAACTTCTGAGAGTTGCCACATTGGAAGCACATGCATTATAATGGATAGACAGAGGGCAAGTGAGCCTGGAAAGAGCCCACTCCTCCTTAAAGGCACAGGGGCACATTGAACACCCAGCACATAGCACTATGGCAGCAAAGGTGTCAGTGCGCTGCCAGACCAATATATAAAAAATATAGAAATTTAATTAAATTACTGCGCTATCATAAAAAAAAGAGGAGTAGCTGCTGACACTACAATGTGACAAAATTGTGTAGACAATATAGTGACAGTACTATAGAGATATATAGATATATAGTACTATAGAGTATATAGAGACAGTAGTGAACAGTCATCTGTAACATGTGCACCGGGGGTTGTGCATCCGCCACCCACGGGGAAGGGTAGGTACTCTTACTGGAGACTGTGGACTCACATACCAATGGTAGTGAGTCAAACACACTTGGAAGGAAGCTGTACTCTGACGCCCCGTCACCGGAAATCCTGATGGCATGCACAAATGTCTCGTTCAATAGATGATCATAAAATTGGATCAAAAAAAGAAGAAAAGAGGCCTCCACATTTTGTATTGAAAGGACTTTATGCAGTTTGCACTTTGATTGCACTTAATTGCACTTTATGTACTTGCACTGCACTTTGTTTAATTGAAGTTATATTATTGTTTATTAAGCACACTGTATATTTTGGAGCTGAATATAATAATTTTGTATCACTTTTTTTTTTTTTTTTTTACCTTACACCTTAGCACCAGCTCAATCACAATTTGTGTATTTGGTGTATTTTTATGTACCATAGCGCGGACACTTATACATTTTCATCAAGGATAACTTGCCACAAATTTGTGGCAGTGTTGAATTGTAAGTCTGTTACTTGCTGCATATTTTCACTGGCAAGTTGTACACTTGCAGAGCACCTAAAGCACAAGTTCTAGTTGACACCTTCCCAAATTGAAGCAAATTTGCATGGCAAGTCTCTAGCAAGAGCAAAGTTGAAGTGATGAGTCTACAGAAAGAGCTCTGCAAGTCTACAGCATGAAAATTCAGCTACATGGACTCCTGTGGCTGAATCAGAACTTGCAGCAGACTTGCAGAATGTTTGCAAAGAAAGTTGATCTGGAGCCATGCAATGTGAACTTGCAATTGTGCAACAAACTTCTGAAATCTGGTAAGTCTTGCAATAGCTTAGCAAGTCATTTTCAAACTTCCAACACAATTGCTTGTGTTGGGATGCCAAGTGATGTCACTTACAAAATATGGCCATGGCCACAGGGTGGTCTTAATAGCATCATGGGCCCCTGGGCAAAGTAATGCTCTGGGGCCCCAACAATGTAGACAGCGCAGGTAAACAGACATAAAGTAGGTAGGAGGCAGCCAAGAGGAGCTTCCCCTTTTTTTTCCCTTTTCATTAACTACATGAACAATCATTCTGTACAGCAAAGAAACAGTGGGAAAATACTACATACATAAAGTAACAAAGCTGTCCTGTGCATATAATATGTTTGCTAGATTGATGCCTCCCAAGCACTCTGACCCCTCTACACACCAGATATCCCCCCAGCACTCTGACCACTCTACACACCAGATAATCCCCCAGCACTCTGAACCCTCTACACCCCAGATATCCCCCCAGCACTCTGACCCCTCTACACCCCAGATATCCCCCCCAGCACTCTGACCCCTGTACATCCCAGATATCCCTGCAGCACTCTGACCACTCTACACCCTAGATATTCCCCCCAGCACTGTAACCATATACCATAAGATACCCCTTGTATTGTGACCCCACTACATTCCTGATACCCCCACACTGTGGACTCTCTATATCCCTGATACCTCTAGCACTATAGCCACCCACGCTCCCCCATGCATTGCTACCCCCTACACCACAGATCCCCCCTCAGCATTGTTTCCCCCCAAACACCCTTTATATCCCCCAGCACCATTATTCCATCCATGTAGTACCCCCTTTTCCAGTGGAGATATAGTGCATGTAAACTTTTGGCTCCGTGCCCACCTCCAGCACTGCACTCACATACACCAATCAACCAGGCAGAAGGAGGAGGCATCCCTCCGGGCATTCCAAGCCTTTCGGTGCAAACAGTGCTGGACAGCTGGGCTCACCATGACAACATACACATTGCTACTTCCGCAGGTGGGCTCTTGGTGCTGCCGACTCAGCAGTTCCCACTCCAGCTCCTACCCCGCAGCCTTTGAGTCCTGAGCATTCAAGGTGCATGGGACAGGGTCAGAGCATCACTGGTGATCCAGCCCTGCCACTCCCTGCTGGCTGTGAATAATAGGTATCGTTCTGCACGGCGCACCGCTGCCAGCCCCTGTGTATCCATCACTCTCAGTGCCATCATAGGGCCCCCAATTTCGGGGCAGCGTAGGCTCAAGGATCAGCTGCTTTGGGGAAAGTGCAGGGGGCCCCCATGCAGCTGGGGCCCATGGGCAGTGCCCAGGTGTGCCCTCTCATTAAGGCAGCCCTGCATGGCCATATTTTTTGTGGGGTCTCCCTTGCAATACAAACAGTGCAAAGCAGCAAAAAAACATAATTTAGTGGCCCACGATTTAAACAATTTTTCTTTCTTTGTAAATGTTACTTTTTTCTGTGTACCTCTTACATGTGTATCACTTCACAGGCAAGTTTAAGGCATCCTCAAGCATGCTATTTAAAGGAACTATGTATTTTCAATGTTGCCCTTCAAATCTTATTAAAATGAACTGCCCCCTGCTGAAAAGTATTTTATTTATTTATTTATTTGCTTCAGTACTTCTCCCCAAAGGCAATTTCCAGTTCCTCATATATTTTATTTGACAACCCCTTGCCTCTTGGCCTTGAAAATGAAGATATTTGTTTTTCATGATTCTTGCCATATCTGCCTTTGAATCAAATCCAAACAGATTTGAACTTCATTAATTTTGATGAAGAAATATGTAAAACCCTCATATTGCTATACACAGCTAACAAAGAGGAATATTGGCCAATGGCCATATTAGAGGTTTTAACTTTCCTGCACTCAACAAGCAGTGGTTACTATGTTTTAAATGGGTTGGATATTTAGTAATAAAACTGAGACTATGTTTGCCTTTTTTTCCTGTAATATATTTATTTTCTTCCATGTAATTCCATTTTCACTTCCTTTTATAGGGTGACTAGTAAAAATGACATCCTCCATAACAGCAGTCTTCCAAATCATTTATTGCAGTCTTTGCCCAACAATTTGGAAATTTAAATGTCATGTAATGCATGGCTTCTTTTACCAGCAATATCTTTTGAAATGATTTATTTTTCCCTATGAGCTATTCTACTCAGCCCTTAGTACATCTTACAGGGGGAGGCTCCTTTCTAGTGACTCATATGTCTGAGAATCCTGTACAAAATAAGCGTTTTATTTAATACTTAAGTTGGCAAGCTTGCAGTGATACATGTTTGAAATAGGTTATGTCTAAAGGGGAAGGTGTTAGTATTCTGTTTTTCTTCTGGTCCTGGGGTCGACTGGAAATAGAATCCACAAAACCAATTCCTCTGATATTGATGGCAAATGCTAGTGTGGTGTACTTGTCAAGTTAAACTTCCGAAGTGAATGTAAAGCCAGACACTCTCTCAGAAGTCAGACTGTGAGTGACATAAGGGAATCACCTTTTCGGGAATATTATTTGATTTGTATGTCTGTGAATAGTGTGCTGAGAAATTATGCTTTAAGTAAATATTAAAGAATATGGCAGCTCATCTCATAGCATTTGGAAAAACTATCAGAAAAAACAAACATTGGCTCTTCATCTTCCAGGAGAAGTAGTAAATAAAAAAAGTAAAGAGATAATCCTTTGCAGGTATTTGGAGTCCGCTAACCTCTGGATGGTAATATTTAGATCACTGCATTAAAAAAATATATATATTCTATTTAAATGTGTTCAGCATTCAAATATATATGTATACTATGATATTAAAATGTGTTTTGGAAAAAAAATGTGTAAACTTCTAGTCAAAACGTTGCAAAGGGTGCTTTCCTTTAAAGAGGTAAAGCCGTATTTTTGTGAAAGATATTGAAATGTATACACGTATGGACCTTGATTTTTGAAAAAAGTGGTCAATAAAGATGGCAATGAAACTCTGCATTATAATGGTAAAAGGATGTATTATTTAAAAAAACTAAAATACTGTATTTATCAAGGTATAACACGAACAGGCGTATAACACGCACCTTCATTTTAAGAGGGAAGTCTCAGGAAAAAAAAATGTACATTTTTAAAAAAGAACTTAGAAGCAAAATAAGAGTCAGTGCCCATCTGCAGCTTCACCATTGCAGGGAGATTAGAGACACTGGATTACACAGAGTGGGGATTTCCAGTTTACTCGGCGGCCTCTTTAATACGAAGTCCCGCCTCCTGGACCAGCTCCTATGATAGACAGAATACTGGTCTAATGCCGAGACATGTGACTTCTGTCATAGGAGCCGGTCCAGGAGGTGGGACTTCGTATTACAGGAGATCCACACTCTGTGTAATATGGCGGCGCCCGCCCCCCCTTCCCCTCCGAGACAGCTCACTGAAAATATTGCCATATAACACGCACACATTATTTGCACTCAATTTTCAGGTGGAAAAAAGTGCGCTCTATACGCCGATAAATACAGTGCATTAAAAATATTTAAAATGTGTTTTATATTTTAAAAACTTAAAAGCTAAGTTCACTTTTTCCAGAAAATATCCTATGCAGTCAAAGGACCCCAGTGAATATTAAAAAACTGTTCAGCTTTGTGAAATATTCATTAAGTTTATTTCATAGCTGTAGGCCATTTGCCCCCCACCCCCATTCTATTTAGCTCCCACCACATTCTTACGTGTGGCTAGGATGTGAAAACAGTTCACGTCCAGCATTACAGGCGCAAAAATCAATGTTTTTTGCATCCTAGCAACAAGGATGGACATGGGGGTTGCTACCTAGGAGTTTTTTGAAACAGGTTTTCTAGGGGACAAAATGACCTGTGGGTTTGACAATAAAATTACAGCTCATCTCCATGTTTTAGTGAACTTTAAATAGTTAATTTGGACCTAGCTGGTCCAAACAAACTATTTCACTAACAAGTGCTCCAACTGTGAGCATTGTATAAGCTGTATTTAGCCTCAGCTACATACAATATACATTGCTGTGTTTCAGCAGCAGGATGGGAAGTAAATAAAATCAAGTCAGGCTGAGACCTGCTCAGCCATTCACAGGGAGCTTTGTATTCTTATGAACAATTAGCCGAGGTAAGGAGCCATAGTTGAGGCTACATACAGTTTATATAGCCCCCACAGCTGCTGCATCTGTTAAAGTGGTTGTATACCCTTAATTACAACTCGGACCTACAGGTAAGCCTAGATTAAGGCTTACCTGTAGGTACAAGAAATATCTCCTAAACCTGCACGGTTTAGGAGATATTTGCAAAGAACGATTTGCGGAGCGACGTCTTCGCTGCTCTGGCGCTGTGATTGGCCGGAGCGGCGATACCCGGAAGAGAGATGGATGCGGCCAGAGGGGGAGAAGAGGACGGCTTCGGGGGCCCCGATCTAAGGTAAGTGATGCATAATGAGCTAGTATGCTAGTCATACTAGCTCATTATGACTTTCTTTTGCAGGTAGTTTTAAAAAAAAATAAAAGTTTAAAAGGGTATACAACCGCTTTAATGTAGTAAATAGTTCATTTGGAACAGTTGGTCCAAACAAACTATTTAAAGTTCGAAGAAACCTGGAGCTCTGCTTTTTCAGTGGTTATAAACCTCAATCATGAAATGTGAACAAAGCATAGCCCTCTATAGTGTGTACTCAATAAAGAGCACTAAATGTCATTTTTGTCTGCTGCTGTTCCTCTGCTAACAGCATGAATCACTTCTGATAAGCTTTCCTGACACCAAGAGAAAAAAGGTGACAGGGGAGGTATATCCAACTGATTAACAACCTCAGCCCTGTTTGTATGTGCTGTGTGAAGGGGGCGTATCCCGCTACCTGCCAGGTTTGGTAAGTGTGTATGGGTAACAATCGTTACCACTATTTTTCCCAGTCTATTCTATATAGTGTATGGCTTATCATATCTGTATATTTTTCAGGAATCTGTCGCATCTGCTCCTGACGAGTGGGGAAACACCCACGAAACGCGTAGAGCTTTATTTTGATGCCACAGCCATACCAATGATATTTTGATGATGATATCAACACTAGACAGTACCACTATACTTATACCCCATGCGACTACTAATATAGCTACCAGGCATGCCGTCTGCAGCACTTGCAGGTCATACTATTATTGTTATAGATGTTACTACTCTGACCACCATGTACCCATTTAGACCATTTTTTTATCCATGATGTTAATATTTTGTGCATACTATACATGGTTGTATATATATGAAATTAATCCTTTGTTATATATTGTCATGAAATAAATATTTTTTTACCTCTACCTCTGCATTCTCAACTGCTTCATTCAAAGTCCCAAACCCCTTCTCGATTTCACCAAGGGGGCGTATCCCTTCCTTCCAATCAGTTCTCAGAGCTCTCCACACTGAGCGCTGGAGAGTATAACTTCAGCTCTCTGCCCCCTTATTTCAGAATGCTCAGACAAGATTTAAAATGCAGCACTTTGAATGGATGTAGAGAAAGAGCTGCAGATAGACAGGTACAACGTATGCAAGAGGATTTTTTTTATCTCTGTGTATAACCTGAGGCCATTCACTTCACTGTGTAAAAGTAAGGATTTACAACCACTTAAAATAAAAAAAAATTCAATATCTACTAGAGTTTCAGTGCATAGGTTATTTTCTGGAAAATGTGAACTTAGACTTTATAAGATAAATGCATATGGTCATGCATTATGTTATTCTGTAAGTAGGGTGTTTTTTTTATAATAGAATGTCTTCAGCATTGCTCCAGTCTTCTTAAAAAAATTACAAATCCTTAAAACATTTTAAACTTGGATCTTTATGCAATGACATACAAGGATTGATTTACTAAAGGCAAATAGAGTGTTCACTTTGCAAGGGTATTTGCACTTTGCAAGGGAATTTGCCCCAAAGCTTAGTAATTGTGTAAAGCTCTGCTAAATTTCATCAGTCATAATTTTTTTCTTTAATCTTGCACATAATTGAGTATACTTTGCAAATTGGAACTTCACCACATTCACTAAGCTCTGTGGCATATTTACCTTTCGTAAATAAATTCAACATTGTCCTTAAATCATAGGCTGATATGTATTTGCACATTGTCCTTTGATTGCACTGGGTGATGGACAGTGGCAGCTGGTTCTCAATATTTTTTTTTGGGGGGGGCGGCAGTAAACAAATCTGCGACCCTCACTGGCACATAATGCTGCCACCACATCCCCGGCCAAGCCAGTCTCGGTACTCTCACTGCTTCGATTCATCCTCCCATCTGCTGCTGCAATCTCCTCAGCACATACACACACCTGTCCACCTGTCTATGGAGCAGAGGGGCCATTGCTTCTCCTCATGGCCGAACAGGAAGTGGGTCCTGAGACCCAATTGGCCAGGAGTCCTAAGACTCCTGGCCAATTGGGTCTCAGGACTCGCTTCCTGATTGGCTCCGATGCGCAAAATTCCTACGCATGCTCAGAACAAATTTAACGCATGCTCGGAAACATTGAACTTCATTTTCTCAGCTTGTCGTAGTGTATGTCACCACGTTCTTGATGGTCGAAAGTTCAACAAACTTGTGTGTGGCCGTGTATATGCAAGCCAAGCTTGAGTGGAAAATCGGCTCGTGTGTATGCGGCATAAAGGCGTAAAATTGTAATTTCACTTCCTCATTACCTATCACAGTTGGAGGCCCTGAAATGTCAAGATAGCACAAAACCACCCAATTTTGGAAAGAAGAAACTTCATGCTATTTGCTGAGATGCATGTTGAGTCCATGGAATATTTTATATTTTGCCACAGGTTTCGGAAAAAAAAAAAAAAAAAAAACTATATATTTTTTTTACACAAAGTTGTCACTAATATGTGGAATTACACCCCAAAATATATTCTACTGCTTCTCCTGAGTACGGGGATACCACATGTGTGGGACGTTTTGGCTGTCTAACCACATACAAGACCCCAAAACTCAATCCCTGCCTTCAGGCTTTCTAAGAGCGTACATTTTTGATTTCACTCCTCACTACCTATCACAGTTTTGGAGGCTATGAAATGCCAAGCTAGCACAAACCTCTCCCCAAATGACCCCATTTTGGAAAGTAGACACCCCAAGCTATTTGCTGAGGGGTATGTTGAGTATTTTGCAGATCTCGCTTTTTGTTACAAAGTTTGGAAAATTGAAAAAATAAAAAAATAAAATGTTTCTTTTCTTAATTTTCAAAAGCAAATAAGAGCTGCAAAATACTCACCATGCTTCTTAGCAAATTCATATATATACAATCTTTCCAAAATGGGTTCATTTGGGGGGTTTTGTACTATCTTGACATTTCAGGGCAGCCGTAACTGTGATAGGTAGTGAGGAAATGAAATCACAATTTTACGCCCTTAGAAAGCCTAAAGGCGGTGATTGGTTTTTGGGGGCCTGTACGCGGCTAGGCTCCCACAAAGTCTCACACGTGGTTTCACTGTAGTCAGGAGAAGCAGCATAATGTATTTTGGGGTGTAATTTCACATATGCCCATGGCATGTTTGAGCAATATGTCATTTAGTGATAACTTTGTGCAAAAAAAAAGTTTGTAATTTTTTCGAAACTTGTGGCAAAATATAAAATATTCCATGGACTCAACATGTCTATCAGAAAATAGCTTGGGGTGTCTACTTTCCAAAGAGGTAATTTGGGGGGGGGGGGGGGTTAAACTGTCCTGGCATTTTATGTACAACATTATAGATGTATAGATTAGATTGTCACACATCACACACTCTTCTAACTTATCTTGATGTGAATTTGTCTCTCCTCTATTTATTACAGGCTATTCATCCCGCAGGATATTGTCTGACAAGTTGGCCGCTTCTGAGGACTGCTTGCCTTGTTGACTCATTGAGCATATGCCCATTTGAGACTTCGTACTCCGGTTACCCCTTTTACTAACTGGTAGTGGTTTCATTGTCTGTGTCTTCACTTCAACACTGATGGCACGTGGAATCCCCTTCCTGGCTATATAGTTTTTCTCACTGGACTGTTGTATTCATGGTTTTAAAACCTTCTATATGATGGAACATGGACTTTAGTTTGGGTGTGAATTTCACATCACTTCTTTACTGTTTTATTTAGTCGTTTTTTACATTATGTATTAGATTGTATATATATGAATTTGCACAAATTTTTGAGCGCTGCACAAAATTTTACTTTCCACTTTTGCTAAACACTTGAAAACAAAGCCCTTTCTGACACTTGTTGTTTACATTAAAATATATATTTTTTTTAGCTAGAAAATTACTTTGAACCCCCAAAAATTATATATATTTTTTAAAGCAAAGGCCCTACAGATTAAAATGGTGGGTGTTGAAATTTTTTTTCACATAGTATTTGCGTAGCGATTTTTCAAAAGCAATTTTATTGGAAAAACATGTTTTTTTCATTTTAATGCACTAAAAACACACTATATTGCCCAATGATTGATGAAATAAAAAAGATGATCTTATGCCAAGTACATGGAAACTAAACACGACATGCTTTAAAATTGCGCACAAACATACAGCAGCGACAAACATACATTTTTAAAACACTTTAAAGCCTTTACAGATTACTACGTTAGATTTACAGAGGAGGTCTACTGCTAAAATTACTGCACTCGATCTGACGTTCGCGGTGATACCTCACATGCATGGTGAAATTGCTGTTTACATACGACACGAGACTGGCGCTTGCGTTCGCAGGGGGATAGGGGTGCTTTTTTATATTATTTATTTTGCTTTTTTATTTTATTTTTAAACTGTTCCTTTCATATATATATATATATATATATATATATATATATATATATATATATATATATATATATATATTAGGGCTGCGGAAATTAACGATTAATTGCTCAATTAATCATTAATTTCTTTGATCGATCAAAATAATTTCTTGTGGTCCATAAAAATCAGGACTGGGTGACTTGCTCCCTCAAGCAGATAACACCCTTCCTCCAGAGCGGACTTGATGGCAAGTAGCTCAATGACTCCCACATCATAATTTTTCTCTGAAGAACTGAGTTAACTTGAGAAGAAAGCAAAGGGTTGTAGAAGTGATTTAGCGCCTTGTCGTTGAGATAAAATGGACCCAACTGCATTTTCTGAAGCATCTACTTCAAGAACATGGGGTAATGCAAGGTCGGTATGTTGCAGAATTAGTGCAGATGTAAATAGAGCTTTTAATTTATCAAGGGTGAGTTGCACTACCAGAGTTCACCGAAATCGGGTGTTTTGTTTAGTAAGCTGTGTGATGGGGCTGATGAAGCTGAAAAGTTTTTGATAAATTTATGATAAAAGTTAGCAAATCCACCAAATCTTTGGATTCCTTTTCGTTCTGTTGGCACTGACCACTCAAAAATGGCACTAACTTTTTGTGGATCCATTGTGATGCCTTATGTTAAGATAATAAGATAAACTGAATTGTTTCTTTCTCAAACTCACACTTCTCAGCCTTTGCGTATAACTGGTGTTCCCGGAGACGGTTGAGGACCTTTTTAACTTGCAGCCGGTGTTCCTCTTTGGAAGGGGAGAATATGAGTATGTCGTCAAGATACAGGGTCATGAAGAGGTCGAGGAAGTCTCTAAAAACATCATTGACTAAATGCTGGAAAGTAGCTGGGGCATTACATAGTCCAAAAGGCATAACTAAATACTTAAAGTGCCCAAAACGGGTACGAAAGGCTGTTTTCCATTCATCCCCTTCCCAGATCCTTACCAAGTTATATGCACCTCGTAGATCAAGCTTCGTGAACACTTTTGCTGCTCTGAACCACTGAAAAAGTTCTGGAACAAGTGGAAGAGGGTATCTGTTCTTATTTTGTTTAGTTCTCTATAATCCACACAGGGTCTCAGAGTGTGATTTTTTTTTTCAACAAAAAATATGCCAGCCCCAGCGGGGGATGTGGATGGATGGATAAATCCCCTTTCCAGGTTCTCATCAATGTATAGGCGCAACGTCTCCAGCTCAAGTTCTGATAAGGGGAAAATCCATCCAAATGGAATATCGGTCCCGGGTAACAATTCAATTGGGCAACTATATGGCCGATGGGGTGGCAATGTCACGGCCTTCTTATCAAACACATCTAAGAAACCTTGGTATGCAGATGGAACATGTTGTGAAACTGAAGTCTCCGTTTGCAGTTCCATTCGGGGAGTCGCGGTGGTGACCACTTGGGAAAAACAGTGCTGATGGCAGTAGGTGGTAGGAAATGACACAGTTCCAGATTCCCAGTTTATTTGGGGATTGTGTGCCTGCAACCATAGAATGCCCAGGATGATGGAGAATAAGGGTAATGGAATAATGTCCAGGTTTAGGTATTCTAAGTGACCCAAAGAGGTTACTGCCAGTAGATAGCAAGTTTCTTGCATGATAGGTACTGACTTGAGGTTCAAGCCATCCGCCAGATTAATCTTCAGATGCTGCGTTTTAGCTTGCAGTGGAACTTGGTGTTGTTTAGCAAAAGTGTAGGTGTAGTCCATAAAACAACTGCAGGCCCAGGGCCAATAATGGCTTGGGTTTGGATGCTCTCTCCCAGTAGCTGCAAGGAGAGAGCCAACAGGAGATCAGTGGAGATGCTCTTTACAGGATCAACAGAAGCATGGAAAGTATTTTGTGGCCTTATTGGACAGTTACACAGATAGTGACCAATGCCACCACAGTAAAGGCATAAGTCATTTTGCCGGCATCAAAGTCTTTCTTTGGACGACAGAGGTGAACGGGTAAGTCAAAAATTTAACAGATTCCATCATGGGGGAGGATGGTGGCAGAGCTGTGGGTTCAGGTGCTGCTGGTGTCCAGGTAGATTGAATGTTGCCAGACCTTTCTGCCCTCCTCTCTCGGATTCTGCGTTCAAGCCATATAGCAAGCTGGATTAAGTTTGAGAGTGTTTTTGGTGGATCTAGTCTGGCAAGTTCATCTTTTAGAGTCTCTGAAAGTCCCAAGCTAAATTGGTACTGCAAGGCTGCATCATTCCAGGCAGGAATGTGCCTGGTGTTGGAACTCCATTTACAGAACTTAACCACATAATCCTCCACAGGCTGAAGTCTTTTGCAGAGCATATGTAGAATAGCCTCTGCTGTGGAGGTTCGTTGGGGATCATCATAGATTCGAGCCATGGCCTCAAAGAAGGAAGAGATTAATGTGAGGACCGGGCTGGTCTGTTCCAGAAAATAATGGGCCCATCTATGTGGTTCCTCACGCTGGAGGGAAATGACAAAACCCACCCTAGTGAACTCAAGAGAAAAAGTTTGTGGTTGTAACTCGAGATACAGCTGGCAAGCATTGCGAAAGGCTCTAAATTTGTACCATTTTCCTGAAAAACATTCCGGGGTAGGTACTCAAGGCTCCAGGGGAGGAACTACTACTGTAGGTACAGGAGCTGGAGCAGAAGCGGAAGCTGATTCACCACATACAGAAGCTTGAGATGCAGTGGGTAAGCGGCTTTTAAGCTGGAAATAAGCCTCCTAGAGTCCGGTCACTACTTGGATACAGGTTGCGATTTTCTGGCATAATGCTTCAAGCAGAGAGGTACCTCCTCCAGTCTCAGTCATGGCTGGATGGTACTATCACATACCTGATGAAGACTGGCATGTTGTGGAGGCCTCTCTTGCACCTCCCGCCTAACACTCCTAAAGGTGGGGACAGAGAGTGTAAAGGCAAGGAGTGGCACGAGTGCCGTTGCAGCTGGCTGGTGATGTCCACTTTGTAGGTGGGTAGAGCTGGTAGTCACAGTCCTCGGAAAAGGATGCAAGAGCAGCTTGGCACCAGAGCGTGGGACAGAAGCAGAACCAGGAGATGAGCAGCAGTCAGCGGCAACTGGGCAGTGAGGTGCCGAATCGGTAGGCAAAACAAGTCCAGAAGATAGGCCAGGGTCGGTTACAGCCAGGCAATGTGGTACAAAGCCAGAAGAAGGATCAGATCCAGTAAACAAGCCAAGGTCGGGATACTAGGTAACAGAGCTAGAGCACAAGCAGAGGCAAAGTCCAAAAGGCAAGCCGGGTCATACACTAGCAAACAGGAACAGCAAATCAGGTCTTGGGAAGTTAGGAACAAGCTAAAGACCATCCAACGACTGTTCACAGTGATAGAGCAGTTTAACCACTTCAATACCGGCCATTGTCATATGACGCCCACAAGGTGGATCTCCCATCCTGGATGGGCGTCATATGACGTCCTCGGATTCCCGGCCGGCATCGCTCGGGATCCGGTGCGAGTGCCCGGCGGCCGCGATGTCCGCCAGGCACCCGCGATTGTCCGTTAAAACAACGGGACCGTGCGGGACCGTGGAGCTGTGTGTGTAATTTGATCACCTCATCGTATAAACATGGCAATAAACAGACGATAATAAACCATATGGAAGCAGTATTGTCATGGAATAGCTTGTATTGGTTGCCCTACATGTTACGCTTGTGTCACCCCTGTATGCCTGATCAACATATTTGGGGTGCCATGGCGTACACCTGCAAATAATCTCCCATCCACGCCACAGAAACTGCTCTCCTAAAACTCACAAAGGCTTACTAACAGCTAAAACCAATGGTCACTATTCCGTAATCTTGGACCTGTCCACTGCCTTTGATACAGTTCACTACCCCCTCCTCCTCAAAAAAATTTATTTCCTTGGTCTACATGGCTGTGCTCTTTGTTGGTTTGAATCTTACCCTATCCCACCACACTTTCAATGTCACTTACAACTCTACTTCCTCTGCTACTCCTCTTACCGATGGGGTCCCCCAAGGTTCTGTCCTTGGATCTCTCCTATTCTCAATCTACACCTCCTCCCTTAGTCAGCTGATACCAATATCATTTCTATGCTGATGACACCCAAATCTATTTCTCTACCCTTCAGCTCACCCCATCAGTTTCCTCACGCATCACTGATTTTTTAACAGACATATCTGACTGGATGTCAAACCACTTCCTAAAACTCAATCTATCCAAAACCGAGCTCATAATATTTTCTCCCTTATGTGCCCCTTACCCTGACTTCTCTGTCAAGATCATTGGCACAACAATCTCCTTTTTAACTAAGCTTCTTATTCATTATCTGGTTATCTCTTACCTCAACTACTGAAATTCCTTCCTCATTGGATTACCTTTACATAGGCTATCCCCCTTCAGTCCACTTTGAATGCTGCTGCAAGACTCATCCACCTTACCAACCGTTCAGTGTCCTTCACCCCTTTCTGCCAATCCCTCCACTTGTATCCGCTCACCCAACAAATAAAATTCAAAGTACTAACAACAACTTCCAAAGACATCCACAACTCTGCCGCAGCTACATCACTAGCCTGGTCTCAAAATATCAACCAAGCCACTCTCTTTGGTCCTCCCTCGTCACCTCCTCTCATGCTCACCTCCAGGATTTATCGCAAGCTTCTCCCATCCTTTGGAACTCCCTACCCAATCTGTCCAACTATTTCCTAATCTATCCATCTTTAAATGATCTCTGAAAACCCTTCTCTTTAATGAAGCCTATCCTGCTTATAACTTATACACAGTTTTTTTACTTGGTCCATCAGCTCATCCCCCAGAATTATAATTGTATGTATCACTTGACCCTCCCTCTTATGCCCTGCACACACGATCGGACTTTCTGACAACAAAATCGTGGATTTTTGTTCAAAGGATGTGTGCTCCAACTTGTCTTGCATACACACGGTCACACAGATGTTGGCCAACAATTACGAATGTGGGAACATGGTGATGTACAAGACGTATGACGAGCCGAGAAAAAGGAAGTGCAATAGTCAGTGCGGCTTCTTCTGCTTGATTCCGAGCATGCATGAACTTTTGTGCGTCAGACTTGTGTACACATGATCGGAAATTCTGACAACAAAGTTTTGTTAGCGGAAAATTTGAGAACCTGCTAGCCAACATTTGTTGGTGTGATTTGAGACTCTTACATTGCCCTTTACTGTCTTTTATGCTTTTATCGTATTAGACTGTTGTTTTATGCTCCTTCATTGAGAGATTTTTAACCCAATAAAATGTTATTGGTTAATCTGCACTTTTTCCTTTTATTTTTTACATTGCATCTTACCACTGGTTACCCCAGACGCGCTGGAGACATAACTCATACCGTGTGCCAAACCTGGATGATCTATTGTGTGTCTACCGGATCATCCACCCTGTGTCTACTCCTGGAAGGTCTGGTGATACCCCAAGGCTGCGTGTCCACATCTACGAGGCCCGCCCACAGGACCTGGAATCGCCCCCCACCATCCAACAGGAGAAAAACACAAGCGTGTTTGACACATTCTTGCCGTATGGCATGTGTGTCCATCTTTTCTGGTAAGAAGTACCTCATCCAATGTTCATAATTAGAGAAAGGAGATCAGACAGTGGTCCGAATCGGATGTAGCCTGATAAGTAGCGCTAAAGTAAATCACACACAATTACATATTAAATAAAATAAAGATAATACAAGAAAAACTAGACAGATATGACTTTACAAATAATCCCTCGTGATGACTGATAAAAGGTGTCCTAAATAAGAGATCAATATCGTAC
This sequence comes from Lithobates sylvaticus, assembly GCA_028564925.1. Classification (NCBI taxonomy): domain Eukaryota; kingdom Metazoa; phylum Chordata; class Amphibia; order Anura; family Ranidae; genus Lithobates; species Lithobates sylvaticus. The sequence goes on from CM053031.1 coordinate 126,555,686, forward strand.
ACAAACAATTGAAGATGTCCTTCAAACAATATAGTGTATAAAATAGATATAGACAAAAAAGTGCTCCAGTGTTGATAAGTGTTCATAAAGATGTGAATCAAAAAATATATATATCTGCAAGTGAAAAAACAAATGGATGGAGCTCCTATAAAAAGGACGTGTATCTTCACAAACGTATATAATCGATCAATCTTCCACCACACCGTTGTGCTCAAAAGTGTCCACTCCCTTAGGAAACTCACTCACCGAATATCGTTGCCCACACTCACGTGTAAGGCTAAATCGCATAACCACTTTCCCACACTCGGTCAGCGTTCTTCCAATATATTCTCCAGTGTTAACAGCTAGGTGAAAGCGCAGTGTTCCATATGCAAATAAACAGATGTGCTCCAATAGTGTATTATTGCAAATTTATTAAAATAGCCCACACTTCAAGCTTCAAACATTAGACTCACATTTTAAAAGAATAAAATAAGCAGAAACAGGATCACCAGACGCCACAGCAAGCTCCACTTCAATATTCAAAGACACTGCAATCTCACTTCAGATTATAAATACTAGGTCAGGCGGACCTGGGGTGTTTGCAAGACCACCCTGTAGTTCTCACCCTCCACTGTTATTGGAACGCCTCAGTATTTCCACCGCAGCTGGTAGGGACAAGTGGTTCATACAAATACTAGATTCAAATGCCGCTAAGCCACGCCCCCGACATGTTTCGTCACTTCCTGGACTTATTCATGGGGTTCAACCCCATGAATAAGTCCAGGAAGTGACGAAACATGTCGGGGGCGTGGCTTAGCGGCATTTGAATCTAGTATTTGTATGAACTACTTGTCCCTACCAGCTGCGGTGGAAATACTGAGGCGTTCCAATAACAGTGGAGGGTGAGAACTACAGGGTGGTCTTGCAAACACCCCAGGTCCGCCGTGACCTAGTATTTATAATCTGAAGTGAGATTGCAGTGTCTTTGAATATTGAAGTGGAGCTTGCTGTGGCGTCTGGTGATCCTGTTTCTGCTTATTTTATTCTTTTAAAATGTGAGTTTAATGTTTGAAGCTTGAAGTGTGGGCTATTTTAATAAATTTGCAATAATACACTATTGGAGCACATCTGTTTATTTGCATATGGAACACTGCGTTTTCACCTAGCTGTTAACACTGGAGAATATATTGGAAGAACGCTGACCGAGTGTGGGAAAGTGGTTATGCGATTTAGCCTTACACGTGAGTGTGGGCAACGATATTCGGTGAGTGAGTTTCCTAAGGGAGTGGACACTTTTGAGCACAACGGTGTGGTGGAAGATTGATCGATTATATACGTTTGTGAAGATACACGTCCTTTTTATAGGAGCTCCATCCATTTGTTTTTTCACTTGCAGATATATATATTTTTTGATTCACATCTTTATGAACACTTATCAACACTGGAGCACTTTTTTGTCTATATCTATTTTATACACTATATTGTTTGAAGGACATCTTCAATTGTTTGTGTACGATATTGATCTCTTATTTAGGACACCTTTTATCAGTCATCACGAGGGATTATTTGTAAAGTCATATCTGTCTAGTTTTTCTTGTATTATCTTTATTTTATTTAATATGTAATTGTGTGTGATTTACTTTAGCGCTACTTATCAGGCTACATCCGATTCGGACCACTGTCTGATCTCCTTTCTCTATATACACCCATATCAGTAGCAGCTTTTAGCTTTAGGTTGGCCGTCCTTGGCGCACGGGCTGGAATTTAGTTTGTTGCGCATTTTATACTTATTCCTACTATTCCTGTGTGTACATTACCATCATAATATCGGATAGAGATATCTCCACTCATCTACTTATTCAAAAAAGAGACTTTCATCACTAGTTTTTATCACTGGTTTTATTGTCACCTTTTTAATTCCACATCTTTTTGCACATTTGTGACACCCTTTTCATATATATTTTAAATATATTTTATCCGCATTTTTGCATAATTTTCAGTATTTTTAGCGCTACACATATTATTTTCATGTCTGTATAACTTTGTATGTTTGAGTGATAGCTGCTTCAGAAAAGCAATTTTTCTTATCCTTTTATTTTAGGTATAGTGCAGTGATATTCCCCCCTCACTAGAACATTTGTTGGTGGAAAGTCTGACAACAAATGTTCGATGGAGTATACACACGGTCGGACTTTCAACCAACAAGCTCACATCAAACATTTGTTGTCAGAAAATCCGATCGTGTGTACGGAGCATCAGACTGTAAGCTCTAAAGAGCAGGGGCCTCTGATTCCTCTTTTACCAAATTGTATTGTAACTGTAATACCTGCCTTCATTTTGTAAAGCTCTGCACAAACTGTTGGTTCTATATACATCCTATATAATAATAATAATATAAGTATATACATAGATATTGAATATGCATAGTGAAATTGAAAACATATATACATTGCAAACTTCTGGGTGGTAGTGATACTTAAATCAGATCTGCAAACAGAAATGTTTGACTGCCAAGTAAATCTTGGAACTTTATTGGCAATGACCAAAAATCAAGGAAAATCAAGCCAAAATAAACATGAAACTATATGAGAATTTTTAGTTGTTCAGACAGGCCTGGTCAGTTTATGAGGTATTAAATAAAAACATGGCCAACTAGACACCAAAAAAATATATTCAAAATCCAATACTTGACAGTATGTATACAGTAAGTTTCCTTGCAGACACAAGCAAACAGAAAAAATTGCTATTTTCCGCAATGCACTGTTTGAAGGAAGAACTATTAGAACTCCTGGGAAAGTACATTAAAAGTTTAACTCCTCAAAGCTTTTTTTCAGCTTTACTTTTTTAATCTAGAATAGAGCAGGGAAGACGTAAGTTCTTTATGTCTCCATCATAAAAATTCCCCCTTTACTTTCTGCCCTGAGATAACCTACTGTAAATTGAATTTTCTGCTTTTTCTCTCTGAAGTATGTTTTTACATGTTTCTGTGAAGAAACCACCATGGAGTCAATGATAGGTTCACCAATTACTATTGGATTCTTAAAAGGATTAGGTGAAGTATATAAAAGGTTAAACCTGGGAGGATAAATATTAAGATGAAAAGTTATTTAAAAGTAAAAAAATGGTCCTTTGGTATTGCAAGATTACAAAGAATAGCATAAGAAATGCAAAAGTGCAATCAGGGCAGACACAATAGATTACAAGAAACATATTGCCAAGGAAAATAAAAAGAAAAGGATTTCAAATGTATTAATAATAAAAAAAAGTTAGGACAAAACTATATAGGCCCAATAAAAGATGAACAGAGGAAGTTGGTCACAAGTGACAGGGAGAAGAAAGCTGTATTAAATGTACTCCTCTCTTCAGTGACCCAGATATGACTTGCAGTGGGGACAAAGATCTCCCTGCTGGTTGCAGTAAAGGAAGCAGGTGATTATGCACCATTCATTGGTGTAAAAGCATCAACAGAGAAAGGAAGAAACACAGCTCACCGACCCAGTGCATGAACTGACTGTGGCCTTTCTCTGTTGATACTCTTCTCTTCAGTTTACATAAATAAAAAGGAGGGGCAAAATAAACAAATTAGATAAAAAAAACCACTGTATTGAATGTATCTTTGTGGCCAGCAGAAATCCATGCACACAATTACCAAGAAAACCTTAGTGTAAAATAATCATCAGGGCCAGATGGATTACATCCTACAGTCATCAAAGAACTTAGCCATCTTATAGCCAGACTATTGTTCCTAATTTTAAGTACAACTTACTGACTCGGATGGTAATAACAGATTGGCAAAAAAAAAAAAACAAATGTGGTACTAATATTCAAAAATATACATACCAGGAAACCACAGACCAGTCAGTGTAATGTCATCAGTATGTAAAATATTGTAAGAAATAGTAAGGGACCATGTGCAAAAAAATGCAGTTGAAAACAGTATCAGTGAAAGGGCGCATGCACACAGAAGTCTGGAATGGCTTCATTCTAAAACTGCTCTGCACTTCCTGGGCAAATTACATGCCCCCCACGGTGTATAGACTCCAGTTTACCAGCTCCACCTCATCAATTGGTTGGAAATTCCTTAGCGGTCCTTCCTCTATAATGGGACAGACTAAAAAAGCCAAGTCAAAGGCAATGGCAGACCCAAGACCTCAGTGCCCAGCAGCCAAGTTAGCGCTGAGTCTGCCACGAGAGGAGACATCCAGATACCCTCTGGCAGCCTCAGATAACTCCCCCAGCAGCCTGCAGCAGCTCCCATTAGTGCTGTGCGCCCAGGACACTGACCCTGAGGTATCCTGGTAAGAAAAGATCCAGGGCATAGTGACAGAGGAACTGGCAGCCACATTAAATAGCTCTCAGTGGATCTCAAAAGGGACATCAGAGAATTGAGCCAGTGCACAGCCCTCATGGAGACTCGGATGGATGCAGCCACAAATGTGCTGGATGCTCTTAAAACTGATGTAGAGGAATTACAGGGTGAAATTGGCTCCAGTCCCAGTTTAAAGATGTAAAAAACAGGGCCTGGAGCAGTAACATCCGCATCTGGGGACTACCTGAAATTATTTTTGGATCCCCTGGGCTCTATCCTTGCTCTTCTTCAGGACATGGCTTCAAGTATCCCACCTGACCATCTTTAGATGGATAGGGTTCATGTCAGGAACCATGAAATCAGGCAGAGACAGAAGTACAGTTACATCACACTTGTTTAATAATAAAAGTAAAAAGAACAAACATAGTCAAAACATAGCCAAAGTTTCAGTAACCGGTACGGATAGTCAGCCAAGCCAGAAGTCAGGGCTCAATGTAGTGGAACAGCAAGCAGGATCTGGAGCCAGAAGGGATGTCAGCAAAGCAAGTCTAGAACAGGAGATAGTTTCTGTGATGTTGACCAAGGTGAAGGCAGAGCTCATCTGGACTGGATGGCTTAAGTAGGCAGGACTGATGAGCAGGATATCATCAACAGCTGAGTAACTGTGGAGAGATAGGAGCTGAGCAGCCAGCTCAGAGAAGGAAGGGCTGAGCGCAGCCCTGATAGTACCCCCTCCTCAACAACCCCTCCCCCTCGGAGGATCACCACGCTTGAGGGGAAAACATCTATGGAAATCACAGAGGAGGACAGGGGCATGTACATCTGAGACCCATGAGCGTTCCTCAGGACCATAACATTTCCAATGCACCAGGTACTGCATGCACCCACGGAACCTATGGGAATCAACAATGAACTGTACATCATACTCCCCATGGTTGGTAGGCACAATAAACCGAACTGCGAACTTCAGTGAGGGAACATCAAGTCGGAAGTTGCGAGATGACAGCCAGACCCTATCCCCAACCTGGTAGGAAGGCACAGGCAGGCGTCTGCAGTCCGCATGGAGTCTGTACCTATCATTAGCATGTCGCAAAGCCTCCTGGACTTGTGCTCAAGTGGAACAAAGGCCACGGAGATGCTCCTCTAATGCAGGAATATTCTGCGGAACAAATGAGTCAGGCAACATGGAAGGTTGGAAACCATAATTCGCCATAAACGGGGACAATTGAGAAGCAGAATTCAAGGCACAGTTGTGAGTAAACTCTGCCCATGGTAATAGGTCTGACCAGTTGTTATGATGGTCAGAAATATAGCAACGTAGGAATTGTTTCAAGGACTGGTTTGCTCATTCTGTTGCTCCATTAGACTGCGGGTGATACGCAGATGAAAAGGCAAGCTGAATTCCCAACTGTGCACAAAAGGCTTGCCAGAACCGGAACACAAACTGACTACCCCTGTCCGAGACAATCACTTTGGGAAGCCCATGAAAGCGAAAGTTCTCCCGAGCAAAAATGGAAGCCAGTTCTTTAGAAGTAGGCAACTTCTTAAGTGGAATACAATGACACATCTTGGAGAACTGGTCAACCACCATAAGGATAACTGTGTTCCCCTGGGAGTTGGGTAACTGCACAATGAAATCCATAGACAGGGGGGTCCAGGGCCTCTCTTCATTGGGTATGGGTTGTAGAAGGCCCACTCGAAGGTGTCGTGGAGTCTTACTCTGAGCACATACGGAACAGGCAGCTATGAAGGAGGTTACATCAGCATGTAGACTAGGCCACCAGAATGTGGGAAATTGTTGGGAAATAGCCCAAAAGAGTTGATTCTTGCCAAGGTGGCCAGCAGCCAACCAGTTGCACTAATTTTCCCCACAGCTTATTAACTGCTTCCTGACCGGTGCACGACGATGTACGTCGGCAGAATGGCACGGACAGGCATAAGGGTGTACAGGTACGTCTCTTTGAATTTGCCGCCGTGGCATCGCGTGCGCGCTGGTTGGGACCCCCGTGAGTCCAGTCGCGGGTCCCGCGGACTCGATCGCTGCAGGGATACCCACGATCGTCTCACGGGAGGACGAACGGGGAGATGCGGAAGTGAACACCATCTCCCCGTTCTGCCTAGCAACAAGTGACACTGATCTCTGCTTCCTGTGATTGGAGCAGAGATCAGTGATCAGTAACACACAGCCACGCCCCCCACAGTTAGTAACACGCCCCTAGGGCACACTTAACCCCTACACTGCCACCCCCTGGTTAACCCCTTCACTGCCAGTGTCATTTACACAGGAATCAGTGCATTTGTATAGCACTGATTGCTGTATAAATGACAATGGTCCCAAAAATGTGTCAAAAATGTCCGATGTGTCCGCCATAATGTCGCAGTCACAATAAAAATCTATAATCGCCGCCATTACTAGTAATAAAATTAAAATATTAATAAAAATGCTATAAAACTATCCCCTATTTTGTAAACACTATAACTTTTGCGCAAACCAATCAGTAATCGCTTATTGAGATTTTTTTACCAAAAATATGTAGAAGAATACGTATAGGTCTAAACTGAGGAAAAACATTTTTTTTTATGATATTTTTGGGGGATATTTAATATAGCCAAAAAGTAAAAAATAATGTGTTTTTTTCAAAATTGTCGCTCTTTTTTTGTTTATAGCGCAAAAAATTTAAACCGCAGAGGTGATCAAGTACCACCAAAATAAAGCTCTATTTGTGGGAGGAAAAAAGGAGGTCAATTTTGTTTGGGAGCCACGTCGCATGACCGCGCAATTGTCAGTTAAATCGACGACAAAGAAACAAACTTGTCTATGTCCCAAATGACACCCAGGTGCTTCCTCCCCAGCAATGATCCCTGAAATAACGTCCCAACATTTTTATGTTCACCACCATGGTGTATTGACCTGGCATACAAAGGACATCATGGTCATACTTCCGACCGAAGGAAGTATCAACCAGCTTCCATCTCCTCTGATCACATATGGGTGATTTAGCCTCACATGCGACAAGATAGAATCCCCAATCAGTAAGCCCATTGATGCCACCAAACATACAGACCAAGTCCGCACTTCTGTATATGGGATCATACAGCCTAACACCTTTCACCATCCAAACTGGTACAGCCCATCCAGGCATTCGACCACCATTTTGGATTAGTGTAGGCGACGTGTTTTGGCAGAGTATTACTGGGCGGTGATGCTAACTCATCAGGCCACTTCCCTTTATACAGAGATTGCACAATCAGCTTGATGCTGGTTGACACTTCCGTCCGCCACTGCGTGTACGCCAGAGCCCATGACCGATTTCCATCCTGTACCCTCACACCCTCCACCAACCTCTCAATATGGTTCACCAAATCTGGAGCTAATTTACCCTGGGTATTTTGTGAATGTTATTAAGGATGCCACCAATCTCTCTGAGTAACAAAGTCCCGCTCAAGCTATGGCTGAGAGTTTGTTCCTCAGGATACCGATGTCTACTCCATTACCAACACCCATCCCAGCTCCTATTCCCCCAATATAGTGCTGAATACATGCCTCCTCTTGTGGTTACTCCTCAGAGATAAGCATCCTGCATGCACCTTATTCTGTGTCCGCACATCTCTGGGAGTAAGTCACTGGTACGATGACAGCACTTGATTCAGCGTATACTCAGCAAATATAGGGTAATAGGTTTTATCAACCACTGTGAGATGTTGCAGCGCCATGTGGTGAAGGCATACTGTACTCTGGTAGTCAGCGTTTGCTCCCTTTATCTATCGGAGCATGCTCCTGTGTGTATTCACTGGCATTCCCTGTGCAGGGTTTCAACTTCTCAGGTGAGACCTCAACCAGGCGCATCTCCCCCATACAAGGAAATGTTCACCCCATTGATGTGTCACCTGACACCCTCTAGTCCGGCCAACAGACACCTTATTATGTATAAGTGCTCGCCTCCTGGGTACCTGCACCATATAAACTCTGTTACGTCAATACATGTCATACATTACACAACTTTTCTTATTTCAACTCCTCCCTCCAACAAAAACATATATATTTTACATTTTCATGTTCTGATGGATTGGATGTGTTATGTTCCTTCCCCCAACCTCCAACCCATTGTACGTATATTAATAACACGTTTGCATTCATCAGGAGAGAGTCCAGCAAAAAAAAATGTTTCAAGTCTTATTGATAGGCACAGTCTTTCAGATTCAGCACCAGATCATCCATAGGAAAAGAAAAAGTGTTAAAGTGAATCTTTTTGTTTGTCCCATCTCTCCTGATATTTAGTAGAATAAATTTGGGGCGTGGTATGGCACAGACAAACTGCCAACCAGATGATCATCTGTCATCCATTTTCCAGAACCTTTCCAATCTCGCTCCACCAGGATTCTGGAATTGAAAAACAAGAGCAGAATCAAATTCTTATCCATAATATCTGCTTGCTTATTATATTTACTCCTATTTCCCTCCTTGAAACTCAGGAACTTAGTATTCCTGGCTTCTGCAATTTGACCAAACTATCAAAAACAACCATGACCTCTTTAGGCAGAACTCACTCTAAAATGGATCCCCATGGTATGGTCAAAACATTCAAAACAGACGTCAATGTTGTTTCTCAAAAATTCTAAAATTAAAACACTAAAAAAAAAACAATGCATTTATCTTTATCTTCAAGATGTATGCACTAATCTCCTTTCAGGTGTACAAAGCCTAAACCTTTGGAGCTTTTTACACCTGAACAAAACAACAATAAAATAGCTGACTAAGCCAATACCCAAAAACAAAAAAAATATGTTTTTTTTTTTTTTTTTCCAAAAAAAAACAAAAATTTAAAAAAGAATAAACATTAAAAGTCTGGCCATTATCACCCAAGAACAACATGACAAGACAACCACCATACAACAATGACAAACACTCAACTTTTAATTAAAGACATCCATGGATTTTCTCCTGAGAAGAGTACATGTTTCTTTTTTATATCTGAAAGACAATAAGTTAATGGGAGAAACAACACAAACAAAACATTTGTAACTTCATCACAACATTTGCTACCACATCTGTAACTGTTTAGTTTTGTCAGATTATTGTTTAAATGTTTTCATTGTTTGCAAACAATTACTAATTAATGAGCTCATGGTACCATGTGATAATCGATGATGCATTTACAATAACCTAACCCCCGTGTTGGTCTCACTTTGACGGACCTGCAATCAAAACACAAATGTTTAGTATCCAAACCTGTTCTCTCCCTGATTTCTGGAAAAGGAACACAAAGACAATGATTAAACACGATTATCATGACAATTGACTTTAAGTGCCCCAAGTCTCTTTTCATTAATTGTACTGCTAGGGGAACACCGAGTTGTAGTATAAACAACTAAACTAAAAAAATAAAAATTACAAACATTAAAACTAAAACAAAAATTAATAAAATAAAATAAAAAATGAAAAGTGAAGAAAAAAAAAATTTAATAATAAAAATAACAAAATGTGAAAAAAAATAATTCATAATGAAAAAAAATGAAAACATTAAAAATGAAAATTAAAAAAAAAATGTATGCAAAATAAAATAAAAATTAATAATAAAGAAAATTTAAAAAAACTAATAAAAAATTCATAAAAATTAATAAAACATGAAACCTTATAAAAAAATTACAAAAATACTTAAAACCTTATTCATAGGAAGGAAACTTTGATCAGAGTATTTTTAACATACTTGCAGCTGACTAAGTGCTGCTAGCATTGCTTCCCCCAGTGCTATGTTTGAATAACCATGCGGCTACTTCCATTTTGATTTTATGCAACTGTCCTACATATTGCTTTTCAGTTTGTAGACTCCGTAATTGGGTCTTAACGGGGAATTGGGTTTGCTTACTATGGGCTCCATGATTTGGATTGCTACCCCACCTGGCCGAATAACATTCATAATGCCTTGGGGTAGTTTTCAGGTATGATCTTTTTTTGCTATCGTTATTCGCCCAACAATACTTTGCGATGTGACCTCCCCTTTTACACAAACAACATTTTAGCTCTGGCTTCCCTGCATAGGCCCTTTTTTTAACATCTTGTGCTGGAAATTCACATTGCTGGATAATATTACTGTGATTGGAATTAACAGACTTTACACTTTCATCGTCTGAGGAGTCATCAGAAGTTTCCATTTCAACTCCTGAATCAATTTCAAGCGCAGTTATCACGTTTGTATTTACGTCTCCAGCATTGATTCCCATCATAGTAATATGATTTGCAGCAACAATAGTATATGGGTCTTCTTTATGTTCCACTTCTACTTCTGTACACTGAGCATGTGCGGAGGGTACCTCCACAATTGCATCTTCGGCTATTGTATGTTTGGAGGATAAATCCCTTATGGCTGCCTGTGCACCCTGTAATTCCTCCTTAAGCAGTGCGATGACCTGCAAGTTTTCAGCCTCCCTCCTATTAAAAAAAAACGATGCAACCTTCTCTTAACTCACACGTTTTCCCTAATTCATGTAATCTCTGTTCCAATTCGCCTTTTTCCGTCACTAATTGTTCAATCTGCCTACGCGCTTGTGCATCTGCATTTTCGACCCTAATTAATATATCTTTTGTTATATTTTGTAGCTGCTGCATGAATTGCTTCCTTTCATCTATCCATTCTGATTCTTTCTGTTCAGAAATATGTTTCATTTTAAGAAGCATGCCTATCAAATTTGCTACCCTCTGTTTTCTGCCTTTTTTTGATTTATTACTTATAAGGCTGTTATGTGTATTACATTGTGTCAAAAGTTCATTAAATTGTTGTGTCAACCCACCTTCTTGTGTAGTTCGAAATCTAATAGCCCCATGTTTAGCGTTGAATAGCTCGATGGCCTCCATTGTAATGCTAATTAGCAAGCCCTCTATACTGGAGCTGTAAAACCTGTTTTGGTTACACTGCACTACAGACAAACAGATAGGCTATTCAAAGGTTTCGCTTGCAAGCTAGTTTGTAGTCCCACAACAGCCTACAACAAACAAAAACTACCCCTTGCTACCTGTAGTTCTACAGCCTACACAAGGCACATCCTAAGACACAAGGCAGACTCTTAATCAATGCCTTCCTGTTAGTTTGCAGGCCACATTGAACTTCTATTGGATCAGAGAGTTATGTCACTCTCACGTGAGTAGAAATAATAAAAATGACAACAAAAAAAAAACTTCCAAAAATAAAACTTCCAAAAATAAACTAACAATATCTCTATCACTTTTTTTTTTCCTCAAAGATGTATGGTAATTCCTGTCAATTCCTAACCAAGGGTGATCAGCCCTTTACTCACCAGCCCTCTTGACCAGCTACAAGTATTCTAACACTTTGCATTAGCAATACAACATTTTAACATATATATACATATCTCGGATAATAAAAAAAAGGTCTCACCAGATTTGTCGCGCGTCCGCTATCCGATGAAATATTTCACCAAATTTTTATGATCATCCAAGCGTGGTTTCAGAATTCGCGAGCCAGCGCCAATCTTGTTCACACGAGAGACGATTTTCAGTTCTGGGTGTCTTTGATTACCAGGACTCAAAACAAAAATACATTAGTTTGTGGATTCTGTGTAAAAATACATTCTACACGCCTTTGGGGTGCCATCTGTAGAATTCGATACAATATTAATAACTACTATTATATCATCTACGTATAATTGTCTAGTCCCTATAATGTTGTTAGTCTGTTAAACCTATGAGCGCATGCTACTGTTAGTATCACAATAATACGAGGTTAGCTATGAAACCAAACACAAACTACTGCTAGTAAAACACTATCTTATTTATTTCCCAAGAATCAGGAACGCTAACATAAAGTATTAAAAGATATATTACAGGGGCGTGGCCGGAGGCGGAAGAGGATAGACGCACCTTTGTGGAGCTCCGCTGGGCCTTCTGATAATCCACAGCCATCCGTTGCAGGGATTTTCTTGGGAAAACTGCAGGACACCCATCCTTACTACCGGGCTCACCCGGTGCAGATAGACACCTATATCGGGTGCCTAGGACGGATCTACACCCTGTATTCCGGCCCGCGGCCGCCGCCATCTTGCGGCCTACACAAACCCCTCGGCCTCCGCAGTCAAGTGCAGCGCTCTGCAGGACCTCTCTGAGCTCACCTCCATCAGCCTCCCCAGCCAGGGGGAACCGCACACGGACTGAGAAACGAGCGCTGGAGAAGGATTGGAGCCCCAAAGCTACAGGTGAGCGACGGCGGCCATCTTGCTACACCCCAGGCCCTCTTGTCCTCATCCCTCGTCCCTCCTGCCCCAGGCCTCGTATGTGGACACTACCTGGGGGGAACAAAGCACATCCAGAGCGGCAGTAGGCTTCTGGTCCCCAGAGGGAGAGCTGTGACCCAGGCGGAACGCCGCCCCTCCACCCGGCGGTCGTTTTAGGACAGGCCGCGGCTTCGGCCTACCTGGCGGCCATCTTACCACTCCCAGAGTCCGGGCCTATCCACAATCACACAGCCTCCTCTGTCACACAAGCGGCCTTACAGAGACAGACCTGCCGCCCACTGAGCCCCCAGGGACTTACATTACCACCTGGCCTACACACAGTGGATCGGCGGCCATCTTGCTCCACCCGCGGCCTATACCTGCTCCCTCCTGGCTCCTCTCCACTCACTGAATACCTCAGGAACCCCCCAGAGACACTTTACCTGCCCGGGGGCCCAGTGGTATCACTTTCACGCCGCACAGGTGAGCCCCTCGAGGTCTAGCAGAGACACGGCGGCCATCTTGGTACACCTCAGCAGACACCAGAGGCCTCCGTCCCCCTCAATGCTCGAACTAGGGGGCGCGACCTGGACATGGCGGAATGAGGTCGCATAGTGCCTGAGCGCCCGCTCCCGGACCCGGTAGACAAAGTCGCTATGCCAGCGGAACAGCTAACTATCACTCTGCCATGAGCTACCGCAAGAAGGGAAAGTTCAAGGGTACTGCTAAACTAATCCCGGCTTCCCAGATCGACAAATTCCTCAAGGAAAAACCTAGAACGCCACCGGAAGCCCGACCTGAACAGCCACGTGGGGAGGCCCTACCCGCTATCCTCCCAGTCAACATGGCGTCCCCGCAACCATCAGGCTCGCAGCCTCTGACTGGCCTCCCAGTGATACTGAACCCAACCCCGCTAAGCCAGGGGGGGTCCGGTACCCCCTCACAACACATGGGGGACGATGCGGACATACGGGCGCTACTGCGGGCCCTGCCTACGAAGGCCGACATGGAAGCCTTACCCACCAAGGCTGATATGGAAGCGCTAGTCCAGCGGGTCGAAGAGCAGCACAGACGAGACCTCCAGGAGATTAGGTCCGAAGTGCAGGACATAGATGAGAGGCTAACAAGAGAGGAGGCTACGGTTGGATCCCTGGAGGCTCGGGTCTCGCAGTTGGAGAGAGAACAACAGAGGCACCAGGAACAACTGGCGGAGGTACAACTGCATGCAGAGGACCTCGAGAACCGCAGCCGCCGCCAGAACCTGAGATTCCGGGGTATACCAGAAGCGACAGGGGCGGAAAACCTAGCGGAGACGGTCCGGGCCATTGCCCACAAGCTACTGGCACAAGACTGCCCGGCACTCTTGGAGTTTGACAGGGTGCATAGGACACTAGGCCCACGGCCCGCGGAGGTGGACCGTCCCCGAGATGTCCTGTGCAAGCTTCACCGCTACAGCCACAAGGAGATGATTCTACAAGCAGCCAGGCTCAAGGGACCGGTGGACTTTGATGGGGCACAAATATCGGTCTACCCGGATGTTTCCCGCTCCACACTGATCAGGAGAGCAATGCTAAAACCGTTGCTGGAGCGCCTCAGCAGAGCAGGATTGACATACAGATGGGGATTTCCCCTACAACTTACCATCCGGAAAGGAACTGACTCCTTCACCCTACGGCGGCACGCAGAGATGCCCGACCTCTTCAGGTTCCTGGAAATGGAGCCGTTCCCGCTGCGGGACTGGTTGAGTCCCCTATCATACAGAGATCCGCGCCCGCCAAACCAAGGGAACAACAGAGGCCTCCCGCGCAGATCCTCGAGAAGACGACAGAGGGAACCCACTCCGATCGGGAGGGGGGACCCAGAGCAGTAAGCCGAACAGAGAAGACACGCAAGTGTTGGGCCCGGGCCTTTTTGTTTTGTTCTCATCAAGACTGAAGGTGTGTGTGCCAAGCTAGAACCCTACTGGGGAGTGTTTCCTCTCTATGTTGCCCAGCCGGACAGACGTCCCCCTCTCCAGGTGTTGTACCACCCCCCTGCTGGTTGTTTTCTCCTGTTCCGGCCCTCACCTTCCCTTCCTGGGGCCACTTTGTGCAGGGAACACACCCCCCATAGACAACAGGCAGAGCCCCCGGGCCCCCGCACCATCAATATCTACCCCGGGAAAGCTGACCAGAGTCTGCCCCGTTTCGGGCTATGGGGATACCCCACCGGTCAGAGACAGACCAGGGTCTTGATAGCAGCAGGAGAAGGATCCCGGTGGGGAGACCCAGGAGGAAAGAGACAACATGCAGGCCAAGACAGCCTTAGGAGCCCCGTAGCAGGAGAACAGACCTGTAACCGTTGGCTTCAATGAACTGCTCAGGGGTGCTTCAGCTTTACCAGGGGCCCTCTGCATTCATGTTGGGGCATGTGAGGGTGCGGGGTGGGGGGTACTGGACGGGATTGTAATGTATAAAATGTCTGTGTTTGAGCATCCGGGACCGGTCTCCTCTGGGAGTGGTACGGGGGAACCGGAGGAGTACATCGTTTTGAGGCTCCTATCCTCCCGCGGGCCTTTAGATCACACTCCCCCTCGGAAAAGCACTCCGGAGGGGAGTGTCGGAAGGTATACTGGAGGAGCCCGGTTCTGGAGGGGGAGGAGGGGGGTGCACGGGTATCGCTTGGCGGGTATTGCTTGGTAGCACTACTGTAGTATTGATTGTGCCTGAAGCCCACACTGTCACCTGTGTCGGCACTAATTTGAGAGGGATGTCCGTCCGTAACCGGCTCCCCCCCCCCCTAACAGAGAACTTTAACAGATAGCTACTGAACCCACCCAGAGTTTTGGCTGGGAGGGCGGTGGGGGGAGTGGGGGACGGGCGGACATCTCAGAATTCACAGCGGTAAAAGATGTACACTGATATGGTACAGGGCTGTTTTGCTGATGACATGTTTAGTTTTTTATTTTTATTTCTATAGTTATATGCTTTGTTGAACGGGTCTGGGAGGGGTGCTTCGGCCTCCGAAGTGTCCGGCCACCCTCCCACATAGATAGTCACCCCGCTGGGGCTCTGCTGGTGAGAGCCCTAAGGGCGAAGAGAGACTTGGTCTCACTAACGCGGATAGCGTTTTAGGATAAGGGACTGCTCTATTGCGGTCCCCTCTAATTTCCTTTCTACTTCCTTCCCACCTATATCCTCTCTCTTTTCCGTTTCCCCTTCGTCCTTTCCCCCTCGCACCTCCCCCCTATCGGTGTCCCCCCTTCCCTGGCGGGCCCCACCCTCCTCTCCCTTCCCCCCCCCGCCCTCTCACCCTCCCTGATTTCCCAGGGACCCGATATCCCTCCTCCAGCTCGTCGCAGGCCATGGGTACCACAAACACCCTTAGATTAATGTCCATAAATACTAACGGCCTGAACACTCCCGAGAAACGTTCGATGGTCCTTTCCAACCTGAAACATTCAAAAGCGCACGTGTGCTTCCTCCAAGAAACCCACTTTAGAGCCGACAAAGTGCCAAAATTACAAGACCGCTACTTCCCAATAGTCTACCATGGCTGCTCCTCTGAATCCAAGTCGAAGGGGGTTAGTATTCTGATCAGAGCCACGACACCGTGGAAGCTGCGGGATCAGTGGGAGGATGGGAAAGGTAGAGCCCTGTTTGTCAAGGGGACGTTAGGTGACAGGGTGGTTACGTTGGTTAATCTTTACCTCCCCAACACAGGACAGTTGGGTTTCCTGGAGCCGACGCTGTCCAAACTACAGGAATTTGCTGAGGGGGAGGTGATCTTAGGGGGCGACCTGAACGTAACGCTAGATCCCTGCCTAGACTCGTCCAGACAGGCATCACAGATCTCTTACCCGGCCCTTAAACGCCTAAAAAGAAACCTCTACTCATTCCACTTGGTGGATGTGTGGAGAGTGTTGAATCCCACCCGAAGGGATTACTCCTTTTACTCCCACCCACATGACTCCTACACCAGAATCGATCTAATCATGCTACCCCAATCCCTGCTATCCAAGGTCCATTCAGCCTCCATAGGATCCATTACGTTCTCGGACCACGCACCGGTCTTCGTTGACATTGACATTCTGGAAGCGGGTCACAGGCAGTGGCAATGGAAGTTCAACGAATCCCTACTCCAGACCCCAGAGGTAGTAGAAGAAATCTCAAGGGAGTTGAGGAATTTCTTTAACTCCAATGTTGACACAGGCAGCACGCCACTGATGGTGTGGGAGGCACATAAGTGTACAATTAGAGGGACCCTTATAAGAATTGGTACTAGAATTAAGAGGGCCAGGGCCAAACAGACAGTAGACCTCCTGGACAGGATCAGGTCAGTGGAAACCCGGCACAAACAGACATTAGCTGTACAGGCCTTGCATGAACTGACGGGTCTGAGGAACCAACTGAAAGAGCTAGCTATGTTCGGAGCTAAGGCGGTCATAGCAAAATGTAGACGCACCTTCTACGAACATAGTAATAAATGCGGTAAGCTGTTAGCGAGGGCTCTGAGGTCCCAAAGATCGCAAGCCTTCATTCCAGAGCTAAGGAAGGAAGGGGGAGCAAAGGCCCACACCACAGAAGAGATTGCAGACCAGTTCTGCAAATACTATTCCTCCTTATACAACTTACCTCGTAAACAGTCAGAAAGAGGGAAATCCTTGGAAAGGGAAGCTATAAAATCCTATATTCAAAAATCAGGGCTCCCACAGCTCCCAGAAGAGGCCTTAGGTACTCTAGAAGAACCACTCTCGGGGGATGAGATCACGTTAGCCATAGCTGGTATGCAAACGGGTAAAGCCCCCGGGCCTGACGGATACTCACTGGGGTACTACAAAACCTTTAGCGCCATTCTGATGCCCCATTTCCTTGCAGCATACAACGAGGCGGGGGAGGGGGGCACACCACCTGAGGACACACTTAGGGCCTTTATTACAGTCATTCCCAAAGAAGGAAAAGACCCCCTTCTCTGCCAGAACTACAGGCCAATCTCCCTACTCAACGTGGATCTGAAGATCTTCACGAAGGCATTATCAATGCGGCTGTCCGAATGGATCCCAGCTATAGTCCACTCGGACCAGGTGGGGTTCGTGGCTTCTAGGGAGGCTAGAGATAACACCGCTAAGGCACTAAATCTCATTCATGCGGCTAAATCAAGGGGTACCCCATTAGTGTTGCTCTCAACCGACGCCGAGAAGGCGTTCGATAGGGTCCACTGGCCTTTCATTATGGAAACCCTCCGCCATATTGGACTGGGACAGAGAATGTTGACCTGGATTCAGGCCATCTATTCCAGACCGTCGGCAAGGGTAAAGGTTAATGGACAGTTATCTCCCGCCTTTGGCATCACTAATGGTACAAGACAGGGGTGTCCTCTTTCCCCTTTAATTTTCATCCTGTCTTTAGAGCCCTTCTTACTCACGGTTAGGAACAATCCCGACATAACCGGCATCGACCTGGGGGAATCATTGTCGCCAAAGATAGCTGCATTTGCAGACGACCTGCTCTTCTTTTTGACTAATCCCCTTATCTCGGTGCCCAACCTAATGGCGGAACTGGAGCTATATGGAAGATTGTCCTTTTTTAAGGTCAACTTCCAGAAATCAGAGGCCTTAAATGTCTCTGTACCCAACCCTACATACACCCTACTACAAGCAGACTTCCCTTTCAAGTGGGCTAACACCCACATTAAGTACCTGGGGATAAACTTACCTAACAAAATTGAGAACGTTTTCTCCCTCAATTTCCCCCCCCTCCTGCGGAATATTACTAGGGACCTGCAGAAATGGAACACTGGTTTATTCTCATGGTTCGGAAGGTGTAGCATAATAAAAATGAATGTCATGCCTCCTATATTATACTACCTTCAGGCCCTACCAATTAAGATACCGAGCACTTTCCTGAGGGCACTTAATCGATCACTCGTCAGATTCGTCTGGGTAGGCAAACCACCGAGACTGGCCCAGTCCATTCTAAGATTACCTAAAGTGCTAGGGGGCATAGCCTTCCCAGATGTGTCCAGATACCACATAGCCTGTCACTTGACCAGGATCATTGATTGGTGTCGCCATGGGACACTCAAGCAATGGGTCCAAATAGAGCAGCGCATCACGGGAGTGGATCTGCGGGGCTTGCCTTGGTGCCGGAGGGGCTACGCGGAGCAGGTAACTAAGCATCCCACGGTGGGAGAGACTTGGAGAGTAGCCCAGAAGGCCACTGGGCAATTGTTGGGGATATCCCTACCTTCCCCATTGACCCCAGTAGTGGGGAACCCGGACTTTAAACCGGGCATGGAAGACCCTAGGTTCCAAGACCTATGGATGTACGGAAAACACCAACTAAGACACTTCATTAGAGAGGGACGATGGATGACTAGAACTGAAATATTAGAAGACCCTCTTCTGGGCAGCCTTCCCTTCTGGCAAAAGGTCCAATTGTCACATTTTATCAGGACACAGCCTCACCCGAGGCCATTCATGAGAAAGCTAACCCCATTCGAGCAGCTATGCTCGGACCAGGAGCCCATAAGACACACAATCTCACTGACATACCAGGCATTGAATATCCCACCCCCTGACTTTAAGCTGCCATTTATAGAAAAATGGGAACGAGACCTGGGGTTGGAATTCACAGAGAAACAAGTAGAGAGGATCCTCCTCTTCACGATCAAAACATCAGTGAGTGCTAACCAGCAAGAGTCAGGGTACAAAGTCCTCACGCGCTGGTACTATAACCCAGTGCGATTACACAAAATGTTCCCTCAGAGCTCGGACCGATGCTGGAGATGTGGAGAGGAGGCGGGTAGCCTGCTCCACATCTTCTGGTCCTGCAGACTCCTGACCCCGTTTTGGACGGAAGTCCACCGAATCTTGCAGAAATTTGTGGATAGAGACTTGCCCATGACTGCAGGCTTCTTTCTAATACATCACCACGAGATCCCAGGTAAGGTCTATAGGAAATCCATAATCCCCTCCCTGGTCACGGCAGCAAAAAGTTGTATTCCCCTAATGTGGAAACAGACAGAGCCCCCAGGAGTAGCAATGTGGTTGAAAAAAGTAGCGGACATCCATAGGATGGAGGACCTGGTGGCATCTGACAAAGGCCTCAGAGAACAATATCTCAAAAAATGGTACTACTGGCTTGAATTCTATTTCTCGGAGGAGTACGCGAGATTGACGACTTGAGCGTTGGGGTATGTTGAACCCCGGACTCAGCAAGACGACCGAGCTGGGGGGAGCTGGAGGACGGACTATCCCCCCTTCCCTCCCCCCCCCCCCCTGTCCACCCCCTATTTGTTGATCCCTTTCCTCTTATCACCCGGCCTTCCCCTGTTCCTGTACCTTCCCCCCACTCTTCTTTCTTTCCCCTCTTCTCTTATAAAGAAAAGTAAGTCGACTCATGGGTAGACTTTTGATTAAAAAAATGTGAACAGAACTAACCAATGCTTTAGAACACCACAGCGGAGGGGGCGGGGGGTTACCTGCCCCCCTCCTCATTCAGATGGATATCGAGGAACACCCGACCCAAGTTCCAGTGGTTCATAACTATCTAACAACTCTCAAGTCGAGGGATAAAAATGTTGAAGTTAACAGATGGTTGATGTCCTTTGTTTTAAAGATTGTATTTGTATGTTAACTGATTATCTCACAAATAAAGAATTTAAAAAAAAAAAAGATATATTACAATATCACAAAGTTTACAATCAAATCACATAATACAAGAATATCAAAGATACTTATCACAAGGCCCTCCATGAAAACCTTAAAATGGCTGCCAAGCCATGCGGCTTGAATGGAATCACCATCAGCTGTGTTCATAAGAGAAAAGGCAGAAAGACACCTTCTCATGTCAGGGATTCCCAGCAAACAGAGACTGACTTCTTGTGTGTCTGTCCCTTCCATTCAGACATCCACGCCCACTCATTCAAATCTCCCCCCCTTGCTTCGCACCCAATGAACACCAGCAAAAGGTGATCCAGGAAGTAAACTGCACTCTCCACTCAGGGGCTGTGCCTCTAGCCTGGAGCCGTCTTCACCGCAGGTGGGCCCAGCCATTGCTTCTGAATACAAAGCTTTTGGTGTGTTTTCCAACCTGGCTACATTCCAATCCGGGGGAATGCCTTCTGTCCTCAAAGATATTGGGAATGAACCGATGTGATATTACATGAGTTCATATTGAATCCAACACCAGCAAAATGGTCCGGTCTGAAAGTGGTTAAACATAATAAAGTTCTGCTGATTTCCATCATCCAATCATGTTCTAGCAGAATTATATATTTTTTAAATTTTCCCTGCACCTGGCTGGGTATTCTTTACAAAGTGAAGATTGACCACATAACATTTACACTGTGTGCATAATTATTAGGCAAGTTTTATTTCGAGGATTGAATTCATTATTAATAACTACAGTGCTCTCAGTCAATACAAAATGTTAATAAATCTCAAACCTGAATATTTAAGAAAGTAAAAGTGAGGTTTTGGCTTTCTTAGGAGAATATCTGTGTGCACAATTATTGGGCAACTATTAGGCTTCATGTACACGGGATGTTTTACAACCTCTCCTGAACAACTGAACTTGAGAGGTAGTAACCAACGTTTAAAAACGTCTGTTTTGCCGCGTTTACATGCCGCAATTGCGTTTAGAAGTGTTTTTTTTTTAAATAGTCAAAAATGAAAGACGCCTGTAAATGAAACGCGGCTAAATGCAAGTTAACGCATTTACGTGTGTTTACAAGCTGTTACAGGCTTTTGGCATTTCAAATGCCTCTGAACATCCTTCCTGATCGCATTTGTTTGCATTCCAAAAATTTCTTCTAAACTCAACTACCTAGAAATGACTATAAATGACCCTGTGTACATGTACTGATGAGATAACATAGAGGAGAGTTCAGGGGCAGCTGAAAAAAAATGTCCAACTGCTCCTAAATGTCCGTTTACCAGCAGCAGTGCACATGAGGCCTTAGTGTGCAGAATTATTATGCAACTAAATGAAAAACAACAATTTCCCCATCTCACTTGTTTATTTTCATCTGTTAAAGTGAGGATAATAAACAAACAACTCAAAATGTACAAATAAACATTTCTGACATTTAAAAAATAAAAATAAAAAATCAGTGACCAATATAGCCCCTTCTTTTCAATAACAGTCATAAGCCTTCTATTCATGGAGTCTGTCAGTTTCTTAATATGTTGACGATCACCTTTTTGTGCAGCAGCAACCACAGCCAGCCTTCCAGACACTGTTTAGAGGGGTGTACTGTTTTCCTTCACAGTAAATCACCCATTTAAGAAGGGCCACTAATTCTCAATAGGGTTTAGGTAAGGTGAGAAAGGGGGCCATGTCATTATTCTTTCACCTTTAAGGCCTTAACTGGCTGGCCATGCAGTGGAGCACTTTTATGCATGCAATGGAGCATTGTCCTGGATAAATATCATGGTCTTCTTGAAAGATGCAGATTTTTGTACCATTGCTTGATGAAAGTGTCTTCTAAAAACTGGCAGTAGATTTGTGAGTTGATTTTTAGTCCATCTTCAACCCGAAAAAGTCCAACTAGCTCATCTTTAACCACTTCCCGCCCGGTCAATAGCAGATTGACATCCGGGAAGTGGTTCTGTCATCCTGACTGGGCATCATATGACGTCCTTTAGGATAACATACCACCGCGCGCCTGTGGGGGCACGCATCGTCGTGACCGGTGGAGCGGTGTGTCAGTCTGACACACCGCTACACTGATCTTGGTAAAGAGCCTCCAGCGGTGGTTCTTTACAACGTGATCAGCCGTGTCCAATGACGGCTGATCACGATGTAAACAGGAAAAGCCGATAATCGGCTTTTCCTCACTCACGTCTGACAAACGCGAGTAGAGGAGAGCCGATCGGCGGCTCTCCTGACAGGGGGGAGTCTACGCTGATTGTTTATCAGCGCGGCCCCCCTCAGATGCCCATACTAGACCACCAGGGAAGTCGCCTGGACCACCAGGGAAGTGAGCAACATGTGGATGGCCAGGTATGTACCCCATGGCCATCCACATGGGCAAATGATGCCCAATCTGTGCCAGTCAGTGCCTACAAATGGGCACTGACTGGCACCATCATGTACCAAAAAAAAATCAGTGATGCCCAGCAATGCCACCCATCAGTGGCCATCAGTGCCACCTATCAGTGGCCATCAGTGCCACCTATCAGTGCCCATCCGTGCCCATCAGTGCCCACCTATCAGTGCCCATCAGTGCCCATCCATGCCACCTATCAGTGCCACCCATAAGTACCCATCAGTGCCACCCATAAGTACCCATCAGTGCCGCCTATGAGTGCCCATCAGTGCTGCCTATGAGTGCCCATCAGTGCCACCTATGAGTGCCTATCAGTGCCTGTTGGATTCAATATGAACTTATGTAATATTTCTGGGATCCATACAGGGGCTCTCATTGCAGTGTCCTGGAGAACAGGATGCCCTCCCCCAGTTGGAATGTAGCCAGTTATACCACTATTTTAAGGGCTCCACTCTATTTATGAGAGCTACTCTGCATGACAATGCTGACTCCGATCTGTCTATGAGATTTAAAGATGAACCTAACTGAAAGAGATAATGGAGGTGGGGCACCGGAGATCAAACCCCAAGATTTGACACCAGTTGGATTAAGTGCAATTCATGGACAGACACTGCCCCCCAGAGACCAATTGTGGCAGGACGGTCAGAATCAGTATAGCAAGATGGTCAGAAATATTATGGTGGAGGATACGCCCCAGAGACACTGTGATTCGTCCACAAGAACAGTTGGGCAGGCAATTGGATGCAGTGTGGGTGAGGTGTGTTTGTCAAAAGGGAATGTTTCACAGAGAACTGTCCCTTTTCTCCACCAAGAGGCTCAGCTACGAGGATGTGCTAAGTATATTATTTGTATTGTATATCAGTGCCCGTCATTGAAGAAGAAAACGTACTTATTTACAAAAAATTTTAACAGAAACAAAGAAAAACTTGTTTTTCTTCCAAAATTTTCTGTATTTTTTTATTTGTTGTGCAAAAAAATTAAATCGCAGAGGTGATCAAATACCACCAAAAGAAAGTTCTATTTGTGGGAACAAAATGCAAAAAAAATTGTTTGGGTACAGTGTTGTATGACCACGCAATTGTCATTCAAATTGCGACAGCGCTGAAAGCTGAAAATTGGCATGGGCAGGAAGGTGTCTAAGTATTGAAGTATTGAAGTGGTTAATAATACCAGCCCATACCAGTACCCCACCTCCACCTTGCTGGCCTCTGAGTCAAGTGGAGCTCTGTGCCCGTTACTGATCCAGCCACAAGCCCATCTATCTTTTCTGTCAAGTATCACTCTCATCTCATCAGTCCATAAAACCTTTGAAAAATCTGTCTTTGGATATTGGCCCAGTCTTGACCTATGTGTTTTGTTCAGTGGTGGTCGAGTTTCAGCCTTCCTTACCTTGGCCATGTCTCTGAGCCCCAAACTTCTTGTACTTCTGGACACTCCAGGTAGGTTGCAGCTCCGGAATATTACAGCACTGGAGGATAATGGGTTCCTGGTAGCTTCACGTTTGATTCTTCTCAAAACTTTGGCAGATAATTTGCGTTTCTTTTTCTTACCACTTTTCTTGTGACCCTGTTGGCTATTTGCAACAAAACATTTGATGGTCCTGTGATCACACCTCAATATCTTAGCCATTTCAAGAGTGCTGCACCCCTCTCAAAGACTTACAATTTTTTACTTTTTAAAGTCAGTTAAATCTCTTTTTGGCCCATTTTGCCTGAGGAAAAAAAGCTGCCTAATAAGTATGCACACCTTGATATAGGGTGTTGATCTCCTTAGGCCACACCCTCCCTCATTACACAAATACACATGATCTGATATGCCTAAATGAAATAAGCATTCAAGTTTCTACAGCTTGGAGTTGGACCATATGAACGAAAATTACGATTTGTTCAAAATACTCGCTTGTCTAATAATTGTGCACAGTGTACTAAAGAAAATGAGTGCAGAGAGCAACTGCAGTTGCAAAGTGCACAGTCTATTTGCAGACTATTTGACTTTAGTAAATCAACACCTGTGCATCTCGCTCTCCATTCTATGCTGACAGGTCTGACGGCTGGGCACAGAATCCGTGGGGTGAAGTTGAGAGGAGGTAGCTGTTGGCTTTGGGGGGTCACAACTGAAATCTGTGTTTCCCACATGAACAGGAAGGCGCAGCCCACCCCAGCAGATCCCTAGATCTGGCCATGTTCCACATCCACAGGAAGTTCATTCTAATGCCCTGTACACACGATCGGACATTCCGACAACAAAATCCATCAGATTTTTTTCGACGGATGTTGGCTCAAACTTGTCTTGCATACACACGATCGCACAAGGTTGTCGGAATTTCCAATCGTCAAGAACACGGTGAGGTACACCACGTACGACGGGTCTATAAAAGGGAAGTTCAGTAGCACGTGCTCATACCTGCTTATCAGTGCGTGTAGTCAGTTTGCATTTGTTTGTCAGTGCGTGCTATTTATAGTACCGTATTTGATTTGCAGTGCGTTCTTGTCCGCTCGTTGCTGATTTTCAGTTTGTTCTTTCAGGCCTTGCTGTTTTTCAGTGCTTTCTGTTAGTTCGTTCTGACCAGCCGACCGATTTGAAGCCATGTTGCCTGTACGTACTCGTCGTAGAGTTTGTGCTGTGCAGGGGCTTGGTGTTGGGGTTCTAGCTTTGACACAAGCCCAGTCCATGAACAGGATGGGGAGGAGTTCGTGGACGAAGAATTGGTTGCTCCAGCGTGACCAATTCTCGCACATGCCTTTGCTGCGTGAGATTCAGGAGAATACTCCTGATGATTTCAGAAATTATCTCAGGATAACGGATCCCATTTTTCCCTGTCTGTTGGCTTTGCTGACCTCAGCGGGCAGGATACCTGCATGAGGCAAGCCATCACTCTGGAGCAGAGGCTAGTTGCCACGTTGTGGTACTTGGCGACTGGGAGAAGCCTTCAGGACCTCAAGTTCTCGACAGGCATCTCCCCCCAGGCTCTGGGGATCATTATCCCAGAGACCTGTTCTGCCATAATTCAGGTCCTGCAGAAGGACTATATTAAGGTAAGATTTTTCCTTTGACATCACATTCTATGCCCAGCATGCTTTCCTGGGCCCATATACACCTATAGCCTAGTCACTTAACAATGTATTTTGTCAGCTCCATAATAGTGCTTTCCCCTAAACACCCCCTAAAAATGTGTACAAATGTTATTTGTGTCCTTAAATTCATGC
Organism: Lithobates sylvaticus; assembly: GCA_028564925.1. Taxonomy (NCBI): domain Eukaryota; kingdom Metazoa; phylum Chordata; class Amphibia; order Anura; family Ranidae; genus Lithobates; species Lithobates sylvaticus. The sequence continues at coordinate 126,581,441 of CM053031.1, forward strand.
AGAGTCCAAACTCATTTGAAACCCTAAGTCAGCTGATACCAATCCTCTATCTGCTGACTTTGGCAACACATACACACTATACCTACCTCTTTTGTGGTCATATTTATGGATGAATTTACCAAAACATGAAGTGCAAGGGCCTGCCTGAAAACTTTAAAATGGTACTGTTTAAAGTTTGTTTCTCATATTATTATCTTGATAGGTAATAGCAGAATGTAAAAATGTGCTTCCATTTTTACAGTGTGTATTTTTATTTTTGGATTATGACACTTCTTATCTGTCCAGTGGGCTGCCAATAGTGTAAGTAAGGAGGGGCTGGCCAAAGTATCACACATTATTTATGCATTCAGCTCTCAATGAAGTGGAGCGGGTTACCTGTCCAAAACATCTCCCCCTTAAATTTTTGAAATGGGCCATCAGATGGGGTGAGGAATCTGATAAGTGGACCTTATACTTTTGTATTTAAATACTCATTTCAATAAATGTTATACTTATGTTTGCAAAAAATGTTTGTCTAATCTGCTTGCAATGTTTCTGTGCAAAATGAATAATTTTTATCTCTTGTTTGACTCCACAGTTTCCTTCAATGCCACAGAAATGGCAGACTGTGGCCTCCTACTTTGGCACCCGTTGGGATTTTCCCAATTGTGGAGGTGCAACTGATGGGAAACATGTCCACATAGTCCCACCCTAACTCGGGGTCATACTATTATAATTACAAGGGGTATAAAAGTATAGTGATGTTGGCGGTGGTGTCAGCTACTTACGAGTTCCTCTATGTGGACATGGGGAAAAATGTCCGGATGTCGGATGGTGGAGTGATCTCCCAGACGGAGTTCTACTGCCGTCTCCAGAATGGCAGCTTGGGCTTGCCACCTCCATAAGACAATGTGGAAAGACTCCCCTTCGTCTTCGTCAGGATGTAGCATTTGTGCTGGGAGACCATCTTATGCAGCCTTTCCCTATGAGGACCCTCACCCCAGACCAGAGGGTGTTTAATTACCGGCTGGCCAGAGCCCAAACAGTGGTGGAGAATGCTTTTGGGATAATGGCCAGCCGGTTCCACCTAATGTTGACACCGATCCACATGGCGGAATATAAACTGAATCATATAGTGCTTGACTGCTGCATTCTGCACAATTTTCTCTGTAAAAACTTACCAAACTATGTGGCCTCAGTTGGGCCTGAACAAACATGATGGCACTTGAAGCAGGGTGTCCTGGCTCCCCCCCCAAAGTGCCCGTGAGGTCAGAAACAGATACATAGAGTACTTTGCAAGTAGGGGGGTCATTGATATGCCAGACAATGTCTGAGACATTTTTAAAATAAATTTATTTTGGAAACTGGAAAAATCTTTGCTTTCATTTACTGCTTGACTTTCTTTGAGCTGTCTCCTAGATTATCTTCTTTTCTTTTTTTTGGTGCCTTTTTCTTCAACAGTGCAAAACAAATTTCTTTGAGACATGAGGTGACAGTCTCTTCTTCAGCTAATAATCGTATTATGTTGTGGGTCTGCTACACACACACACCCACCGTGTTATTGTTGGTAATGTATGTAGTGCATTACTGACAAAAATATTCTAAATATTCAGCACCATGACAGAAATTTGTGTAGTCATGAAAATGGCGTGATTGGGGCAAATTAAAAAGCACTGTAGGTGTTCTTTACTAAAGGCAAATCCACTATGCACTACAAGTGCACTGCAAAAGTGCACTTGAAACTGCACTTGTAGTGCAAAGTGTATTTGCCTTTAGTAAATAACACCCAATGCCACTGAAAACACCAACTTTACTACAAAAACTGCTTTTGAGCATTGAAAGAAGAAGCCACACATTGTTGATGATAATCAATTTTTTTACTCCAAACACATTCACATGTGCGTTTATAAAAAGGGTTTTTCAACAAACCAACATTTTTGGTGTATATAACATTGTTTTTGTTAACATTAATATAACTAGCCTTTTTGGTAAAAACAGGCATGTTTCAAAGCATTAACATACACAACTCAGGAACTTACAAAGTTCAACTTTGAAAAGTGAAGATAATATCAGACATGAGTATGTCCAAACTGTGTTGATATTGCCTTCATCACATGGGGTGTCACCCCTGTAAAAGCCACATTTTGAAGATGCACACAAATTGGGATTCAAACTGGGGATTTCCATCCTGATCCCATGCCTAATGTCAACATGTGCTATCTCCCATCATGGGGGGTCAATGGACGTGTTTTGGGGGTGCAACCCCTTCCATCTCAGCCACTTTAGTAGCGAGGAAGGAGGTTACACCCACAAAACGCGTACATAGATCTCCCGTGATGGCAGATAGCACATGTTGACACACTGTGTGCATCTTCAAAATTTGGCTTTTCGAAAAATGTAAAACTGGATTTTAAAACACAAATCAATGCTAGTTAGTTTGGCGTGTTTTAGATTCTCCCTAAAACATCAATAATGTTCTTCATTTTTTGTTGAACATCATTGATGTTTTTCTTTAGATTATCTAAATCCCGATTGCACCCCATTATCTCCCCGATGAGGATCTGGGCACTTTCACTTGTAAAATGGGATTCTTCTTCCACAACATCCACATCACCTAAAAATAAACAAAAAAACACACCATGTATTATAAATATGCAGGCATACATCCATTACCTGAAGCTGTGGTCTCAGACACTCACCTGTTGTGGTGCCAATTTCAACAACCTCTCCCTCCTCCTCCTCTGGTTTTGGGATTTCCCCTTCTTTTAAAGGTGTGGGGTCCCTGGTGTCCTCAGACGTCCCGAGTCTTCTCTCCCTTATGAGAATGTAAAAAAGGAATACTTAGCACACAGATATTTGAGGGCAGAAATAGGAATATGAAACATTGCTTGGAAATGTCGTACAATTGTATTTTTTGTCAGAGTTCCAAGCTTAAATTTTTTTTATTTTACACTTTCTAAAGCTGGAATACTTACCGTATTTATCGGCGTATAACACGCACCAGCATATAACACGCACCCCAAGTTTATGAGGGCATTTTAAGGAAAAAAGTTTTAGGAGGGAAGTTTAGGGAAAAAAAAAACTTACATTTAAGCATCACTTGCAGCTTGCCCAGCGTCATTTGCAGCTTGCCCAGCGTCATTTGCAGCCTTGCCCAGTGTCATTGCAGCTTGCCCAGTGTCATTGCAGCTTGCCCAGTGTCATTGTAGCTTGCCCAGTGTCATTGTAGCTTGCCCAGCGTCATTGCAGCCTTGCCCAGCGTCATTTGCAGCCTTGCCCAGTGTCATTGTAGCTTGCCCAGCGTCATTGCAGCCTTGCCCAGCGTCATTTGCAGCCTTGCCCAGTGTCATTGTAGCTTGCCAGCGTCATTTGCAGTCTTGTCCGGGTTTAAATTTCCCGCCGACGAGACGCTCTGTCGCGTGCGCCGCCGAAAAAGACCGAAGCACCCCCGGAAAAGGCTGAGCCGACTGTTCGGCTCCGCTCGCGGTCCCGCCTCCCTGCTGTTTCCGGAGCGAGTGCAGGGAGGCGGGACTACGAGCAGAGCCGAACAGTCTGCTCGGTCTATTCCGGCGCCGCGATTCGTTTTTTTTTTTTTTTTCGGCCGCGATTCGTTTTTTTTCGGCAACGCTCGCTATTTTTCGGCGGCGCTTGCCATTTTTGCCTAAAATTTTGGGAAAAAGTGCGTGTTATACGCCAATAAATATGGTACCTGTTTTGTGCAAGTTTCACAGATGGAGACACCCCTATAGTATCCACTGGAGCACGTGTGTGTGACACTAGTACTCCTGAGTGCAGATGTGTAAACAGCTGCTGAGTGTCCTCTCCTTTACACTGAATCGAGTTTGCATTTCATTCTAGTTACAAACCCATCAAGACAACAATCTTCTTTGAATAGAAATAGGCCTGAAGAAATGTAGTTAACTGCAACTGCAACTTCCCAAAACATCGTATTTTAGTGGGCGAACGAACAATGTTTCCTATGAATGATTGAACCCATGAAAGTTGCTATTTTAAACTGTACAACAGTAAAGAAAAACAGGGAGGAGTATGCAAGTAATATTACTAAATATGAACACAGGGCAACTACTTACTTTTTTGAAGAACTCACTTGATCTTTCTGTACTTATTGTGCTCCCTCAGTTTCAGGTCTGACCAGCGTTTCCTCAGTTGATCCTTGGATCGTCGTACCCCAAAATTCTTCTGCAGACTCTTCACAACTTTAGTCTTGATCTTGGCCTTTCTGACATTTGGGTTTGGGTAAGGTCCATACTTCCCATCATAGTCGTTCCTCTTCAATATGTCCACCATCTCCGCCATCTCTACAAAGGACATTTTTTGAGGCCTTCTCCTGCAGGATTAGGGCGTTTCTGGCTCCGGGCCTTCGTCGTTGTTGCTACTCTCATGCACTTGCTGTGTCTCCACCATGTGCTCTCCCCACTGCGCCGAAAGAAAAGGGGCGGGGAATAGACTAGAAATAACGTCAGGGGCAGGTGGAGTTTCACGCATGCGCAGTGTATATAAAACGTAACATGCGTGTGTCGTACGTACGATCTGTGAGCGGAGGACGGAGTCGCGGAAGCGCCGATCGTTCTAACGAAGGTACAATTTTAACTTGTTGCATCACGGGCCTCTAGATTGAGGCTTATATTGGGACAAGATTAGAAGAGTTTAGCCTGACATTACAGTTTGTCTTGTGTTGTGTCTTGCAGAGAAAATGGATGGGTTCAAAGACCACAGCTTTCTCCCAATAGTCATTGATAAGTAGAGGGAGCTGCCCTGTCAGTGGCAAGTGAAACACCACCATTACAATAAAAAAATAAAGAGGCAGGCAGCGCTGGAGACACTGCTGAAGTTGGTGAAGCTCTGATGGAAAAAAGTCTGATGGAGCCCACACACAGTCGGAATTTCCAACAACAAGCTCCGATCGCACATTTTCCGTTGGAAAGTCTGACAGTGTGTATAGGGCATTAGAATCTACAGGATGTGCACGGTACGGGGAGAGTAAACATAAGTGAAGTAAGCAGGGCTGCTGATAGAAATCATGGGGCCCCGTACAGCCTACCTTACGGGGGCCCCCTTCAGCCCCACCCTCAACCCCGCCCCTGGCCCCTCCCCTGGCCCCGCCTTGAAAAAATAATCGCATGTAAATCGGATCAGCGGAGAGATCCCCCACTGAAAACGCGGATTCCACTCTGTGTGAAAGAAACCTTTATAACAGACAGCAACCCAGTCAGGTTAAGATCATCAGCATTATAATAACAAACAGGCAGCAGGTGCTCTATCATGGCTGGCACTGTCACAGTGTGTACTAGGATATGGCTGTTGGGTGTCCTTGTTAACGTATTGCCAATGTCATGTGACACACTGTGACAGAAAACCTGCTGACTGCTGAAGGTGACATAGTACTGTGCAGCGTATATTTTTCACCCACCTACAGGGGTTCTGAAGCAGCCACGATTAATTCTGGCTTCTCCTCTCCTCCTGGACACTGTAAGCTGCCTTTGCCGCCGCCTCACAGCCTCTTACTCTCTTTCTCCATCTCTCTGGGGCAAACTACTCCTGAGTGGAAGGAAGATCACTCCACCAGGGAAGGAAATGGGCAGCCGCAGCAGGTGGCCTGGAACACGTAGTGCCACCTGCCACATGCCCCCTGAAAATGAGAAAAAAGTCCCTCACTCCTACCAGCATATATCAAAGAGGGGCCTGGAAAATAGCAATAATACACCAACATAAGCCAGTAGGAGCGGCTTAGCGGGGGTGTAATTTAGAAAGCCTGTTTTTTATATTCTGCGCTGACTGTCTGTGAGGTTGCACGGGCCCCAACTGGATGCCAGGCCCGGTACAACAGGGCTGGTTGTACTGGCCTATCAGCGGCCCTGGAAGTAAGTGGAAAAACTGTATTTTTTAAAATAGTAAAGTAATCCAATAACATAAACCTTCAGTGCTATAATGTGCTAACACCCCCTACCATCTAAATACAAATAAATCCCAAATGATTTCAATAGGTAAGTGTAAATAAATAAGTAAAAAAAATATATTAAAAATATGCCAAATAAATAAATAAAAAAATAAAATAATTCATTAGTTAATACTTCTGGGTATACACCCTATAGTATTAAAAAGGTGGCATCTAACACTACATGCATTCAATCACAGTGAAAAAATGCAAAACAATGTATATTTCATAAAAAATAGTACAGCGCTCCCCTCTCATGTCTAAAGAAAAATATATATGTATATGGAAAAATATATATAAATATATCAAAGTGTTTGTAATTATAGTGCTTAAAACAAAATATGCATGACCATCAGATTAAGAAACAAACAGCATACTATGTGAAAAAAATGCATATAAATCAAAAAAATCATAAACATCAGTCCATAAAAAAAAAAAAAGGTCCATAAAAATCAAATATAATGTGTGAACTGGCTCCATCAAGAGACGGTCACAATCTCCTAGCATGCAAATAGGATGCGCACTAGTGTGAATCCAGCCTTAAGGTTATCTGGATTTTGCAAACAGAAATAAATTATGCTTATTTCATAAGTCTGGTTTCCTTATTAAGTGAAAATAATAATACAGCGGGAAGAAGAAGAAAACCCCTCTGAAAAAGTAGTCACGGGCGGCCCGTGACCACCCGCCCGTGACTACTTTTTCAGAGGGGTTTTCTTCTTCTTTCCGCTGTATTAAAGCGGAGTTCCACCCATCTAAAAGTCAGCAGCTATAAAAAGTATAGCTGACTTTTATTAATCAGACACTCACCTGTCCCACGGTCCAGCAATGCGGGTGAACGAAGCCTAGCTCCTCTCCCCCTCCTCTCTGCGGCGCCAGCATTGTCACTGTGGGCACCCAGCTGTGGCCTCGCAGCAGGGCACGCACTGCACATGCGCGAGCCGTGCTGTGCACTGTGACTGGCCAGGCAATCATCTGGGACTTGTGATGTGTCCCAGATGATTGCAGAGAGGGAGGGGGGAGAGATGAACTTCTTTCCGGTGCCACAGTGTCCCGGGAGGAAGTGGGAGCTGGATCCCTCTGAAAAGAGGGTATCCCCCCCCCCCCCAAAAAAAATAACATGCCAAGCGTGGCATGTTAGGAGGTCATCTGCACTTAAAGCAGTAGTTCCATTTTTGGGTGGAACTCCGCTTTAATAACAGGAAAAATATTTATTGCACAAAAAACAAAACCATTCAAAAACTAGGCCCCCACCACCAACACCTAGACTACATTAAAATAAGACAACGTTGTCTGAATAAAAGCAGCTACGTCACGCATACAGCGAGCACACATCATATACCTAATTAAGAATACAAAATAAAGTGCTAGAAATGACTAATGAGTTGGCAACATATATCCTAGTGATCACCATGGATCACCATGAATCAATGTGCATATCTCATCGCTGTATGTAAAAAAGGAGGGGGGCCCTACCATGGAATACCAGGGTATAGATTGTAGAGTCCACACATATGAAGAGAAAACCCTACAGGAAACCCAACACTGGGTTAGGCTGAATTTCTGTTTTTTGGCTAGATGATATATCCTGCATAGAAAGAGGCATATAATCATTTGTTGTAGATCATTTCTGGTGTTCTATATTTAGCCATTTAACAGATCTAATCCGGTATGGGGTTATTCAATGTTGAACAGTGGGTAGAGGTTAACTGCTGGTGAGCACAAGCAATTTATGCAAAGTTAATAGAAAGTCTAAGGACCACAAGGACCCAACCGCAGATATTAGGCATATCCAGTCACTGATAGGTGTCCCAAGTGTGTCCACTGAAGTCCGCCGCCGGGATAAAGTTCCTCACACCACGGCAGTCTAATCAGATAGAGCAATCCGCCGCCTCACAGAGGTCCGTAAGCTTTCCTGAGTAGTCTGCTGATGACAGTACGGCATTATCCCATTCGGGGACCCCGTTCGGATGCCTCGGCCAAAGATGGCCTCAAAGTGTGTCGTGCGCTTGTGCTGGCATGACGCGCTACGTCATCCATAATGTGTAAGGCATCACTCCTGTGGTGTCGTTACCGACATGTTTCACCCTATCTCAAGGGTTTTCTCAAGGATTCCTTATTATCCGAGTCACTGAAATTGGGTTGCTTTACCTGCTGCAACTATATGTAATTATTATCAGTGTAAGTTCCTTTTATCATTGTATTCACTTTTGGATTAATCAATTGTTTCTGATCATTATTTATTTGTAATATGAACATTTACTTTCAGACAGGTTCACAATACCTCCTGCAGCAGTGGACACCATAGTCTGTGAAATGCATCATGTAAACAGAGTGCCTGCCAGAGTGCCTGCCTGCCTGCCTCCCACATGACCAGTTAAATTTTTTTTTTAAATAAGTACGGTAATAAGTGGTATATTCAGAGACAAATATTTGAAAAACTATAAAGTGGTCTGTGGTAAGGCGGGGTAACTTTCATATGTAAGTGAGGTGTTCAATAGATGTAAAAATGCTTGAAAATAAGAAATTTCATGTGACCTTGGTTTATTTCATATATTGGCCATGCTCAGCCGTTATTTTTAAACAATTAGATCTGAATAAACATTTTAGATTTTATGAAACAATGACTTTTTCATTGTAGCAATTGAAAAGTCCTTTTAACATTCTTTCTGTTTCTACAAGGTTTAAAATGATTTAGGGCAAATCTGAATAAAAATGTATTGTGACCCCCAAATCTCAAACCTGCAAGATTCACTTCAACACATGTTAGCAGTGAACCTGAACCATATGTCAAAAATGTCCTGGCTTTTTACCAGGAGAGTAGGCACAGCGAGTAAAGAAACCCTAGGCATATGAGGTACACGCAAGGTATTTCAGTTTTCTTAACTGGTTAAACAAAGTTTAGTGTTAAAAATTATCTTATCTTACACTGTGTATACAGTGCCTTGAAAAAGTATTCATACCCCTTCAAATGTTCCACATTTTGTCATGTTACAACCAAAAACGTAAATGTATTTCACTGGGATTTTATGTGATAGACCAACACAAAGTGGCACATAATTGTGAAGTGGAAAGAAAATTATAAACTGTTTTCAATTTTTTTTACAAATACATATCTGAAAAGTGTTGTGTGCATTTGTATTCAGCCCCCTTTACTCTGATACCCCTAACTAAAATCTAGTGGAAATAATTGCCTTCAGCAGTCACCTAATTAGTAAATAGTCCACCTGTGTGTAATCTAATCTCAGTATAAATACAGCTTTTCTGTGAAGCCCTCAGAGTTTTTTTTAGAGAACCTTAGTGAAACAACATCATGAAGGCCAAGGAACACACCGGACAGGTGGGGGGTAAAGTTGTGGAGAAGTTCAAAGCAGGGTTAGATTTAAAAAAAATATTCAAAGCTTTGAACATCTCATGGGGAACTGTTCAAACCATCATTCAAAAATGGAAAGAGTATGGCACAACTGCAAAGCTACCAAGACATGGCCATCCACCTAAACTGACAGACCAGGCAAGGAGAGCATTCATCAGAGAAGCAGCCAAGAGGCCCATGGTAATTCTGGAGGAGCTGCAGAGATCCACAGCTCAGGTGGGAGAATCTGTCCACAGGACAACTATTAGTTGTACACTTCACAAATCTGGCATTTATGGAAGAGTGGCAGGAAGAAAGCCATTGTTGAAAGAAACCCATAAGAAGTCCTGTTTGCAGGATGTGGGGGACACAGCAAACACGTGGAAGAAGGTGCTCTGGTCAGATGAGACCAAAGTTGAAAGTTTTGGCCTTAAAGCAAAATGCGATGTGTGGTGGAAAACTAACACTGCACATCACCCTGAACACACAATCCCACACTGTGAAACATGGTGGTGACAACATCATGTTGTGGGGATGCTTTTCTTCTGCCAAATACAGGACAAGCTTAACAGAAAACCTTCTGAGTCTACAAAAGTCTGCAAAACATACAGCCATAGCTACAATGGAATAAGCATATCCATGTGTTAAAATGGCCCAGTCAAAGTCCAGACCTAAATTCAATTCAGAATCTGTGGCAAGACTTTAAAATTGCTGTTCACAGACACTCTCCGTCCAATCTGACAGAGCTTGAGCTATTTTGCAAAGAAGAATGGGCAAAAATGTCACTCTCTAGATATTATTGGTTTAGAACAATTAGAACAAGTTGATAGCTAATTGGACTGATATGTGTTGCTGAAAAATGCTCATCATAATTATTAACCACTTGCCTACCAGGCACTTAAACCCCCTCCCATCCAGACCAATTTTCAGCTTTCGGTGCTCTCACGCTTTGACTGACAATTACTCAGTCATGCAACACTGTACCCAAATGAATTTTTTGTCCTTTTTTCCCCACAATAGAGCTTTCTTTTGGTGGTATTTGATCACCTCTGGGTTTTTTATTTTTTGCGCTATAATTGAAAAAAGACCGAAAATTTTGAAAAAAAAAACATTTTTCTTTGTTTCTGTGATACAATTTAGGAAATTATTAATTTTTCTTCATAAATTTTGGCCACAATTTATACTGCCACATATCTTTGGTAAAAATAACCCAAATTAGTGGATATTATTTGGTCTTTGTGAAAGTTACAGACTCTACAATCTGTGGTGCGAATTATACAAAATTGATCACATCTGATGCACTGGTGGCCAATCTCATTTCTTGCGACCCGAACAAGTCAGGAAAGTGCAAATACCCCCCAAATGACCCCTTTTTTGAAAGTAGACATTCCAAGGTATTTAGTAAGAGGCATGGTGAGCTTTTTGATGTTGTCATTTTTTCCCACAATTCTTTGCAAAATTAATTTATTTTTATTTATTTTATTTTTTTTCTACAAAATTGTCATTGTAATAGGTTATTTCTCTCACATGGCATGTGTATACCACAAATGACACCCCAAAATAAATTCTGCTACTCCTCCTGATTATTACGATACCACATATGTGGGACTTTTACACAGCCTGGCCACATAGAGAGGCCCAACATGCAGGGAGCGCCATCACGTGTTCTGGGAGCATAAATTACACATCTAAATTGTTGACTACCTATTACACTTTTGAAGGCCCTGGAGCAACAGGACAATGACACGTGACACAGACGTGGCACTGATGACACGTGACACTGATGTGGCACTGATGACATGTGACACTGACGTGGCACTGATGACAGATGGTACTAATACGGGGCACTGATGACACGTGACAGTGATGACAGATGGCACTAATATGTGGCACTGATGAGAGATGGCACTCATACATGGCACTGATATCACGTGGCACTAATATGTGGCACTGATGAGAGATGGCACTAATACGTGGCACTGATGACAGACGGCACTAATACGTGGCACTGATGACACATGACACTGATGACACTGATGACAGATGGCACTGATATGTGGCATTGATGACAGGTGACACTGATAACAGATGGCATGTGACACTGACAGGTGGCACTGATGACAGATGGCACTAATACGTGACACTGATGACAGATGGCACTAATATGTGGCACTGATGACAGATGGCACTATGTGGCACTGATGACAGATGGCACTAATGACAGGTGGCACTGATGACAGGTGGCACTGACTACAGATGGCACTGGCAGATGGCACTGACTACAGATGGCACTGGCAGATGGCACTGACTACAGATGGCACTGGGGATGGCACTGGCAGATGGCACTGACTACAGATGGCACTGGGATGGCACTGGGGATGGCACTGGCAGATGGCACTGGGGATGGCACTGGCAGATGGCACTGGGGATGGCACTGGGGATGGCACTGGCAGATGGCACTGGGGATGGCACTGGCAGATGGCAATGGCAATGTCACTGGGCACAGATGGCATTGGGGACAGATTGCAGTGGTGGCAGTGGGCACAGATGCCATTTCATTTTTATTTTTTATTTTTTTAAACTTACGGCGCTGCAGCCGTTCATCTCCCCCTCCTCACACGCTGTCTCTGTGTGAGGAGGGAGAGCGGCGCTGACAGATGATCTCATATGTTTACATATGAGATCATCTCTCATTGGCCAGGGCGATCGCGCTGTAAACGGCCGCTGTGATTGGCCGTTTACAGCGATCTGTGATTGGCCGTGTCCGAGGGACACGGCCAACACAGAATTTCCCTGCTGCGCGCTCGTGAGCGCGCACAGGGAACAAGCCGGATGTGAAGTGGTTAAAGCCTAATTTTACTTAAAAGAAAAAAAAATAGCAGAAGGGATATTACACAACTTCAGTGTGATATGTCTCTTGTGCTTCTTTCTCCTGGTTTAGCAGACACCTTCCTCCTTCGGCCCCCCTCCCCCAAACCTCAGTCTTCTGGTGAGGAGGAGGTTAATAGAACTGAGGAAGCTCTCATCGAGAGTGCCCTACTATGCTCATCCTTTCCGCCTACTTCTTCCATTTATAGAAGCCATAGAAAAATGTGTTGTTGGACAATTTCCAGGAACAGACTAGTATCTCCAAATCTCTAGTAGTAGATAAAAAAGAGGATAGGAGAGAGACACTGCTCCCTCTAGAATAATGGGATTTTTAATGGGTATATACACGTCTGTTAACAAGGTAAGCACGGAAACAATAAAGTTTAGTTTAAGAAATAGTTAATTTATTTATTACATAGTTATGATGACTATGTGATTTTTATCTACTATTATGTAATAAAAAAATGTACTATTTGTTAAAATAAACTTTGTTTCCGTGCTTACCTTGGTAACAGACGTATATATCCCCATTAAAAATCCCATTATTCTAGAGGGAGAAGTGTCTCTCTCCTATCCTTTTTTTTATCATTCATAGAAGCCGTATTACAGCTTCTATTAATGAAGCATGATCAAGGAATGGAGGGGAGGACCTTTCAATCATCCATCTGTCCTCCATTCATCAATCACGTTTTATTCATGGAAGCTATAGTAACAGTCTATATAATTGAAGGAGCTGGGAGAAAAGGTTGGGCATAGTCAGGCTCTTGATGAGTGCCCTCAGTTCTATTAACCCTTGCTGCACTGGTAGATTATGGAGGTGGGGGGAGTAAACAGAGGAGGAAGAGTTAAAAATGTATATAATATCCCTTGTGATGATTTTTATAGCCAAACTTAGGATTTAAGTATGTCTATATGTAGAGATAATGTACAAATTATTCCTAGAAAGACCTATTGCTAGTACAAAACAGCGATGCACATGTTACCACACATATGATACCTCAATCATTTATTGACAGATCATTCTATATAAGCTGCCTCTCTGAGAACAGTTTGTTTATTTTACACTTCCTGAAACAGGGAACAGATGCAATGTTTCTGCTTAAAGATGTCATGATCTCATTATGCAAACATCTATTCTATAGATTCACTGGACGTATCCAAATTTTTTTAACACAAGCTGTTCTAGTCTGCACTTGATTTTGAATCCCCCCTTGGAAAATCTAATGCACAGAAGATTGTTTGTAGTTTTTCACTATAGACTTTTCAAGATTTTTACCTATATGGATGCTGGTCAGCCATGGCAAATGCAAACAATATGACAATGACTTGAAGTTAAGGTAGAGAACACTAGAAGTCAATATATTCAACTTAGATTATGATAATATTTTAGACCATATAACCTAGTCCTATCTATTTTATAGTGGTGACATAGTATAGCACCACAGCCTAAGTTGGAGGCTTTCATTGGTCCATAGTTCTGAAAATAATGCTGGTTCCTGGGCATTGACTTCTTTGCTGAATCCCAAACACTGATGTGTCTGAACAATTGCCGGTCCCCTTTAATATTTATCTTGAGCTTAGTTCCAATTTTTTAATAGACTCAGTATAACTAGAATCTCTATGTGGGGCTGGGAACCAAACCTTATTGTCCTCCAGATCTAGTGAACTTGTAATTGGAGCAATACTCAGTAACATCTCTCTGCCAAGTAAATACTTCCCACAGAATTCATCTAATGCTGCAGGGGAGAAAGACTATTTGAGTCTGTCATTTACTGTATTATATTTCTATTGATATAGTGCCAAGATGTTACACAGCACTTTAAAAAAGTATATAAAACCAGTCATATCACTTTCACAGAGGGAAGCTGGAGCATATGGAGGAAAACTTACAAACTCCATGCAGATAGTGTGGCTAGTGGGATTCAACTCAAGACCCAGTGGAATAGGATTACTAACCTTTTAGCCACCATACAGTTCAAAAAACTCCAATGATGTAGAGTTGAATGAATGAGTGACTTGTATAGCGCTACCTATGCGAACTGAATCGTCTCAGGGCACTTTGCCGCCGGTGTCCATCTGCGAAGTTGAATCTAAACAAAGACATATTTTGATTTGAAATTTCCGACAGAATAAAAATACTTTTTTTTAAAGCTAACCAATTTTTTGGAAAGTATAATTTGCATGCACTAGGGACGCTCCCATGGAGCTTACCCTATTAAAAACCCCCACATAGGCTGTCACACAGACCCCCCAATTTGTTTGCTTTGGGGGGTAGATGTGACTATATTGTTTGGTAGTAACCAAATTAGTTGATTAGAGAGGGGAGAGAGGGAAGGACTGGGTTTACGTTCCTCAGCCTAGTACCCCTTTTTTTCCCCTTGTGTGTGTGTTTTTTTTTTATTTTTTTATTTTTTTTGGTGTTGTCTGGTAATGGATAGCCTTAAGGTGCTTTCACTGAATGCTAAGGGGCTAAATACCCCTGAGAAACGGAAAATGCTGTTACATGATTTGAAGACTACCCATACGGACATAGCGTTCATACAGGAGACCCATTTTAGGGAGGATAGGTTGCCTATCCTCAAGAATAGATTCTATTCAGTGACATACCATGCCACTAATAAGCCACTAATAAGAAGGAAAAATCCAGGGGAGTATCGATCCTCCTATCCAGTAAACTTTCGTGGGTAAGCAAGGAAGCACTGCTGGATGAAGGGGGCCGTTTTGCATTTATAAAAGGGACCCTTGGAGGGGTGTGCCTTACTCTAGCAATGATCTATGCGCCTAATGATCACCAGGACATTTTTATCTGGCGAATTTTGGCCAAATTGACAGACTTTACAGAGGGCCCACTGATCCTGGGGGGGGGGGGGGGGGGGGGGGTTTGTCTCCTTGACCCCTAAAGTAGATACGTCCTCTGGAAAGTCATCGGTCCCTATAGGCTCTCTAAAACGGATTAACCAAGCTATACACAATGCCCAACAGATTGATATGTGGCGTTTGCAACGCTTGGGCGAAAGAGATTATTCATTTTATTCTCCTCTCCATAAGGTCTATTCGAGAATTGATTTTTTCCTAATTCCCCATGCCCAGTTGCTCGCAGTGTGTAAAACCTCTATTGGACTGACTACATGGTCTGATCACGCTCCCATACTAATGACCTATGCTCTGTCGCAAGACACCTCACGGTTGACACGCGTCTGGAAATTAAATGAAAGTCTCCTACAGGTTCCGGAAGTGATATCAGAAATTACAAAAGAGTTGCCTCTATATTTCCAGATGAATAGAATTTCGGACAGTAGCCCAGGCATGGTATGGGAGGCCCATAAGACCGTCATACGAGGTATTTTTATCAAACATGGTTCTAGGCTTAAAAGAGACAGAGAAAGACAATTAAATTTGCTTTTGACCAAACTCCAAGTTACAGAGTCTAAACACACATGCCCCCTCCCCTGATATAGAACGGGATTTGGCTGGAATCCGGGTACAAATTAATGATCTTCTACAATATAGGGCCAAGGCTAGGTCGATCAAGGAACAAAAACTCTGATCGTATATACCATATATTATGTCCTCAAAGGATCAGAAGATAGCTCTTCCCTCAAAGATCTCGGAAGTTTTTTGGGATTTTTATGCGTCCCTTTATAACATACCACCTGCTACAAACTCTCAGCCGCTGATAGATGAATTTGTACAATCAGCTAAGATGTCCACTATTACATCTGAAATCAGAGTTGAACTAGATAAGCCGATAAGTTTGGCGGAATTGACATCAGTGGTGAACTCCACTGCCCCGGGTCCGGATGGACTTACCCTGCAGTATTATAAAACCTTGCTTCCTACCCTAGGACCCTATATGGTAGATTTATTCAATGAGCTGGGCTAGGATAAACCCCTTCCTAGGGATACTTTAAAAGCCTACATATCTGTTATTCCGAAGGAAGGTAAGGACCCGACCTTATGTGGCAGCTACCGGCCAATCTCTCTATTGAACGCAAATCTTAAATTGTTTACTAAAATTCTAGCGAACCGCCTAGCCACTCATTTACCAGATCTGGTGCATTTGGACCAAGTAGGCTTTGTCCCTACTAGGGAAGCTAGGGATAATACGATTAAAGTCTTAAATTTGCTTCATGTAGCCAGAACCTCCTCCACTCCCTGCGTTTTTCTTAGCACAGATGCGGAAAAAGCGTTTGATCGGGTGAATTGGCATTATATGTTTTCAGTCCTTCGACATCTGGGACTTAGGGACACTATTATTCAATGGATTTGGGCAATTTACTCACAACCTACGGCTCAGGTCAAAGCTAATGGGGTTCTCTCTGACTCTTTTTCTATCCAGAATGGTACTAGACAGGGATGTCCGCTATCTCCCTTGCTATTTACCTTATCCCTGGAACCATTTTTAAATAGAATCAGATTGAACTCAGATATCCAAGGCATAAGGGTTGGAGGAGATCAACATAAAATATCAGCCTATGCAGACGATATGCTCTTTTCCCTGACAAATCCTGCTATCTCGCTCCCTAATCTATTACGGGAGTTCGAGATATATGGATCACTTTCCAATCTGAAGATCAACCTCCATAAATCAGAAGCCATGGGGATAGGGATACCTTTTCGTGTGCTAACTACACTTAAATCTAGCTTTAAATTTAAATGGAATTAAATACTTATGGATATGTCACGTATATTCGAACCTAATTTCTCCCCGCTTTTGATTAAGATCCGTATGCTTCTAGAGACCTGGAATAGGGGCTTGCACTCATGGTTTGGTAGAATTAACTTTTTGAAAATGTGTATTCTACCTAAATTTCTGTATTTACTCCAAGCCCTACCAATTAGACTTCCTTTATCTTACTTTAAACAAGTTAATTCGCTCTTTATTAAGTTTGTGTGGGCGTATAAGAAACCAAGACTTTCTTTTCATTTAATGACCTTACCTAAGCAACATGGCGGCTTGGCCCTTCCGAATATCTTAGTATACTACCAAGCAATACACATAGGTAGAATTATTGATTGGTGCCGTCACTGTCAATTTAAACTATGGACTCAGATAGAACAAGCTCAAGCACCCATTCCTCTATCAAGGGCCTCGTGGTGCTATGAACATCTTCAGTCATTGCTGAAAAGCCATCCTTTAATAGGCACGATGCTTCGTATAGGCTCTGTATCTATTAAAAGACACTCCATTTCTTCTGTGGGCTCTCCGTTGCTCCCTATCTTGGGGAACCCATAATTTTCCCAGGGTATGTGCCCACACAAGTTTGGCAATTTATATTCCTCAGGTATGACCCAGGCATCTCACTTCTCTATTAATGGCAGATGGCCCTCAATTGAGGAATTTGTGATGGAGGAGGGCCTTTTTAAATTGAACTTTTGGCCAGCACTTCAGCTACGACATTTTTTGGACACTATACCTAATCCTGGAAACTATACTCGCCCTTTGACGACATTTGAAGAATGTTGCTCGGGGGAGGGTAATATAACACAGGTTTTGTCCAAAACATACTCTATGCTGAACTGCCTGGTAGTTCCATCACATCCATCACATCCGCCGATCTTGAAATGGGAACAGGATTTACAACGAAAATTTACACCGGCTTTGAAGTCCTCAGTTTGTACAAAAACTCAAGAATTTAATTACAAACTACTGACACGATGGTACCTCACTCCCCACCTTTTACATCAATACTATCCTGATACCACTGATCGTTGCTGGAGATGTGAGGGAGATAGAGGTACGTTACTTCACATATTCTGGTCATGCCCTAAATTGAATCACTTCTGGACGACAGTCCAAGAGGTGATCCAAAAATTCACGGAGTATAAGATTCCTGGTGATCTGGCATTTTTCTTACTGCAGGTCTTGAATATTCCGGTTAAATGTTATCAAAAATCAATTTTAAGACATCTTCTCAGTGCTGCAAAGTCCTGCATTCCACTCTATTGGAAAAAACAAATACCGCCAACAGCAGCGTAAGGTAGTAGATATCTGTGGAATGGAGGACCTGCTAGCGGTGGAGAAACATGAACGGGACAAATACTCCTTGACTTGGAATGCCTGGAAACAGTTCATCCTATCCGAGGAGGGAATAGGAGAGTTATAAAAGAGCGCTGTGCCCTATGGGTTATGGCTGTCCAGAACCAGTGATACCTAACTTCCCCCCTCCTTTTTTTTTTTTGTTTTTTGTTTTTTGTTTTTTGTTTTGTTTTTTTTGTTTTTTTCTTGTTTGTGTGTTGTTGTTGTTTATTTAGTTTTATTTTTGTGTTTTTGGTAAATAAGAAAAAGGGAAACAAGCGATGTTGGATCTAGTACTTGAATTTATTCTTTTGGTGTTTTTTTGTCTTCTTTTCTCATCTCTCCATATTTTTAATAGGAAATATAAGGAGGCGGTGCCGGTCGGCGATTAGCTTTATAAGCGACCTCACTGATCTGTACCGTCACATACGAGAAGAATAAGATTTCAGTTGTGATTTGTATGTTGTTTTACTATGGAAGTGTATTGTATCGACCTGATCTCGCTCGTTTGAGGCGTTAATAAAGATTATGATTGAAAAAAAATAATAATCTGCATTAACTAAATTGTTACTGTATTCTGATTTACATAAATTAAACAATAACTTCAAATGATTTGGTGGAGTAATACCTTTGCACTGTGTTGTGTCACTGGCTAATGTACATTGCATTAAGGCAGTCTATTAATTTTGAATGTGCTGCCAAGATACCACAACATAGGCAAAAACCTACCTCAACCTTTTTTTAGAAGAATGCAATGCACCATACCCCAAGGTATTTGCATTGCAATGCATTGCCCACTACTGTACAATGTATTCGGGTGTCATTCACAAGAAAGTTGCATTGACTTTTGTTATATAGTCTGAATGTGCCCACAGTTAATACATGGAGACTCATTAATGCAAATTGCATACATACATATGTGTGTACCATATATAAAACATTTCTCAACATTTTGGAATTACCTAAATTCCTGCATAAACTTCTCCTAAAATCTGGTCTGATCTTTTTAGAGATTGGCACAGTCTTCCTAAATTTACCCAATCACCAAAGGGTAATTTTGCTCAATAATCTACCTGTAAAAGAAGTGTGGATATATATATACCTTTCCAGAGAAGCTATTGCTTTTCTGCTTTCAAGCTGCTGCAAGTAATCTAAACCTTTGGGTTTGTAGAAAACGTACTCTCCTGCTGGATGATGTGGTTACTCCCACCAGATCATATGTCACTACAGGACAAACCATTTGCGAGGAGGAGCCACAGTGTGCAGCAGAGGAAGCAAGTGTTCAACCAATCCAACTTATCAAACACAATACTGTACTTGGGGCTGTTGGGAAGCATGTTTTTTAATAAATGGGTCACCACCAGAAAGGTAAGTAACTTTGAGGACTGTTGAGTGAAAGTGAACCTGTGGGGACATGATGACGTAACCACTTAAAGACCACCCACCGCATATATACTGCGGCAGGGCGGCTCTATTGCGGGAAACAACATACCTGTACATTGTTTCATGCAATAGATAGTGTGGTGCGCACCCGCTGCATAGAGGAGGAGCCGATGCGTGTGTTATCCGGCAGACTTCACAGAAAGGCAGAATGCGGATCTGCCTATGTAAACAAGGCATATCCCCATTCTAACAGGGGAAAACATGGAGATTGTCTGTTCCTAGTAATCAGGAACAGTGATCTCTGTGTTTTCCCTGTCTGTACTTCCCCCACACAGTTAGAAACACACTGAGGGGACACATTTAACCTTTTGATCGCCCCTGATGTTAATCCCTTCTCTGCCAGTGTGTCAATTATACAGTGATCAGTAATTTTTTTTAGCACTAATCACTGTATTGGTGTCATTGGTCCCCAAAAATGTCACTTAGGGTCAGATTTGTCTGCCGCAATGTCGCAGTCCCGAAAAAATCACTGATCGCCTCCATCACCAGTAAAAACAATAAACAAAAATCTAAGTCCATAAATCTATCTCGTAGTTTGTAGACACTGTAACATTTGCGAAAACCAATCAATATACGCTTATTGCGATTTTTTTTACCAAAAATATGTAGCAGAATGCATTTATGAAGAAATTTGTTTTTTATATATTTATTGTAGATGTGTATCATAGCAGAAAGTAAAAAAATATTGTTTTTCTTTTTTAAATTGTCAGCCTTCTTTTGTTTATAGCGCAAACCAAAAAATCGTAGAGGTGGTCAAATACCACCAAAAGAAAGCTCTATTTGTGGGAAAAAAAACATCAATTTTATTTGGGTACAGCGTCGCACGCCCACGCAATTGTCAGTTAAAGTAACGCAGTGCCGTATTGCAAAAAATGGCCTGGTCATTAAGGAGGTAAATCCTTCCGGGGCTGAAGTGGTTAAAAAAAAACTAACACATAAAAAACTGTGCTGTTGGATTTGTTTAATGAACAAATTTAAGGTACATTTTAAGGCACACTTTTTACTGGTTTTATCCAGACTGGAGAGGGATTACAACATCTATCAAGTTCTTATTGCAGTCTTTGTCCTCAGGGAGATTCACCATCTCATACCAAATATTAAGTAGTGACGAGAACAGAGATGTAGGAGAAATCTTCAAATGGAGACTTTAGTTCAGGTGACTTCAAGGAATTTCCCTCACTTTGGACAGATTTCCTGTTGCAGCTATGGGACAGGAAGTAAAGGAAAATCTCCACAATTGAGACACAGTTAAAAACAAAAATAAACCAGGGTTATATCCTTTTATTACTCTAAAATGGAAAAAAAAAGTTTTGCCTTTAGTTCTGATTTAAACATTCACAATCTGCACTCAGTTGATAGGGAGCACTGAAATTTGATCTGGGCATCAGAGAACATTAGGGCCCTTTCACACAGACGTGTCCGTGTACGGGCTCCGCTTTGCTCAGCAGGGGATCGCTCCGTCGATCCCCGCTAAGCAGGCAGATGACAGGTCCTTCTCTGCACTCTGTGCAGGGACGGACCTGTAAGAGCGCCACTCTCCTCTATGGGAGATTGGATGACGATGGACCGTAGAGTCTGTTTTCATCTGATCCGATCCGCCAGTTGGATGGAAAAGTAGGGTTTCCATTCATCACACTTTAGCGTATCGGAACGGGTCAGATGTCAGCTGACATGTCACCGCTGACATCCGTCGCTCTATAGACCTGTATGGAGCGTCCGTTCAGGTTTGCCTAAAAAACTGAACGGTCCGCCCATGTCAAAGGGGCCTTAAGGTTTATATACTAAAACTAAAGACTGCAAAATTTGGTGCAGCTGTGCATGGTAGCCAATCAGCTTCCAACTTTAGCCTGTTCAATTAAGCTTTGACAAAAAGCTGATTGCTTTCTTTGCAGAGATGCACCCGATTTTGCATTCTCCTGTTTTAGTAAATCAACCCCATAGCTCCAGAAAAGGTTTTGCCTGTGTTATCCTTCAATGAACATTATTCTTGATCATTGTCCCAGAAACTTCGTGGAACATCCAGATAGGCATTTGCAGCCTTAAAATAAGCATCAGAAGTGGCTACCCACTCCTAGGGAACATTCTTTTTCCTCCAGTGTTCTGGAGATTGTACTGTTGATTGATTAACAACATGGTTATTTATGCTTGCTTTTAGGCCAAGGCAACTTCAAAGTATCTAATGTAATTTCATTGATTGGAACACCTAATTCCAGTAGGCATCTTTTCAAGATTATTATCCTAGAAGTTCACATACTGTTTCTATCAAGGGCCTTGCTTGTTTAAATGTTCTGCCTGTTGTTTGTTAAATAAGACTGTCTTTATTTATTTTTATGATTTCGATAACAATCAGAACATATTTTAGGAGCCATTCTTGGTAAAATCCAGGCAATTCTAAATGTTTACAAATGTTTGCTTGCAACTGTATAATATGCCAAACATATCTCAAAATCAATAATATAAACCAAATAAAAATGTTAATGCAATGTTTTAAATATTTTAGGAAATTCAAAAAAATGTACATAAACCAAAATACTCTCCAGGAAACATTTGTATTAAAGTAAAGAACACTATGCAAATTATGCTAGCCACCCAAGAGACATTTTACCTTGATGTCAATATGTAAACCAGATGGTTGTAAATATGTAATTTCAAGCATCCATCTATTTCCTTTTCTTGTTGTTTTTAGGTTCAGAATTGATACTTTTTTACCCTCTTAGGCAACTAGTTGGTGTTGTCCTGACCTTAACTTAACTGGTCAGCTTTCTTTTGTACTTTTAAACAATAGATGGGCAATTCAGAACTACTAATCAGTAATAAATACACATCCAAGCGGCGCTCAAATCAGTTAACAGGAACAACTGACAGGTTGGTATAAGGTCATTACCATATACAACATAAAATTCTAACAGACAGACTAATAGGGAATAGTGAGATAACAGTCTCTAATGAACACAAATGGAATTTGTAACTGGATATCGATGAGTGCACCTTTCACCACAATTCTTCCACCGCATGCTCAACACTCTCCCCAATAGGTTTAAACTCACCAGAACCAAAAGGTTATAGGGCCTCTCTCAGCATCCAGCAGATTTTTAAAACAGCATCCACAATCCAGGGACCTGCAAAAAATGACCACATACGCATCCAGCATGCATGAGTAGAGAGCTCCACCATTTGTTGTACTTTGCCACAATTTTTTTTCTCAAAGTACAGTAGTAGTTAAATGCCCCGTACACGCGGTCGGAAATTCCGACGGAAAATGTCCGATTGGACTATGTTGTCGGAAAATCTGGCCGTGTGTGGGCTCCATCGGTCTTTTTCCGATCCTGCTCTCAAATTTTCCAACAACAAAGTCCGATCGGACCTTTTCCGATTGTGTGTAGAGAATTCCGACGGACAAAGTGCCATGCATGCTCAGATCAAATTACGAGACCAAAGCTATTGGCTACTAGTCTGTACGTAGTTCCGTCGTACGCAACGAACGTCACCACGTTCAGAATGATCAGATTTTTCGACAACTTTGTCCAACCGTGTGTATGCAACACCAGTGTCTGACAAAATCCATCGGAAAAAATCCTACGGATTTTGTGGTCGGAATTTCCGACCGTGTGTACGGGGGCTAAGACTTAATTACTGTTTTTTTTTTTTACAATGTCTTGGTGTATTATATTATGGGGCTAGTTAGTAAAAAAAAAAAAAAAAAAAAATGACAGTTGATGAATTGTTGGCCAGTGACAAAAATGTATGTTTTGTCTTTCTAGGGAAAAAGAAATGAAACCTGAGAGCTCACCATAAGAACTTTTGTCTTATGCTTTTATCTTCTCTTTTTTTTTTTATTTAAATGACCTCCATGTTTATGTACACCTTTTAAATGTTAAAGGTATAACATGATGATATCATATTTACGTTTTCAGTTTTTTTAAGTTGCATTTCATTAGTTTGAAATTATAACAGTACTTAGCTACTTCCGGACTGCCCACCTTGGATTTACATCGCTACTTTGATTTTAAATACCATTGTTATGGCAGCAGATAGCTGCCATAACCCCAGTATTTTCTTTAATGGTGGGTGGTCCACATTAAGATAAAAGTGATCTTCGTGGTGGATTTGCCGCAAGATCACTTTTATTAGCGGTAGGAGAGGTGCCCACCCCCTCCCGCCATGTCCTGGTGATGATCCGATCCTTTCCCCTGATAGGCAGGAAGTCGAGTGAGGGAATGATGGCCCCCACTCGACTCTATGCTATTGGATGACTGGAGCGACGTCAAACGTCACTTCCCAATGGCCTTATTGAAAAAAAAATACTTTTTTTTTTTATACTTATTGCTTATAAGTGTAAATGTGACATCTGAGGTCTTTTTGACCCCAGATCTCACAATAAAGGGGTCCTGTCATGCTTTTTTTCTATTACAAGGGATGTTTACATTCCTTGTAATTGGAATAAAAGTGATCCAAAAATGTTTTTATTTTAAAGGGACAGTGTAAATATAAAAAGTAAAATAAATAGAAAAAAAATACGTAAGTCGTGCCTGCATATGTAAACGGTGTTCACACCACACATGTGAGGTATCGTCGTGATCATTAGAGCAAGAGCAATAATTCTAGCCACTTCCATACCATATTGTTTTTTTCAGCCAGCAATTCCCTACACCATAAGAACAATCATAGAGGCTGTTCCGCTGCTTGATCATTCTTACCGGCGACGGGAGTGGATGTCCCACCCCTCCCGTGTCCCTCCGGTGCTTCTCCCGTGTGATCGGGGACCCAGAGAAGGAATCCGCCGGTGCCAGATAGAAGCCATAGAGAAAAACGAGGGACAAATGGCCCCCAGCAATCTCTATGACTCTTGGAGGCCCGGACGTGATGTTATGATGTCACATCCGGGCCACAGGAAGTTTTTTTTTTTTGATCTGATGCTTTCTAGCCTGGAGGAGAGGGTCTTTAAGACCCCACATCTCTCCATAAAATGGACCTGTCACGCATACGTAGGTCAAGCCCGCATATGTAAACAACGTTTAAACCACACACGTGAGGTATCACTGCAAACGTTAGAGTGAGAGTAATAATTATACTCACTAGTGCTCCTATGTAAACATGTAACCTGTAAAAAATGTTAAAGCGTTGCCTATGGGGATTTTTAAGTACCGTTGTTTGGTGCCATACTACTAGTGTGCGCAATTTTATAGTGTGACATGTGAGGTATATATGTCATCATGTCACATAACATCATGTCACATTATACCATACAATTGGGCAAACTTTACTGTTTTGTTGTTTTTTATTCGTGAAATTTTTTTTCCCCAAAAAATTACTTTGAAAAATGATTGCTCCGTGTGACATAAAAAATTGCAATGACTGCCATTTTATTCCCTAATGTGTCTGCTAAAAAATATATATATACATCATTTTTTTACTAGAAAATTACTCAGAACCCCCAAACATTATATATATATATATATATATATATATATATATATATATATATATATATATATATATATATATATTTAATGTTTGGGGGTTCTGAGTAATTCTCTAGTAAAAAAAATATGATTTTTACAGAGGAGTGCTGGAATTCCCATGGTTTGGATGTGGCTAGCAAAAGACCTCCTATGCAAGGCCCCTTTCACACTGGGACGGGAGCCGCAGGGACGGTAAAGCAGCGCTATATTTAGCGCTGCTTTAACGTCATTTTAGCTGCGGTAAAACCGCCCGCGAGAGGCCGAAAAAGGGTTAAAATCCCTGCAAAGCGCCGCCGTAGCGCTGCGTTGCGGTGGTATTGCTGCGGTATCACCGTGGTGTCCCATTGAAATCAATGGGTAGGAGCGGTATAGGAGCGGTGAATACACCGCTCCTATACCACTCCAAAGATGCTGCTAGCAGGACTTTTTTTACCGTCCTGCTAGCGCACCGCTCCAGTGTGAAAGCCCGCCAGCTTTCACACTGGAGTGAATGGGGCCTTTTTTTTTTAGGTGGTGTACAGGCGCTATTTTTAGCGCCGTACCACCTGAAAACCGCCCCAGTGTGAAAGGGGCCTAACTCTAAACTGGTAACCTGTAGAAATTTTTAAACATTGCCTATGGAGCATTTAAGTGTCAAAGTTTGTCGGCATTCCACGAGTGGGCGCAATTTTGAAGCATGACATGTTGGGTATCAATTTACTCGGCGTAACATTATCTTTCACACAATAAAAAAAATTGGGCTAACTTTTATTTGTTTATTTTTTAATTCAAAAAAGTGTATTTTTTTTCCAAAAAAATTGTGTTTGTAAGACCGTGGGGCAAATACGGTGTGACATAAAGTATTGCAACGACCACCATTTTATTCTCTAGGGTGTCTAAAAAAAACATATATAATGTTTAGGGGTTCTAAGTACTTTTCTAGCAAAAAAAAATATTTTAACTTGGAAACACCAAGGGTAAAAAATAGGCTTGGTCAGTGGTTAGACAATAAGACAAATAACTTCTCATTACAACTCCAAGTCATGTTATTTCCTTTGTTCTTACAAATACACAATGCCATGTAAGGTACAAATCTACATCACACAGTGTGTAAATATACAATACAAAAGAGTGACATTAACACATTGGGGTTGATTTACTAAAACTGGTGAGTGCATAATCTGGTGCAGGTCTGCAAAAAAAACAACCAGCTTCCAGATTTTCTTTTGTCAAAAAATTGAACAAGCTGAAGTTAGAAGCTGATTGGCTACCTAGCACAGCTGCACCTGTTTTGCTCTTTCCAGTTTCTAGTAAATCAACCCCATTGAGTTGTACAGTGGACAAACAGTGTGTAGAGAGGCAGTCCATCCACCCCAAATGGTATCAAATAGTTGTGTGGTGTCCCCTATAAATTTGCAGTGCAGAGAGGGAGATTCAATTGAATTGACTGTATCCAATGAAATAACTTTGGGGGAAGGGGTGATTTCCAACTTAAATGTATACACATTTTTGCATAGAAAATTACATAGTATTACATAGTAGGTGAGGTTGAAAAAAGACAAAAGTCCATCAAGTCCAACCTATGTGTGTGATTATGTCAGTATTACATTGTATATCCCTGTATGTAGGTCGTTCAGGTGCTTATCTAATAGTTTTTTTAAACTATCGCTGCTCCTCGCTGAGACTACCGCCTGTGGAAAGGAATTCCACATCCTTGCAGCTCTTACAGTAAAGAACCCTCTAGGTAGTTTAAGGTTAAACCTCTTTTCTTCAAATTTTAATAAGTGGCCACGTGTCTTTTTAAGCTCCCTGTCACGAAAATGTTATCCCTATTGTGGGGTCACCAGTACGGTATTTGTAAATTGAAATCCTATCCCCTCTCAAGCATCTCTTCTCCAGAAAGAATAAGTTCAGTGCTCGCAACCTTTCCTCATAACTAATATCCTCCAGACCCTTTATTAGCTTAGTTGCCCTTCTTTGTACTTGCTCCATTTCCAGTACATCCTTCCTGAGGACTGGTGCCCATAGCTGGACAGCATACGCTAGGTGCGGCTGGACCAGAGTCTTGTAGAGCGGGAGAATTATAATTTTATCTCTGGAGTTGATAAACACTGCAGTTTTGGTTACTGACGCCCCCCAATTCCCTAGCGAAGACTGAGGAAAAGAACAAATTATATACCTTTGCCATCTCCCCAACCTTTGTAACCAGATGTCCTTCCTCATTCTTTATGGAGCCAATATGGTCTGTCCTCCCTTTTTTACTGCTTACATACATAAAGAATTTCTTGGGATTTGTTTTGCTCTCCTCTGCTATGTGTCTTTCGTGTTCTATCTTAGCCGCCCTAATTGCACCCTTGCATTTCTTGTTGCATTCTTTATAAAGTCTGAATGCTGATGATGATCCCTCAACCTTGTATTTTTTGAAGGCCTTCTCCTTTGCTTTTATATGCATTTTCACATTGGAGTTAAGCCATCCAGGATTTTTGCTCGCTCTTTTAAATGTATTACCCAATGGGATGCATTGGCTAATGCCCTTATTTAATATGCTCTTAAAGCAAACCCATCTCTCCTCCGTGTTCTTTGTTCCTAGGATTTTATAATATTGTCCTGTACAATTCCTCTGGAGCAAAGAGAAATCAAAAGTGAATATAGATTCTTACCTAAATCCCAATATGATCCATACCAATGTTGATGTTTAGAATTGTTTCTATAGCTATAGTAGATGTCTCGCACCTGGCTAGCATCTAGAGAGAATATTTTTGCATGAATAAGATAGACTGGTGGAAGTCAGCAAAGTTGTACCTTATTCATTAGGCTAAGGGAAAATTACCATGGAAATTTAATTTTTTTTTGAAGCATAAGGGGATGAAAGACACTGTACACTATTAGCTCCATGGGTCAGAGGAGGACTGTGGGGGTTATTTACTAAAGCTAGAGAGTGCAAAATCTGGTGGAGGTCTGCATAGAAACCAATTAGCTTCCATGTTTTATTGCCAAATCGTAATTGAATCAGCTGAAGTTTGAAGCTGATTGGCTACCATGCACAGCTGCACCAGATTCTAAGTGCACACGTTTTAGTAAATCTCCCCCTTTGTCACCTTCAGAGTGCCTGCTAGTTACATGCCAGTGAGTACCTCATCCATAGAGCCTCATCCATAGAGGGACATTACTTTTAGTTAGCTATACTATAGCTTCTATGAATAAAAAACAGTCTATGAATGGAATTTTCAAAAAAAAAAAAAGAAAAAAGGAACAGAAAGGTTGTGTATAGTTGGCACTCTTGAGGAATGCCTGTCTAAGGTCCCTCAGCTATAATAAGGTCTGTTGCACCAGAAGATAATGGTGGGATGGTGGAGGATATAGAGGATGAAGATTTCAAATTATCCTGAAGCCAACAGAACAAATAGCACATTATATTGACTGTAAGGGCAAATTCACACAACCCTAAGTGGAATGACAGACATTTTACTGCATTGTAAAAGGCCTGTCACTGCAAGGACACACAGAAAACAACTGTTTTCTGTATGTCCTATTCACACTGCAATGCAGCCCGGAGAAGCACTGCAGTGTGCTGCATTTTATCACAGCGTACTTTATAGAACTGCATGGCGCTGTACAGCAGCACAGTTCATTGCGCTGCTGTACAGTGCCATGAATGAAGTGTACAAAATCAACAACAACAAAAAAAGGGAGCTTTGTGATGTGCTGATTAGTGCACCACATTGCCTTCTACTGCAGTCGGAAACAGACAGCTGCTGTAGTGGTAAAGTGATCCAGCAGCTGTCCATTCTAGTGTAAATTTGCCTTGTGTCTGCTTATTTTTGTTTCTGGCAAAACTTTGGCTTTAATCTCAGGTACACAAAGCAAGGTTTTAATGTACCAAATGAACACACAATCACAACATGTGCTGACAAAATATTTTTTTATTTCTCTAATTATGGAAGACCAAAGCAGTAAGCACTTGTAATTGGCAAAAAGCTAGGCACAAATTAAGCAAAGGCATAGCATAGGGAGCCATGAACGTGCATAACAACTAGTAAAAATGAAATAGTGCATAAGAACAGTAATAAAAAACAAAAAACAAAAAAAAAAGCCACCAAAAAAAAAAACAAAGAAAAAAAAATCAAGAACAGATATAGTGTTGATGCAGGGGATTGCTGGCCAAGTGTGGAGTTGCCATTCTCTGCACCACCTACTGACGTAGAGAGCATGTGAGCCATGGCCAAGGGAAGGGTAGAGCTCATGCAACTGGTATTGAATTTTTTAAGTTGGGTAAAGATGATGGACTTGATACTACAGCTGACCATTTGATTGGTTGACCACTGGTGGTAGTGGTAGGTGCATGTGGTGCACTAAGGGAGGGGTTAAGAATGTGGGAATGAATCATTCTAAAGAGCTTCATGCTCAAGGTAATTGTCTTTTCTAACGGCACTTTTTTTTTATAAGCGGGAACATTGTCATAGCCAGGTAGTATTCATCAGTGTCTTCAATGCTCCTTCATTCAACTAATTTACTGTCCTCTTGAGAGCAACTTTCATTTGCTTGCTTTGCCTCCTAGGAGGGCAGTCCATAGCATGAATTCTTGGCCTGGTCCTGGATGGGCCATGCTGCTCCTCTGTTTGCACAAGTATAGCTGAATATTGCACCCAAGAACTAGCTTAGGTGCAAACTTGAACTGCCTTTATTAAAAATTCACACAGAATATATACCACAGAAAATCAGGTAAGAACTTGATCACATTACCCTAAACAATGCAAGCTGTAAACGGTAATATCAGTACATCTAATGAACAGTTAACATAAACATACACAGTAAGCTAATTAAATAATAGGGTAATTAACAACTGGTCACCAGCCCATCCAGACAGTTCAACACCAGTATCCGCTAAGACCCAGGGCTGTCCAAATCTCATTACCAACTTCACTTGTGTAATCTGTCCACTAGACAAGTCATCATAATGCCGCGTACACACGAAGGGACAATCCCGCGGGATTATCCGCTGGACTGAAGTCCAGCGGATAATCCCCTCGTGTGTGGGCGCGGGCGGACTTTTTTTGGCCAAAGTACGGCGGACTAAAGTTTTAAGTTTTGTTTTAAAATTATCCGCTGGACTTGGCAGTCCGGCGGACAATCCCGCCGTGTGTAGTATGGTCCGGCGTACCAAAAAGGACGCATGCTCAGTAGCTAGTATGTCACGGACTCGCTCGGTCTGGTAAAACTAGCCTTCGTTTTGAAGCTCGCACAATCGTCACGCTGCTGATCTTTTTTTGTTTTTTTCTGACAGCGGAATTTGTATGTTATCGTACTTGAAGAATGATTTTGCCTTGCTGCTTGTATATTCACGCAGAGTACTCCCGAACGTTTTTTCTTCAGCATTCTTTAGTGAAGTTATATATTTGTATATATATATATATATATATATATATATATATATATATATATATATATATATATATATATATATATATAGATATAGATATATATATAGATATAAAAATATATATATATCCAAATCACCAAATTAAAAAATATATCTATATATATTTATCAATAAATTTTATAAAAATATATATATATATATATATATATATATATATATATATCTATATATCGATATATATAAATATATATATATATATATATATATATATATATATATATATATATAATATATATGTACATATATCTCTATTTAGATATATTTTATTATTTGTTGGTTATCAAAAGGATTTGTTATTACACATGATACAATTGTGGAGTCAGCAGAGCTTGCCCTTAATTCAGATCTTAACCCTCACCTTTCCAGCGACTGCACTTGCAGTTCCATTGAAGTTGCACTTTACACTTGTATTGTCAAATGAATGTGCGTTTTGGAAATGCCCTCCATATAATTTAGACATGTACCTGCCTACTCCTAAAGAAACTATGTTTTTGAATAACAAGCACGTATATCATTATTTTCTGAAAATTAAATTACCATTTATTGTGGTTTAAACAAACAAGGCAAAACAAAATAGGAAGGCAACACTGGAGCCACTTTGCGATTTTGAGAAGACTTTTTGCCCCAACGGCAGACATCAAGTTTGTGAAGCCAAAAATTAAGCTTGGGCAGATTTCATCCAATATAGGGAGCACAAGAAGATTGACCAGGAATCAGACAGACCAGGAACAGCAGCAGATGACATCTATGTCCCCAAGCTGTGGCACTACAACAGCCTGTGTCTTCTGTGAGACCAGACTGAAGCCAGGCAATCACTTCCGACTCTTCCCACCACGCTGCCCTGCACTCTTCCCTGCAGTCTTCCCTGCACGCTTCCTTGGAGGCTGACTTGTGGTAGGAGGAGGAGGAGGAGGAGGAGGAGGAGAAGGAAGAAGGAAGAGGAGGAGGAGGAGGAGGAGAAGTTGCTGTCGGGCCTTCATGTGTCAGGCGGGTGGATTCTCTTAATTGACCCCTCAAACCCCCCTTAATAGCCTCAAAAATGAGGCCCTCACACAGGTGCCGTTGGCCCTTCTCCATTTCCAGCAACCTGCTGGCCAAGTAGGTGGCATAGGCCTCTTCTGGAATGGGGGGTCTTTCGAGAATCGCACTCGCCTTCCGAATAAGTTGGAGTGATTCCTCCTCAACAATGGTCATCCTCCTGGGCCTTCTTGGGGGTAAGGGCAGGGGTGGAGGTAGACTTCTTAATACAGTCTGGCTGTCAGTCTGGCTCGTGCTGGGCCCAGCCACCTCCTGGCTCTCGCTGGTCATGTCCTCCTCCTCCATACCACTTGTCCCGGCATCATCCTGGGTCAGCTCATCCTGTGTGCAAATAAAAACAAAAATCAAACACCTGTTTTTTGGTTTATGGCCTCCTCAATCATCCAATTGTAAACTTATGAACGAGCAGATAAATTTTAAAAAAGATCCAAAAGGCTATCATTTGGACCCCTGCATTTTCCAAGCAGATCACCAATGTTGTATAAGGCATTTTTTGCCACTACTGGATGTATGTATACACTATATATGTATCGATATGTAGCACCAACACTTTTTCGAAGTGTGCGCAATTTTTGGCAGCTTTTTTCACAATTCGGAGTTCAGGGTGTTAATTGTTTCACATTTTAACGTTTACAGCATTAATATTCACACAATCACAATTTAGGCTACTAAATATATACCTGGCTCCAGCTGGGCGCATCAGCCTGCTCCAAGGTGGAGGGGTCTTCTCCTTCCGTGGAAGCCTCAGCTGGGGTGGAGGGAAGAGTGGAGGGAAGAGTGGAGGGAAGGGTGGAGGGAAGAGTGGACAGTGATTGCCTGGGTTCCATCTGGTCACCTATAAAAGCCAGTTGGTTGTAGTACCACAGCTTCGGTACATAAACCTTCTCTGCTGCTGCTCCTGATCTGACTGATTCCTCAATCTTCTTGCGCTCCCGCTTGTACATGTGCCTTAAACTTGAAATTCTGGCTTCAACATACTTGGTGTCTGCGTTGGGGACTTGAGTCTTCACAAAATCCACAAGTGGCCCCAGTGTTGCCTTCCGGACATCCCTATTTCCATATAAAGGGTTCTTGAGCTGCCACAGGTTGGTATTTTTACGGTACAGCGCAATGAATTCTGACATGAACTGCTGGTCCTTGAATGGATTGAACTGGGCTGCTGACATGTTTGTTTCTGTTTTGTTAGTAATGGCAATACAAAAGACCAAAAACACAAATGTTACTAAAAACGCACATCCAGTTTTTCTAACCAAACATTACACAACACACCCACACACAGGCAGCAACACACCCACACAGGCAGCAACCCCTACACACAGGCAGCAACACACCCACACAGGCAGCAACCCCTACACACAGGCAGCAACACACCCACACAGGCAGCAACCCCTACACACAGGCAGCAACACACCCACACAGGCAGCAACCCCTACACACAGGCAGCAACACACCCACACACAGGCAGCAACACACACATATCCTTAAAAAATGCAGGCCCAAAACCCAATAAACCACAGTAATGCATCCTAGAAAACACTTACCTTCGTACAGAGCGCTCGCTACTTCCGTTCGGGAACACGTGGGGCCCTCAAACAGCCTTATATACACTGCGCACGCGTCGAAGTCCGCCTGCGTCCTCCGCGTCGCCCGCCCATGACGTTCCTCCTGACGAGTATTCCCCGCCCCGCTTCCCCTCGTTGCATTGTGGGTGAATAAATTCATGAAGATGGCGGACACATTCTCAGCCAGTAGCGCGGAGGAAAGCCCAGAAGCGAACACATCTGCATCCAGCAGCAGATATAAGGCCACCAATATGGCCTTTGAAGAGATGGTGGAGATGGTGGACATCCTCCAAAGGGAAGATTACGACGGGGAAAATGGCGCAGATGTTCTTACCATTCGTACGTGAAACTTGCGCAGATGTTCTTACCATTCGTACGTGAAACTTGCGCAGATGTTCTTACCATTCGTACGTGAAACTTGCGCAGATGTTCTTACCATTCGTACGTGAAACTTGCGCAGATGTTCTTACCATTCGTACGTGAAACTTGCGCAGATGTTCTTACCAATTGTACGTGAAACTTGCGCAGATGTTCTTACCATTCGTACGTGAAACTTGCGCAGATGTTCTTACCATTCGTACGTGAAACTTGCGCAGACTTGATGAAAGTTCCGTTTGTCTTCATAACGTTTATTCTGTTTACCTGGCTTTGGGTTGTTGGAGTTGTAAGGTTGTTTATTATTGTCACTATCTATACAATTACTGCTGTAGTAAGGGTTTTAGGGGTAACTTACACAGGGACTCCAGAAGCTGTTTTGGGGGGGGGGGGATAAATATGTTAAGCAGGGTGTCAAGCTCCAAATTCCCGAAAAATGCTCCTCATCTACAAATACTGTAGGTGGTGACTTTTCTAAGAAGTACACTCACCTGTCCCTTGGATGGTGCAGCTACAATCTCTGATCTTGCAATCATGAAATTAATCTTTGCGGCTTCACTTCCCGGGTCACTATTGGGCATGTGCCAGTTGCGCAATGCAATAGGACTGGTCCGCGCGAGCTCGGGGACCCCTGTGTGTCCCAGCAGACAGCACGGTGGGACGGGATGTGGCGTATACTTCTGTGGGAGTCTAGGGCCGGATGTGTGTGCAAATACCTGCCTTACACAGGTATCTGCAACCCCTCCCCCCTAAAAGGTTCCAAATAAGACACCACAGGGGTGCAGGGATACAATGAGCGGAAGTTAAAATTTAGGGTTGAAGGGCGGTTTAAGTATTGGAGTTTCATTAGATAGACATTTCAATTCTGTCTTCAAGTAGGATCTTCTAACAAACTGCTAATAATTGGACAACACTTTTAAACAATGTTTAATAATCCTATTTTGGCACTCAAATATCAGTGTGATTAAAAGTGTACCTTTTTGTGTTCCATTACCATAGGGGGCAAAAGACTCAGACGTCAATCAGAACCTACGAGGACCTCCCGGCCTCACCAGACTAATTGGGCAGTTAGCCCAAGCCCACGCGTGGATGTGGAGGAAGAGGTGGTTGAAGTGGATCAAATCTGCACCCCACCAAGTGAGTGTCTCAGAACACAGATTGAGCTAATAAATTAAGGTCTGCATGTTTTTGACACTTTTTTTCTTGTGTTTTATCTACCCAACTTTTAGGTGATGCTGATCTGTTTGTGGAAGGACAAGCTGCGGAGCCATTTTCCACAGACAGTGCCCACAGGCTTATTGGCCAGATCATGGCCTGGAATCTGCAGCTGGAAAATATGCAGAAGGAGATGGCCACCATGCAGCAGGGAATGAAGGACATGATTGATGTTTTGGGGAGAATCTAAAGACCCCTTTTCCATTTCTTAACATCAATCATGTCCTTCATTCCCCTTTTGATGCGCTATTTTTTTTTAATTTTAGAGGCCAAATTTTTAATATGCACATGGTGTGTCAACATGTGCTATGTGCCATCAGGGGATCTCAATGGACGCATTTGGTGTTTGCAACCCATAATGCTAGTAGGTGAGAGGGAAGGGGTTTCACACACACAAAACACGTCCATTGATTCCCCATGATGGAACATAGCACATGTTGACATTACCCATTTTCCTGTTAAATTAGTGTGCATATTCTAAATTTGGCTTCTACTGTTCATGGGTTACCTGTTGAACTTTGTAAGTTCTCGACTTTTACATTGTGTAAATATTTTCAAATGCTAACCCAAAATTTTTTACATTTTTAAAACATGTTTTTATGTTTGTTTAAAAAAATAAATCACAAAAAAAAAAAAAAATATGTTGTGAGAAAAAGACCAAAAAATTTTTTAAAATATAACAAAAAAAATAAAAAATATGTTGTTAAAAAAAAAAAAAAAAAAAAAAAAAACATATTAACAAAAAAGACCAACAAAAAAAAAAAACAACCAAAAAAAACAATAAATAAAAAGGTTTGGATGTGCACTAGAATAAAAAAAAATGTTTGCACAAATTAAACAATGTGTGGCTTCTTCTTTTTAAATACTACCAGTTTGACCAAAACATGTTGTGGTTCATTGACAAAGGGGCTTATTTACTAAACGCAAACCAAGTTTGCCACTGATAAGAAGTGCACTAGGACAACATATAAAACAGGCAAAATTAAAAGCAAAACAATACGAAAAAAAACAATCTTTCAAACATAAATAACTGTATTTATTCTTTAAAAAAAATAGAGGTTTTAAGGGTCTGCTGCCATTGCAATGGCCCCCCTACCATTAAAATAATTTAAATAACGGTCCCGCACTTGCTGGGCTGATTGTGGGGCCAAACCAAGACGGCGATTATCCAGCCCTGTCATGTCGCCTTCCACTCCGGCCTCAGGCCCGATTGGTAATGAGTAGCTTCCAGAATGTTTGCGTAAATAATTGTGCATTACACAGCATGCAAGAATAATAGTATTCAGTTTGTACTCTGCCAGATGTATGGATGTAAGGAGCAATCTGAAACGGTTGGCCATAATACCAAAGGCATTTTCCACAACCCTTCTTGCTCTGGCCAACCGAAAATTAAAAATCCTCCTCTCAGGGGTGAGGGATCTTTGGGGAAATGGCCTCATCAGGTGGTCACCCAGACCGAACGCCTCGTCGGCAATGAAAACGAACGGGAGTCCCTCCACATTATCTTCATCTGGTGGCAGCTCCAGGCCACCAGTCTGGAGACGATGGCCGAACTCCGTGTGGTTGAAGACTCCTCCATCCGACATCCGGCCGTTTTTCCCCACATCCACATAAAGAAAGTCATATTGTGCCGACACCACCGCCATCAACACTATACTATGGAACCCCTTATAATTCCAATAGTAAGACCCCGAATGGGGTGGGGGCACAATTCGCACATGTTTGCCGTCAATCGCCCCTCCGCAGTTGGGAAAGTCCCAACGGGCAGCAAACTGGGAAGCCACAGTCTGCCATTCCTGTGGCGTGGAAGGACACTGTGAAGTCAAACAGAAAGATACAATTCGAATTAAAAACCAGGCAAAACACCAAACTAAATGCAACAAATTAACAAACAATTTGGAACAACATATGTATTTATTTTGTAAGTCCTTGAAATAAAGCCAAAAGATTAAGGATAAGGGACAAATCTCTGATTGATGACCCCTCTGATGGCCCAGAGAAGATAATAATGGGGATGTGGGTGGGGAGTAATTAATTGTAAGGTCACACAATACACATGCAATTAATTAAAGAGGGTGTGTGTGTGTGGGGGTGGGTTAATTACAAGCTGACCCAAACCACATGCAATTAATTAAAGGGGGGTGTGGGGGGGGGGGGGTTAATTACACGCTGACCCAAACCACATGCAATTAATTACAGGGGTGTGGGGGGGGGTTAATTACAAGCTGACCCAAACCACATGCAATTAATTAAAGAGGGTGTGTGTGTGTGGGGGTGGGTTAATTACAAGCTGACCCAAACCACATGCAATTAATTAAAGAGGGTGTGTGTGTGGGGGGGGTGGGTTAATTACAAGCTGACCCAAACCACATGCAATTAATTAAAGGGGGGTGTGTGGGGGGGGGGGTTAATTACAAGCTGACCCAAACCACATGCAATTAATTAAAGAGGGTGTGTGTGTGTGGGGGTGGGTTAATTACAAGCTGACCCAAACCACATGCAATTAATTAAAGGGGTGTGTGGGGGGGGGGTTAATTACAAGCTGACCCAAACCACATGCAATTAATTAAAGAGGGTGTGTGTGTGTGGGGGTGGGTTAATTACAAGCTGACCCAAACCACATGCAATTAATTAAAGGGGTGTGTGGGGGGGGGGTTAATTACAAGCTGACCCAAACCACATGCAATTAATTAAAGGGGTGTGTGTGGGGGGGGTT
Source organism: Lithobates sylvaticus (assembly GCA_028564925.1). Lineage (NCBI taxonomy): Eukaryota > Metazoa > Chordata > Amphibia > Anura > Ranidae > Lithobates > Lithobates sylvaticus. The sequence goes on from CM053031.1 coordinate 126,618,842, forward strand.
AATTACAAGCTGACCCAAACCACATGCAATTAATTAAAGGGGTGTGTGGGGGGGGGGGGTTAATTACAAGCTGACCCAAACCACATGCAATTAATTAAAGGGGTGTGTGGGGGGGGGGGTTAATTACAAGCTGACCCAAACCACATGCAATTAATTAAAGGGGTGTGTGGGGGGGGGTTAATTACAAGCTGACCCAAACCACATGCAATTAATTAAAGGGGTGTGTGGGGGGGGGGTTAAGTACAAGCTGACCCAAACCACATGCAATCAATTTAAAAATGAGGGTCAAGGGGGGTGAAAGGGGTGAGGGTCAAGGGGGGTGAAAGGGGTGAGGGTCAAGGGGAGTGAAAGGGGTGAGGGTCAAGGGGGGTGAAAGGGGTGAGGGGCAAGGGGGGTGAAAGGGGGGGGGTGAGTGAAGCAGTACAATGGAGCTGGTAATATACATTTTTAACCAAAGAAAGTGACTAGGCTAGGGGTGTTTAGGGGGCCAAGATTCCATGCTGGGGAGGTTGGTGCAAGGAAATATGCATGTGACCCACTAAATAATACATTCTTCAAGCTATTTCGATAAGTCAACCATAAAATACTAGACAAAAAACTAAAATTAAAAAAAAAAAGAGGAATAGGGGACATTCATAGAATAGTCCTATCATGGTAATTAGCTAATGATGACATTGATGCACTACATTAGCAAACATACAAGACATAGGTAATTTTAAAAGAGAAGACTTACCTTAATGTATTCCTCCTGCAGGACGTGGATAATGGCAGAACAGGTCTCTGGAATAATGAGCCCCAGAGCCTGGGGGGAGATGCCTGTCGTGAACTTGAGGTCCTGCAAGCTTCTCCCCGTCGCCAAGTAACGCAACGTGGCGACTAGCCTCTGCTCCGCACTGATGGCTTGCCGCATGCAGGTATTCTGCCTGGTAATATAAGGGGACAGCGAAGCCAACAGACGGTGAAAAATGGGGTCCGTCATCCGGAGATAATTCCTGAAATCATCAGGATTATTCTCACGGATCTCACGGAGCAAAGGCATATGCGAGAATTGGTCACGCTGGCGCAACCAATTCTTGGTCCATGAACTCCTCCTCACCCTGTTCATGGACTGGGCTCGGGCCAAGGTGTTAACCGCAACACCGAGCTCCTGCACAGCACGAACTCATTCCCGAGTACGTCCACACTCCATGGCTTCAAAACGGTCAGCTGATCAAACAAACAACTTAACCGAACGCACTGAAGAACAGCAAGGCCTATGAAGAACGACCTGAAAAACAGGAACGAGCGGACCAGAACGGCCTGAGAACAGGTAGGAACTGATCCACACGCACTGAAAGCCAGATACAAACCTCACAAGCACAAACTGAACGGCAGAAGCGAGCGAATTAAGCAGAAGTCTGAGAAGCGCGAATCGTCTCTAACCAAACGTCAACTAACACGCGATACACACGAGATCAGCTGACGGTGCCCAAAGGGTGTCGTTTGGGATCTCGAGCTTCCTTTTTCTAGTCCCGTCGTACGTGCTGTACGTCATCGCGTGAACCGCCGGACTTTTTGCGTGATCGTGTGTGGTCAAGTCCGTTCGCTTTTTAGTCCAGCGGACCCAGCTGGAAAGTCCAGCGGATTGTCCGCTGGACTTAGGTCCGCCGGGAAAAGTCCGTACGTGTGTACGAGGCATAAGACAAATCTCATCCAATGTTCCAGCAGTCTGAAAAAGTGGAATTTATTTATCTTCAAATATTTATTGGGGGAGATTGTTGATAAATATTTCTGTCCCAAGTGTACCTCCAGCCCAGTCTGCAGGAGGGCCACGATCCACTCCAGAAGGGAAGCCTTATTGTCTCTTTTTAGAGAACTAATCCAAGCCTCACTCTCAGCGTTCATCATGCTGTTGTCCATCATTTGAGAATGATTTGCTCTCTCCATGGGATCAGAGGCTGAACTGAGCTCTTTTGCATGCTCTGACCGGGAGAAGCAGATAACATCCGGTCTCCTTCATGGGCCATAATCAGTGGGTAGAAGGCAAGCCCCTAGTCCCCTCTAAAAGCTCCTGTCCCAGTTGGGTCTGTCACCCCCCTATTCTCAGTGATGCGTTAGCCCATAAAAGGACATTTTAAATTCCAGACTCAGTCACACTTAAAGAATTCTAAAATGCTTCTTTGACATGCTCAGACAGTAGAAAATCCTCCATTCTTCCAAAAATGTGGATGCTGATAATGCAGTGACTGTGGTTAAGGCTAGATGTACATGTAGATGTTTGCTGCACATCTACATGCATGGAATATGATATGGAGGATGGCATGCACCACGGTTTCTAATAAATGCAATGGGTATTGGCTAGGGGTTCTTCAAGTGCTCTCCGGCTGAGGGAAAGAATGGCTGAGCACTTAATGTCCCCCGTGGGTCAAATAACCTGGCAGAATCAGTTCACTTAAGTTTTACTGAACATTGAGACTTCTCTATGACAGTTGTTTGACTATTACACATGATTTAGAGTATATGACGATTTACATAATTAAGTATATTATATCATGTATATGATTTGCAGTATGTTAAATGTCTGTCAATGGAAAAGGTTTGTCAATCATATTGTATTTTTACACTAGACTCTTTACATATTAGTAGATCTATGTTTGTGAAAAAATTGTTTTGTTCCCAGTCTTTAATACAGGGCATTTTCACGCCCTTCCTGCCCAGGCCAATTTCGGTTTTCAGCGATGTCGCACTTTGAATGACAATTGCAAAGTCACCCAAATGAACTTTTGGTGGTATTTGATCACCTCTGTGTTTTTTATTTCTTGTGCTGTAAACAAAAGAACACGTTTGAAAAAAACAATATTTTTTACTTTTTGCTATAATAAATATCCCAATTTTTTTCCTCAGTTTAGGCCAATATGTATTCTTCTAAATATTTTTGGTAAAAAAAAATCACAATAAGTATTTGGTTTGCGCAAAAGTTATAGCATCTACAAAATAGAGGATAGATTTTTTGGCATTTTTATTTATGTCATTCATACATACATGTGTAGAGTAGGGGAAGCGCAGATAGTTTCAGTGTAGTGTAGTGAGACCTTGTCAGTAATCTTTACATTAGTGTATAGCTTGAGTAGGGACAGTTCAGGTAGCTTCAGTGTAGCGATGGTTAAACACCGTCTATTTTATTGCGTTACTGCCAGTTTAACGCCATATAGTTTTGTGTGCGTTACTGTCAGTTTAACGCCATTTACTTCTGTGTGCGTTACTGCCAGTTTAACGCCATTTACTTTTGTGTGGGTTACTGCCAGTTTAACACCATATAGTTCTGTGTGCGCTACTGCAAGTTTAACACCATATAGTTTTGTGTGCATTTCTGCCAGTTTAACCCCATATAGTTCTGTGTGCATTACTGCCAGTTTAATGCCATATAGTTTTGTTTGTTACTGCCAGTTTAATGCCATTTACTTCTGTGTGCGTTACTGTCAGTTTAACGCCATTTACTTCTGTGTGCGTTACTGCCAGTTTAACGCCATTTACTTTTGTGTGCATTACTGCCAGTTTAACACCATATAGTTTTTTGTGCGTTACTGCCAGTTTAACGCCATATAGTTCTGTGCGTCATTGTATGTTTGGCGCATTATATTGCAGTATATTATAGTGTAGCCGTGGAGTGTGTCTGTGTAGTGTGAGTACTCAAATTAAACTGCATCAAACACCCCTTTACATTTATTAAAGTGCATCTACCTACAGATTTCAACTTATTCTTTACATTTGCTTATAAGGACTGTCCCTCCCAATAACGTCTGGGAGGACAACAAGGAGAGGCAGGCATTCCCTTGGCGCTGTAAGGGGGCCAGCAACAAATGTGTCCACAGGCAAAGGTGGAGGTAGTGGTCAGTCCTCAGGCAGGGCATCATTTCCTGTGTTTAGTGAGTTTTCCCGTACTATCAAGCCACAGCATGCAGAGGAGGTGGCGGACTGACTTACTAAACCTTCCTCATCCTCCTCATCCTCTGTCACGCAAGCAGAGACAAGTGTGCAGTCCCCTGCAGTTGCCAGATAGGATAAACCTGCCTCCTTGTCCACATCTATTCCTACCATAGCCCCAATATCAGTCATTGTGGAGTCAGCTGAGTTATTTGACCACAGCATCAGCCACTTGCTCCTTGATGATGCCCAGCCATTACTGGATTCAGATGTTGGTTCTGAGGTTGAGGATGACAGGAACATGAGCCTAGAGAGAGGGAGGAACACTGGCAGACAAATTGGCATTTATGTTCCCCAAGCTGCAGCGTATTGACAATTTATCTCCAGTGGTAATGATGAAGATGGAGGAGATGGAGATGATGATGATATGCACCGGTTTGACAGGTGCATATCATTGCAATTTTTTACAGCAAGGCCAATTCTTGCTTTCATCAAGATTACCTCTATAGGGTTACGGTGGGAAGTCGCCACCGACATCCAAAGACCAATTTTTACGCACCCGTTCCTTTTATACAAAGTCAAAGTGACACCAGAATGTATCCAAAAAATCTCGAATCTTGTTCCCAGTGCACTGCGAACACCGAACAATATGATGTGTCCGGGCCAATTCGAAAGTCGCCGGAACACCGTTAAAGTCTATGGGACACGAACATGAATAATCAAAAGTGTTAATGTTAAAGGCTTATATGCAAGTTATTGTCATAAAAAGTGTTTGAGGACCCGAGTCCTTCCCCAGGGGACATGTATCAATGAAAAATTTTTTTTTAAACGGATGTTTTTTTGGGAGCAGTGATTTTTTTAATGCTCAGAGTGAAACAATAAAAATGAAATATTCCTTTAAATAGTGTGCCTGGGGGGTGTCTATAGTATGCCTATAAAAGCTTTCTTTTGGTGGCATTTAATCACCACTGGGTTTTTTTTATCTTTTGAGAAATAAGTGAAAAAAGTTTGAAAATTTTGAAATAAAAACACTTTTTTTAGTTTCTATAATACAATTGTGCAAATAAGTAATTTTTGGTCATAAATTTGGGCCAAAATTTATACTACTACAGATCTTTGGTAAAAATAACACAAAATATGTATGTATTATTTGGTCTGTGTGAAAGTTATAGAGTCTACAAGCTATGGTGCAAATTATTGAAAATTGATCACACCATCATGCACTCATCTCTTGAGGCCCTAAAATGTCAGGAAAGTACCAATACCCCCAAATGACCCCTTTTTGGAAAATTACACTTTTGAAGGCCCTGGAGCACCAGGACAATGGAATTACTCACAAAAAATACCCCATTTTGGAAAGCTAACACCCCAAGGTATATTCTATGAGGCATAATGAGTCTTTTGAACAGTTCATTTATTCCACAAGTCTTCGGAAAACGTGGAAAGAAAATAAAAACCTATTTTTTTTACAGAAAGTGGTCAATTTATAAGGTATTTCTAACACACAGCATGTACATAGCAAAAATTACACCCCAAAATACATTCTGCTACTCCTCCCAAGTATGGCGATACCACATGTGTGAGACTTTTACACAGCCTGGCAACATAGAGAGGTCCAACATGCAGGGAGCGTCATCAGACGTTCTAGTAGCATAAATTGCACATAAAAACTACCTATCACAATTTTGAAGGCCCTGGAGCACCAGGACAATGGAATTACCCACAAAATGACCCCATTTTGGAAATCTAACACCCTAAGGTATATTCTATGAGGAATAATGAGTCTTTTAAAAGGAAAGTGGTCAATTTATAAAATATTACTAACACAGAGCATGTACATAGCAAAAAATCACACCCCAAAATACATTCTGCTACTCCTCCCGAGTATGGCGATACCACGTGTGTGAGACTTTTACACAGCCTGGCCACATAGAGAGGTCCACCACTGAAGAAGAACCTTCAAGCATTCTAGGAGTATTACTTACACATATAATTTCATTCCTACCTATCGCACTTTTGAAAGTGCTGGAGCACAAGGACAGTGGAATTACCCATAAAATGACTCCATTTTGGAAAAGCTAACACCCCGACGTATATTTTATGAGCCATGGGCTGCAGATAGGTACTCGGGTACTCTGATGTGCTGGTGACAGGTACTAAGGTACTTAGATTGGCTGATGACAGGTACACGGGTACTCTGATGGGCTGGTGACTAGGGATGAGCCAAACACCCCCCGCTTCAGTTTGCGGAAGAACATGCGAACAGACAAAAAATTTGTGCAAACACAGTTAAGGTCTATGGGATTCGAACGTGAAAAATCAAAAGTGCTAATTTTAAAGGCTAATATACAAGTTATTGTCATAAAAAAAAATTTTGGGGACCCAGGTTCTGCCCCAGGAGACATGTATCAATGCAAAAAAAACGTTTTTTCAGGAGCAGTGATTTTAAGAATGTTTAAAGTGAAACAATAAAAGTGTAATATTTCTTTAAATAGCATGCCTTGGGGGTGTCTATAGTATGCCTGTTGAAATAGCTTATTAAAATGACAACTTTGTGAGAATTTATTTTTTTCATTTTCCAAAAACTTGACAAAAAAAATGACAATTTCATGCCTCTTACTAAATACCTTAGATTGTATGTATTCCAAAGATTGGCAATTTTGGGGGTATTTTTACTGTTCTGGCATTTCAGGGTCTCAAGAAATAAGGTAGATCAGGGTTGATCAATTTTCAAATATATATACCATAATTTGTAGACTCTATAACTTTCACACAGGCTAAATAATATGCACTGTTTTAGGTTATGCTTACCAAAAAATATAGTAGAATACACTTAAAAAAATAAAACATTCATAAAGAAAACATATTTATTTGCAAAATCGTATAACAAAAACTAAGACGTTTATGTAGCACGGTCCTCTTGAGGACTGCTTGGATTTACCTGTTCATGACCCTGTAAACCTTCCAACCCACCTGACACTTTGGGTTCCGACATCTTTTCACAAGCACTTTTAAATGACATGTCACACAAGTCAATCTATTTATGGTATCTCAGCTTTTACTGAAGTAGCAAAGTAGCATTAGTTTGTAAAGGAGGGCAATAGATGAACCGAGTTCTGAATAACAGCACAGACTCAGTAGAAGAATTTCCCCAAAGACAGCTTAAGAACAGTTTAACAGCAGGAAGATACACTATACATATATCTACAATGGCATACCACCTGTAACATGACCTGAAGGACAATGAATGGTTAAGTGTTTAATGCAAGTAGTTACACTCTAAAGAGAACCCCAGGCCGGCCTATTCAACATTAAAATCCTAATGAGAGATCTGACAGAATATGGAAGGTTCAGGCAATTACTTTCTCCCTATTACCAGCAGTAGTGCTCGATTCTCTTGTTCCTTGACTCTTTTCTTCCAATAGAGCTCCCTTTTCTTGCACTTCCCTTATCAACTCTGAATACGTAGGTACCACCTTCATTCTTTTCATCAGTAACTTCAATGGCAGTTGGAGCTCATTAGATTATCCGCTTCCGGACCAGCCGCCGCAGTTTTACTGTGGCAGGTTGGCTCCTTTGTGCGAAACCACAAAACTGTATGTGGGCTCGCGGGGTCCGGATAGCAGGTGCTGCACATCGGGGGTACCGATGCTCGTGGCCGATGGTCGCGATGACCGCCCGCCACGAGCGATCGCGAGCTGGAGACACAGAAAATTGTCCGATGTGTCCGCCATAATGCCGCCATTACAAGTAAAAAAAAAAATAATAATACAAATGCTATAAATCTATCCCCTATTTTGTAGACGCTATAACTTTTGCGCAAACCAATCAATATATGCTTATTGCGATTTTTTTTTTTAACAAAAATATGTAGAAGAATACATATTGGCCTAAACTGAGAACAGGAGGCACAGCAGACAGCAGTATTGTCATTCTGAGGGGGGGTAGTATTAAATGTATTAGCAGATTTAGATACATTAACAAACTGAAGCCAAACTCCAGCTCACACTTCATAATCAGTTACAGCAAACAGTGATTTTCCTTTTGGGATGAACAAATAAAAGCTGATAATTTTAAATCACTCCTGCCAGTGTTAATTGACTTGTCTCATCCATGTAAATTGATACTTTCTGCTGGAGAGCTTGAGGCTGTGAAAAACAAAAGACTTGCTGGCTGAATCACCAGATGAAAATAGAAGAAAGAAAGCCTTAAAAAGGAAACCAATCATAGGCATGCACAGGGGGTGTGCCAGGTGTGCTTGGGCACACCCTAATCACTGAGTGCTCTTCTGATTCCCCTTATTGCTTGGGCTTCCCCCCATGTTGTGCTCCCAGGGAGAAGAGTGGGGGGAGAGGCTAGTAAACATATAATTTACAAGCCCCTTCCTTTTCTAAATGAACACTGTAAACACATGCACTTACTATGCTCATTCATAACTGTAGCATAGTAAACTGTGTTTACTATGCTTCAGTTTGTGAATGACCAGGAAGCCACTTAGCAAAGAGCACTATCCTGTTCATTCTCTGTCCAGTGCAGCTAAGACTGCATAGAAAGGTATGTGTGTTTGAGCTTTGGGTGTGCACACCCTAATGCAATAGGCTGCGCACACCTATGAAACGAATACAGCCATCACATCTAAGAATTAAGCTCACAACACAGCTAAAAAAATCTATACATAATGGATAAGTATTAACCCCCACAGTAGGAATATAAATTATCTATGTTTTAGATCTTACTTTGCCTCATTAATCCCTGACTCCAGACGGGGCTTTATTTTATATTTCTGGGTATTAATTAAATATGGGACTTCATTTGCATAACTTTTTAAATAAATAACTTTTCAACGTCTAATCCTGGGACTAATATAAATCTTTGTAATAGGCACAGATTTTTTCTGTCTTATTTGATTAGTAAAGGGCGGAGGTAAACCTGCCCATGTCTAACCACCAACTAGAATTAAAAAAACTATATGTTGGCTTATTTTATTTTTCTATGGCGTATAGAATCTGCAGTACTCATTAAATCCACAAGATGTCACTATTGTGTCTTACTATCTATGGAACCACATCTTTCATATAGTAAGATGGGATAGCTTATAAATCACCCTCTCAATCAACATTTGACTATTTTAATTACCTAGATGCAGATGTATATATCTATTTGGTCATTAGATCAACTTTTATATAAAACCATTCACTGCTCACAAACTGGTTGTTACGGCATATTGCTTTTAAATTTATTGAATTTTATATTATTCTCTATGGGATATGGCGTCTGTATTACTCATACGGTCCACAAGATGTCACTACATATGGTATGTTCACTCCAGACAGTTTATATATATCTCCTGCCTCCATTCTATGCATGAGTGTATTTTCTATTAATTAACTCTTTACCAAATGTTAATACATGGGATATAATCCATATGGGGCAATCTGAACAGATCTTTTGATCACCCACTCCACAGACGGGCGATAACAATCCCTCCATCTCACAGCACAAAGTCTGTCACAATTATCCTGCCAGTTCCCCCCAACACCGTTGACAGTAGATAAAAACGACTTAATTTTTCATCTAGTTATAATTATCCTTCCCTCAGTTAACTATTCATTGGACAAGAAGCAATTCAGGTCTAAATCTATATTCATCCCTAAAGGTTGCATCGTGTCCAATGTATATAACCACTTAGTCTCATTTTGAGATATTGCTTTTTTCATATCCGTCCCTCTCCAATGTCTTGATACTCTATCTATTCCATAGAACTTGCACAGTGAAGGATCACTATTGTGATATCTCTCAAAGTGTCTGGGCACACTATGGTTGGGAAATTTTTTCTTAATATTGGTCAAATGTTCATTTATGCGTACTTTGAGCTTTCTCGTGGTACGCCCTACATATTGCATAGGACATGGGCATTGTAGTACGTAAGTGACATATTCAGAGTCACACGTTATAAGGGGTTTAATCTTATGAGTTCTTTTATTTGCACATGATTGGAAATGGGTTAGTTTTTTGCTAGTGCCTGGTTGTCTCGTTATTTTACATGCTTTGCATCTGTTACAGTAATGAAACCCTGATCCATCCAAAAAAGTGGGCGGTTTCTTGGGGGGGTCTGGCACATTGGGGGCTATCTTGTTCCGGAGTCCAGGAGCTCTGGTGTAAATAAATTTTGGTACCTTTGGGATATTTAGCTTTAGATCTTGATCTTGTCTGAGTATGGGCCAATGTTTTTTGATAATGGCTTCTACCTCTCTATATTGTCTATTGTAGCCTGTTATAAAGGCTAGACCACCCACGTATTCTGGTTTAGCTTTAGTAGTGAGTAGGGAGCTCCTATCTAGATTGGATACTTGTGATAATGCTTTCTTTAGGGTGTCCTCTTTGTATCCCTTCTCAATAAATCTTTCAGTTAGCACCTGTGCTTGTTCCTGAAAGTCAATTTGTGTTGCACAGTTGCGTTTTATACGCATGTACTGGCCTTTTGGGACCGCACCTATCCACCTTGGGTGGTGGCAACTACTTGTAGGTACATACCCATTCCTGTCTGTTGCTTTAAAGTAGGTTTTTGTAATGAATTGCTCCTGCTTAATGGTGATAGTAAGGTCCAAAAAATTTACCTCCTGTCCCATGTGTTCGCTGGTGAACTTTAGACCATATAGATTATTATTCATACTGGTTAGGTACTCATTAAATTCCTCCACGGGCCCTCTCCAGAAAACAATAATATCATCTATATATCTTTTATAGAACACCAGCGACTCATTCCGTTCGAAAAAAATTGTTTCAGCTTCCCACTTGTTTAAGACTATGTTGGCCACGCTTGGGGCATAGCGAGCCCCCATAGCTACACCCCCAACTTGGTTATAGTACTCACTGTTAGCCCAAAAGAAATTATTTTTCATTGTCATACTTAACCCTTTAACTAAATGGTTGATCTGTGCTTGTTTTAATTGAGAATCTTTAGTTAATGCCCATTTTATTGCCACTTCAGCATCCATATGTCTAATATTTGTATATAGTGATTCAATATCTACAGTAATCATAATGGTATTAGGTGTTGCTCTTAATTCTTGAAGAAGGACTATCAATTCACGGCTGTCCTTCAAATAGGAGGGACTACATGGGACTAGTGGTTTGAAAAAACAATCTAGGTATTCACCCATACGAGAAAACAGAGAATTTATACCACTTATGATTGGACGTCCTGGGGGTTGTTCTTTATTTTTATGTATTTTGGGTGTCAGATATAGAACGGGAATTTTGGGGGCTAGAGGGATCAGATAATCAGCCTCTTTTTTATTTAGAAAGTTTTTACGTAATCCCTCTGTCACCCAACTATTTAGAACCATTTTTAATTTGGAAGTAGGGTCACCTCTCAGTTTCAAATATGTATTTGGATCCCTCAGCTGTCTACTCATTTCATTATAATAGTATAATGAAATGAGTAGACAGCTGAGGGATCCAAATACATATTTGAAACTAAATAAAAAACTAAATAAAAAAGAGGCTGATTATCTGATCCCTCTAGCCCCCAAAATTCCCGTTCTATATCTGACACCCAAAATACATAAAAATAAAGAACAACCCCCAGGACGTCCAATCATAAGTGGTATAAATTCTCTGTTTTCTCGTATGGGTGAATACCTAGATTGTTTTTTCAAACCACTAGTCCCATGTAGTCCCTCCTATTTGAAGGACAGCCGTGAATTGATAGTCCTTCTTCAAGAATTAAGAGCAACACCTAATACCATTATGATTACTGTAGATATTGAATCACTATATACAAATATTAGACATATGGATGCTGAAGTGGCAATAAAATGGGCATTAACTAAAGATTCTCAATTAAAACAAGCACAGATCAACCATTTAGTTAAAGGGTTAAGTATGACAATGAAAAATAATTTCTTTTGGGCTAACAGTGAGTACTATAACCAAGTTGGGGGTGTAGCTATGGGGGCTCGCTATGCCCCAAGCGTGGCCAACATAGTCTTAAACAAGTGGGAAGCTGAAACAATTTTTTTCGAACGGAATGAGTCGCTGGTGTTCTATAAAAGATATATAGATGATATTATTGTTTTCTGGAGAGGGCCCGTGGAGGAATTTAATGAGTACCTAACCAGTATGAATAATAATCTATATGGTCTAAAGTTCACCAGCGAACACATGGGACAGGAGGTAAATTTTTTGGACCTTACTATCACCATTAAGCAGGAGCAATTCATTACAAAAACCTACTTTAAAGCAACAGACAGGAATGGGTATGTACCTACAAGTAGTTGCCACCACCCAAGGTGGATAGGTGCGGTCCCAAAAGGCCAGTACATGCGTATAAAACGCAACTGTGCAACACAAATTGACTTTCAGGAACAAGCACAGGTGCTAACTGAAAGATTTATTGAGAAGGGATACAAAGAGGACACCCTCAAGAAAGCATTATCACAAGTATCCAATCTAGATAGGAGCTCCCTACTCACTACTAAAGCTAAACCAGAATACGTGGGTGGTCTAGCCTTTATAACAGGCTACAATAGACAATATAGAGAGGTAGAAGCCATTATCAAAAAACATTGGCCCATACTCAGACAAGATCAAGATCTAAAGCTAAATATCCCAAAGGTACCAAAATTTATTTACACCAGAGCTCCTGGACTCCGGAACAAGATAGCCCCCAATGTGCCAGACCCCCCCAAGAAACCGCCCACTTTTTTGGATGGATCAGGGTTTCATTACTGTAACAGATGCAAAGCATGTAAAATAACGAGACAACCAGGCACTAGCAAAAAACTAACCCATTTCCAATCATGTGCAAATAAAAGAACTCATAAGATTAAACCCCTTATAACGTGTGACTCTGAATATGTCACTTACGTACTACAATGCCCATGTCCTATGCAATATGTAGGGCGTACCACGAGAAAGCTCAAAGTACGCATAAATGAACATTTGACCAATATTAAGAAAAAATTTCCCAACCATAGTGTGCCCAGACACTTTGAGAGATATCACAATAGTGATCCTTCACTGTGCAAGTTCTATGGAATAGATAGAGTATCAAGACATTGGAGAGGGACGGATATGAAAAAAGCAATATCTCAAAATGAGACTAAGTGGTTATATACATTGGACACGATGCAACCTTTAGGGATGAATATAGATTTAGACCTGAATTGCTTCTTGTCCAATGAATAGTTAACTGAGGGAAGGATAATTATAACTAGATGAAAAATTAAGTCGTTTTTATCTACTGTCAACGGTGTTGGGGGGAACTGGCAGGATAATTGTGACAGACTTTGTGCTGTGAGATGGAGGGATTGTTATCGCCCGTCTGTGGAGTGGGTGATCAAAAGATCTGTTCAGATTGCCCCATATGGATTATATCCCATGTATTAACATTTGGTAAAGAGTTAATTAATAGAAAATACACTCATGCATAGAATGGAGGCAGGAGATATATATAAACTGTCTGGAGTGAACATACCATATGTAGTGACATCTTGTGGACCGTATGAGTAATACAGACGCCATATCCCATAGAGAATAATATAAAATTCAATAAATTTAAAAGCAATATGCCGTAACAACCAGTTTGTGAGCAGTGAATGGTTTTATATAAAAGTTGATCTAATGACCAAATAGATATATACATCTGCATCTAGGTAATTAAAATAGTCAAATGTTGATTGAGAGGGTGATTTATAAGCTATCCCATCTTACTATATGAAAGATGTGGTTCCATAGATAGTAAGACACAATAGTGACATCTTGTGGATTTAATGAGTACTGCAGATTCTATACGCCATAGAAAAATAAAATAAGCCAACATATAGTTTTTTAATTCTAGTTGGTGGTTAGACATGGGCAGGTTTACCTCCGCCCTTTACTAATCAAATAAGACAGAAAAAATCTGTGCCTATTACAAAGATTTATATTAGTCCCAGGATTAGACGTTGAAAAGTTATTTATTTAAAAAGTTATGCAAATGAAGTCCCATATTTAATTAATACCCAGAAATATAAAATAAAGCCCCGTCTGGAGTCAGGGATTAATGAGGCAAAGTAAGATCTAAAACATAGATAATTTATATTCCTACTGTGGGGGTTAATACTTATCCATTATGTATAGATTTTTTTCAGCTGTGTTGTGAGCTTAACTGGGACTGAGGCTGTGCACACACTAAGTCGTCATTGGTTGGCCACTAATGAGGATCAGTATATTAATCAGGCTATTCAGTGATCAGGTACGCCACCCTGAAGACGTGACAAACACGAAACGTACGTCGGTAGGCGGTACCTGATCACTTTGTATCTTTGGATGCACTATTGCTGGACTTCCTGTGATATTGGCTCCGGCTGTCTGGTGAGTGGAACGCACGCTAGAGACGCACGCCAGGAGGGAAGGATCCGCTGCTCCATCGAATCTTTTAACATATCGCAAGTAGCCTCAGTGCCGGGTAGGCACTGGAAAATGTAAGTGAGCAATTGGCTGCTGTGTTTTTTTATGCTATTTTTTAAATAAAACGTTATTACGCTATGAGGTGCGCCACTCTTTATATTCCCACATATGTTTCCAATCCATTCCATCTGAGCTGGTCTGATAGAGGGAAGAGAGCCCTTGAGTGAGGGTGTGTCACTCAGTGTACAGGCACAATCCTGTGAAAGCGCATTTGATTGCTTCTAAACAAAGTAATCAACTCCATTTGGTAAGAGGCCATTTAATACTGCTGGTTCTCACATTGGGTGGATCGAGAATTTGTTTGGTGATGGTGCACAAGCTATATCTACAGGAGTGATTGTGGCGTTTTGCAGCAAGGACTACTATATGAACTTTGCGTTATATCAATTAACACTGTTTAATTTATATTAATATTTTTCACGTTTTTTGGATGCACCCAAGATATTGGGATTATTTGCCAATTTTGTTGGCTTGCACTTTTTATACACTACATGAACTTTGCGTTATATCAATGAACACTGTCTAATTTATATTAATATTTTTCACGTTTTTTGGATGTACCCAAGATATTGGGATATTTGCCAAATTTGTTGGTTTGCACTTTTTATATATTAGATTGGGCATAAGTGCTTGATCATTAACTTTCGTTGTACACATTGTGATACAAGGTACAGGGTCTGTTATATTTATATTTAATTTAAATAGAGCTGGGTCAGCTCTATTTTGTGTGTTAATTATCTTTGGGGTAATAATTAATTTATACCTCACTGGGTCACGCTAGGTGTCTGGTGTTATTATTGTTTGTATAAACACACTCTAACCAATTTTTATTATTCACATTATAATGGTTGTAATGTATGAGTAACCAAATGTGGTTCACTATTATCACTTTAAATAGTTATTAATTAGCTTAGTTCATGGTAGATCTATATTGTGTCTGCACACCTTTTTTCAATAAGCTCTTAGTCTCTACTATATAGTTCAGAATATACAATTAATTAACCTATTAATTAATTTAGTATCTCTTGTTGGTACTAGCGCCCCTCATTTAATTAAACTACCAATTAAATCATCTAGATTTCATAGGGAGCAGCTGTACTGGGTTTACATTATTAATATTAGTATAGACCTTTTTGAATTATCCTAAGCGCGGAGCTAGACAAGCCAATGTGAGTGGCCGTCTACAATTCTTCATGTGTGTTTGAGCTTTGGGGTGCACACCCTAATGCAATAGGCTGCGCAAACCTATGAAACGAATACAGCCATCACATCTAAGAATGAGTAAACTGCAATATAATAAAGATTTGCTTTTGGATTTAATACTGCTTTAATAACAAGGGCTTTATGGATTTGTCTCCATGTATTTTCTTTAAATAACTTTATATGTTTGTCCCTTATTAAAAATACAGTACAGTATGTATACAGAAACACATGTAACACATTTAACTAAAACAATGTTAGGGGCTTTGAAAATGCAACACAAATTCATTTTAAAACTTCCCTTTACTGATAATAAAGCTCCACTAATTACAGTGGTAAGCCTGTCCAGAATATGGTAGACTGATAAATGGGCTTTTCTTCTAAGTGAATGGAAACCATTATGTCCATACACAATTGCAGTATGGGGGACTCCTGTAGATTTCAGCTGGAGGCTGTGAAATACCAGGCAGACCTCACAGTGAAGACCTTTAGACAGTGCTGATATTAGAAAGATATGGTCATATTTCTTGGAGATGGGATATGTGGTTAAAAGAAGAGGAAGCACCCATTCCCTAAAACAGATGAGAGGCTTCTCTGCATGGCGCCCCTCAGGCACAACTAAACATTCTTGTATGACAACTGAAATACGTACCAAATCCAGTTAATATATGAGACACAAGCTCATAAAATAAACAAAAAACTTCCTTTACCTACACAAACTGAGTTCAATCCTCATTTATTTGTGTCTCACATGCCCCCCTACCACTCACTGAAGCTTCTGTTTCTGGAATACAGCAAAATAGGCAATGCTGTCCATCAAAAAACAGTTAGCATGAGTAGATATGGTGAGGTGTTGACTGACAAGTTACAGCCTTGTGCAGTGACAATACCGATAGCCACATGCCCTGCAGCATTGTACATCCCACTATACTGCAAGCAAGCATAGCCTACATGAGAGTGGCAACTCTGCTCTGGTTCAGGAGTAGGGGTGACCTAAAGCCTGTTTAAGCGTTCAGACAAATGCCTGAACCTTTGTACATCTATGGCCCCCTGTTTGGCAACAGCCAAGCATCATATATGCAAGTGGTGTTTCTACTGCATTTATATATGGCAGCTTACCGCTGTCACTAGTCCCTAACAAAGCAGCAAGTCTTCGCACCTGCCGTTTCCCTAAGAACAGCTGACATAACTGTAAATCCCTGCCACTTAAACAAATGGGCAAGGATGGCAGTGACATCACTGCCCGCATATATGGGCCATGGCCATTTTTGGGAAATGTTAACACCACTATCCTTGCCCCTTCCCTTATATAGCTGATGACAGTACTGGGTGGGTCATATGCATCAGGTTGTTATTTTTTTTTCATTGAGTCAGTAGGCGGCGGGCGTTTTGATTGCTGCTTAATTTACAATGATCTTATTTGTTTAAAAAAGGACTTGTCAAACTATGTACCCTTTTACTCATTCTCAAGTGGGGGTCGGGGTAAAGGGGAAGATATCTTTTATTTGATTTATTCTTAAAGGGGGCTTTCAGATTTTGATAGGCCTCCTGCCCAGACCCCCACAACCACTGGCCAGGGTTGTGGGGAAGATACCCTTGTCCTCTTCCAAAGACTGCAAGAAACTGAGTTGAATTACTTTTTTTCAGGTTTAATTGCTAGGCAATCAAATCTGAAAAAAATCAGCCCTTTTCTGAAAAAGACTGAATGCTTATCCATTTAATAAGTAGAATGATGGCCTCAATAATAAATATGCACTGCAACACTTAAATTATAAATGCATCTGCATCAGTATGCTTTTTATTAGTCCACTTGCAGATTGACCTAATGCAGCTTCCTATGATGGTATGGCAATAATGTTGTACTGCTCCTGAATAGGGATGAGCTGAACTGCCCTGGGTACATAGTTTGCCACTTCCTGGTTTCAGGTTGGCAGGCAGCAAGCCGGGAGTCTGGTAGTAGGCAGCTGCTCCACGAGACCCACCTACTGTGGAAAGCACATCTTCAATTGCTACCAGAGTACTAGAGCTTCAGTGAGGCGGCTTTCTGTTCTTGCAGGGTCTTGGATCACCCTAGATTCTCACCTGTGTTACCAGAGCTGTCGAGAACATTATTAGAGAGGGCACACTGTCTAGAAAATCACAAATAGCTGTGTTCTGTATTGTTTAACTGAAGTAGTAGTTTTCAGCTAGACTCTCTTCTGATATAGCGTATTATGGAAACTATGGGGTTTATTCACTAAAGGCAAATGCACTTTGCACTACAAGCGCAAACTACTCGAAACTACAGTGGAAGTGCACTTGGAAGTGCAGTCGCTGTAAATCTGAGGGGTAGATCTGAAATGAGGGGAAGCTCTGCTGATTTTATCATCCAATCATTGGCAAGCTAAAAAGCTGTTTTTTATTTTCCTTGCATGTCCCCCTTGGATCTACAGCAACTGCACTTCCAAGTGCACTTTTTTAGTGCAATTTCAAGTGCACTTTGCACTTGTAGTTTGCACTTGTAGTGCAAAGTGGATTTGCCTTTCTTAAATAACCCCCTATGCTATACAGAATCGTTACCCTGACTAAACCACAGAGACATTGCTATGTAGAGTCCATGATTGTGCATGTTTCATGATGTATTTTGTATAATTCTTCAGTAAATGCCAGTTTTTTCACATTTTGACCCTGTGTTGCATAACTGATTTTACTTTGTTTAGGAAACTGCAAACTACTGATCATTTGGCCAATTATGTGTAGCACAACTCCTGCAGAAGCTGCTTGGTAGATTGGGTTCTCTGTTCTTCTGCCTCAAATCTGAGAACAACCTCAGCCCCACAGTGATCCGTGCACAACTTGTAGTGCCACTCCGAGACAGAAAGCAATAAGCCCCCCCGCGTTCATGCAGTAAAGGCAGCGGATGCCTATGCACCATTCAGGGGTGTAAACACAATGGCGAAAAGAAGAAAGGGGCGTCACTTACCAACCAGATACTTCAGCTGTAGACGGATGTGGCCTAAGCCAATGCTGCTCAAGCAATGCCCACTGACACGTTTCACCGCACCCACCATGGCTTGGTCAAAGAGGTCAGCCCCACAGACATACTAGGTTAAGCAAATGGATACTGCACTGCTACTGGGAGCACAAAATTAGATACCCTGCACAAAACTAAGGTTAAGCAAACATCAGACTGGTTAGTGGTAAATTAACCCAACATATTGTCACGGGTTGCAGTTAATAGCAGTATGCACATACAGTGCCTTGCAAAAGTATTCACCCCCCTTGGCTTTTGTTACATTACAGTCTTTAGTTTTTAGGTTTTTTTAATCGGAATTATATGTGATGGATCAGAACACAATAGTCTAAGTTAGTGAAGTAAATTTAGAAAAATATATATATAAAACTATATTTCAGAATAAAAAAAAAAAATGATAATTGGCATGTGTATTCACCCCCTTTGTTATGAAGCCTGTAAAAAGCTCTGGTGCAACCAATTACCTTCAGAGGTCACATAATTAGTGAAATGATGTCCCCCTGTGTGCAATCTAAGTGTCACATGATCTGTCATTACATACAGTATATAGTGTGACTGTGATAGGGTGGCGGAAATCTAGCGCTAACTGACATTGGATGGGAGGGATACTAACTGATAATCACATGGCTAGTGACACTAATACAGTGATCAGTGATAATACTGCAGTCACAGGAGGTAGTTAATACCACAGAAAACATGAAAATCAGCTTTAACCACTTCAGCCCCAGAGGATTTGGCTGGTCACAGACCAGAGCACTTTTTGCGATTCGGCACTGCGTCGCTTTAACTAATAATTGTGCGGTCGTGCGACGTGGCTCCCAAACAAAATTGATGTCCTTTTTTTCCCACAAATAGAGCATTCTTTTGGTGGTATTTGATCACCTCTGCTGTTTTTATTTTTGCACTAAAAAAAAACAAATTTGGAAAAAAAGCTAAATTTTTTACTTTTTGTCATAATAAATATCCCCAAAAAAATTTATAAAAAAAACATTTTCTTTCCTCAGTTTAGGCTGATACGTATTCTTCTACATATTTTTGGTAAAAAAAAAAAAAAAAAAAAAATCGCAATAAGCGTTTATTGATTGGTTTGCATAAAAGTTATAGTTTCTACAAAATAGGGGATAGATTTATGGCATTTTAATAAATATTTTTTTTTACTAGTAATGGCGGTGATTAGTGATTTTTATCATGACTGTGACATTATGGCAGACAGATTGGACACTTTTGGCGCTATTTTGGGACCTTTCACATTGATACAGCGATCAGTGCGATTAACAATGCATTGATAACTGTGTAAATGTGACTGGCAGTGAATGGGTTAACAAGGAGGGGGCACTGCACAGGTTAAGTGTGTCCTAGGGAGGTGTTCTAACTGTGGGGGGCTGTGTGACGTGGCACTGATCCCACTCCCGATTACAGGGAATTGTGATCAGTGTCCTGTCACTAGGGCAGAACGAGGAAATGCTTGCTTACATTAGCATTTCCCCGTTCTTCCTCTCCGTGAGACGATCGCGGGTATCCCTGCGGACATCGAGTCTGCGGGACCCGTGGTCGGACTCACGGAGCTCGTGGCGGGCACGCATGTGTGCTGCCGGCGGGGCGCGCCTGCTATCCAAGCCCCACGTAATATAAAGTGATTTTGCACAGCGGAGCCAACCTGCCGCGGTAAAACTGCGGCGGCTGGTCCGCAACCGGTTAAAGTGTATTTCCACTACTTTTGCAGTCAAATTTGAGACGCTGTTATGTGTTCCAATTCACACAGCATACTAAAAAAAAAAAACATCCTTCTTGCCTTTTAGATCTTTCTAAGAAGGTGTCATGGCTAGTTCTAAAAATTTCTGGAAAATCTTACAGTGACTGTCCTCATACAGACTCACACAGTCCAAACACAGGCTATTCCTCATTAATATACAAGGCAGGAGGGTGGTTTCTAAACCATTTTTTTAGACAGACACTATGCAAATTGAGTTTACGGCTGATAATAAAGAACTGCAAACACAGTACTGAGCAAGTAAAAACAATTAAAAAGGTAACTAGCAATTTTAAATGTTTGTTATGCTATGTTAATGAGAACATGTAACAAATATAAAGTACTTTAGATGTTATACCAATTTGGCTGCAAAAGTGGTGTGCCCAGCGGTGTTCCCCGTCCTGCATTCGTCCCAGCCATCAGCAAATTTTCCCTGTAGGCATGAAGGAGATGTACAAAAAAACAAAGAAAATTTCCCAGCCCAACATACCAACCAGCCTGCAACAAACAAAATTGTCCTGTCCAACAGTTCATGTTAAAAACAGGGGTTTTGTTTGCACACATTTGCAAATACATGTGTAAGCTGCAGAGGCTGTGACAAGGCACCCCAGTATTATCTGCAGTCCTAACTCCATACATTTTAAGAGCCTCCATAGTAGGAGCCCATATATAGTAATGAATAGATTGAGGGCAGGTTTGCCTGGAGGGAGCCCACTCCTCCTTAAAGACACAGGGATACACTGGACACAAATAGCACAATGGCAGCAAAGGTGTACAGTGTGTTCCCTCATCAAATAACCTCTTTTTAATGTGAACTGTTGGACAGGAAAATTCAGTTTGTTGCAGGCTGGTTGGTAAGTTGAGCTGGGAATTTTTCATTGTTTTTGTTTGACATGCGTCGCCCTTCCTGCTCTTGCTGTTAAGGCCAGTTATAGGTTAGGGCAGTTATTGTTTGTTTGTAATGAAGCAGTTGCAGCATCCTTGCCCATACTTGTTTGGCCAGATGTCTGTAGTCATGTGGACCTTGTCACTAACCAGGGATATACTGGTGCAGAGACAATACCTTGCACATGCTGGTGGAAGGCATATGTGCTGGCTACCCATCACTGCTATGCAGCACAGACCCTTTAACCACTTGCCGACCGCCCCATGTAGATATACGTCGGCAGAATGGCACGTACAGGCAGAACCACGTACCTGTACGTGCCATTCTTCAGGCGGTTGGGGGGTCCGATCGGACCCCCCTCCGCCGGCGGGGACGGTCGGCATCGCTTCAGGAGCGATCCGGGACGAGGGGACGGCCAGTGGTTTCTGGCCACCCCCTCGCGATCGCTCCTGGCGAATGAAAAGCTTCCCCTTCCTGTCTATTGTATAGACAGGAAGGCGGAAGTGATGTCACGCTCGGTGCGCCGGTCTATGTGACCGGAACGCCGAGCAGAGAAGATGTAAAGGTTAGTGCACAAACAGTACACTGACACCAGTACACATAGGCACACAATCCACCCCCCTGTCACCCCCAGATCACCCCCCAGATCACCCCCTCCCCCCCCAGTCACAGTGTCACTAATTGCAGTGATCATTTATTTACTGATCACTGCATTTAGTGTCAGTGTGACTGTAATAACTGTCAGGGCAGTTAGTTTTAGGTCCTAGGTAGCCCCCTACCCCCCCCCTAATAAAGGTTTAACCCCCTGATTGCCCCTAGTTAACCCCTTCACCCCCTTTTGCCAGTGTCACTAAGCGATCGTTTTTCTGATCGCTGCATTGTGTCGCTAGGTAACCATTTTTTTTTTTATTTTAACCGCCATGTTTTATATAGGTTCATAAATAGTTTTATAGGTCAGGTACCCCCATATTACAACCTAAATAAATGTTTTAACCCCCTGATTGCCCCTAGAGTTAACCCTTTCACCAGTAATCACCGTATAACTGTCACTGGTGACGCTGGTTAGCCAGTTAGTTATTTCGTTATTTAGGTTCCCCGTCAGGTTTTTATATAGCGTCAGGTACCCCCATATATTACCTAATAAAGGTTTAACCCCCTGATTGCCCCTAGTTAACCCTTTCACCCCCTTTTGCCAGTGTCACTAAGCGATCGTTTTTCTGATCGCTGCATTAGTGTCGCTAGGTAACCAGTTTTTTTTTTAGGTTAACCGCCATGTTTATATAGGTTCATAAATAGGTTTATAGGTCAGGTACCCCCATATTACAACCTAAATAAAGGTTTTAACCCCCTGATTGCCCCTAGAGTTAACCCTTTCACCAGTGATCACCGTATAAAATGTCACTGGTGACGCTGGTTAGCCAGTTAGTTATTTCGTTATTTAGGTTCCCCGTCAGGTTTTTATATAGCATCAGGTACCCCCATATATTACCTAATAAAGGTTTAACCCCCTGATTGCCCCTAGTTAACCCTTTCACCCCCTTTTGCCAGTGTCACTAAGCGATCGTTTTTCTGATCGCTGCATTAGTGTCGCTAGGTAACCAGTTTTTTTTTGTATTACTGTTACGGGTGACGCTGGTTAGTTAGCTTGTTTTTTATACTGTCAGGGCACCCGCCATTTATTACCCAATAACGGTTTAACCCCCTGATCGCCCGACGGGTGATATCAATTAGGTTTTAGGGTCAAATAAGGTCTGCGTCGCCCCAGGTTAGTGCCAGTACCGCAAACACCCACGCGCAAAGCATACACCTCCCTTAGTGGTATAGTATCTGAACAGATCAATATCTGATCTGATCAGATCTATACTAGCGTCCCAGCAGTTTAGGGTTCCAAAAAAACGCATTGTTAGCGGGATCAGCCCAGATACCTGCTAGCACCTGCGTTTTCCCCCCCCCCCCTCCGCCCAGCCCAGCCCAGCCCACCCAAGTGCAGTATCGATCGATCACTGTCACTTACAAAACACTAAGCACACATAACTGCAGCGTTCGCAGAGTCAGGCCTGATCCCTGCGATCGCTAACATTTTTTTTGTGGTAGCGTTTTGATTCAGTCGCTAACAGTCAGGAGCTTTTTTACCTGTGAATCTCAAAAAAATAAAAAAAAACAAAAATAGTTGTCGTTTTATTGTTTCTCTCTCTCTCTCTATTGTTGCTCTTTTTTTACTCCATTCTATTCTGCAATGTTTTATTATGTTTTATCATGTTTTATCATGCTTGCTTTTCAGGTATGTAATTTTGTTTACTGTGTTTTAGTGTTAAGCATTTTTTTGTTTTCAGGTGCGCCATTCAGTTGCAGCGCGGATTTATTTATCTTGACAGCAACAGCGTTTGCTCCCACGATACATAAAGCCGCGACTCCAACGCTGTAGGAGGTGATTTCACCACCACAGTTAAAAAAAAGAGCATATGTGCCGAAGCATGGGGGCAGCAGGGGGGGCGGAGGAGCGATTGGCTCCTAATGCCACGTACATACGGTCGAAATTCCGACCGTGTGTACACGGCATAACTTTTGCGGGAGGATGCCCCCATGCATCGGCATATATAAATGGTGCATGTATGCCCATCATTAGAAGTGGGTGGATGAAGGGAGGTATTCTAATGGTGGGCATACCCACCAATCAATCTCTTTTTTTCGTTCAGCCAAGAGGCTGCATGAAAAAAAAAAAGATTACAATATATGTCCAGTATGTTGCTGGACTTTGAATGGTTATACCAGAATGATGCCTGCAGGTTTAGGTATCATCTTGGTATCATTCTTTTCAGCCAGTGATCGGCTTTCATGTAAAAGCAATTCTAGCGGGTAATTAGCCTCTAGACTGCTTTTACAAGCAGTGGGAGGGAATGTCCCCCCTCCCGGATATAAACCGCGCCATTGGGAAATTGGGAAAGCATTTTATCACACCAATCTTGGTGTGGTCAGATGCTTTGAGGGCAGAGGAAAGATCTAGGGTCTAATAGACCCCAATTTTTTCAAAAAAAGAGTACCTGTCACTGCCTATTGCTATCATAGGGGATATTTACATTCCCTGAGATAACAATAAAAATCATAACAAAGAAAAAAAATGGAAGGAACAGTTTAAAAATAGAATAAAAAAGCTAAATAAATAAAAAAAAAACTAAAAAAAAAAAAAAAAAAGCACCCCTGCCCCCCCTTCTCTTGCGCAAAGGCGTACACAAGCGTTGGTCTGGCGTCATATGTAAACAGCAATTGCAGCATGCATGTGAGGTATCACCGCGAAGGTCAGGTCGAGGGCAGTAATTTTAGCAGTAGACCTCCTCCGTGAATCTAATGTGGTATCATGTAAAGGCTTTTAAAGGCTTTTAAAAATGTATGTAGTTTGTCGCCACTGCGTGTTTGTGCGCAATTTTAAAGCATGTCGTGTTTGGTATCCATGTACTCGGCCTAAGATCATATTTTTTATTTCATCAAAAATTTGAGCAATATAGTGTGTTTTAGTGCATTAAAAATAAAAAAAAGTGTATTTTTTCCACAAAAAATGCGTTTGAAAAATCGCTGCGCAAATACTGTGTGGAAAAAAAAAATGCAACACCCACCATTTTAATCTGTAGGGCCTTTGCTTTAACAATATATATAGTGTTTGGGGGTTCAACGTAATTTTCTTGCAAAAAAAAAATATGTTTTCATGTAAACAAAAAGTGTCAGAAAGGGCTTTGTCTTCAAGTGGTTAGAAGAGTGGGTGACGTGTGACATAGGCTTCTAAATGTTGTGCATAAAATGCCAGGACAGTTCAAACCCCCCCCAAATGACCCCATTTTGGAAAGTAGACACCCCAAGCTATTTGCTGAGAGCAATGTTGAGCCCATTAAATATTTTTTTTTTTTGTCCCAAGAGATTGAATAATGAAAAAAAAAAAAAATATATATATTTTTTTTACAAAAAGTTGTCACTAAATGATATATTGCTCAAACATGTCATGGGCATATGTGGAAATACACCCCAAAATACATTCTGTTGCTTCTCCTGAGTACGGGGATACCACATGTGTGGGACTTTTTGGGAGCCTAGCTGCGTACGGAACCCCAAAAACCAATCACCGCCTTCAGGCTTTCTAAGGGTGTAATTTTTTTATTTCACTTCTCACTGCCAATCACAGTTTCGGAGGCCATGGAATGCCCAGATGGCATAAAACCCCCCAAAATGACCCCATTTTGGAAAGTAGACACCCCAAGCTATTTGCTGAGAGGTATTGTGAGTATTTTGCAGATGTCGCTTTTTGTCACAAAGTTTTGAAAATTGAAAAAAGAAAAAAAAAAATTTTTTTTCTTTACTTTCTTCATTTTCAAAAACAAATGAGAGCTGTAAAATACTCACCATGCCTCTCAACAAATAGCTTGGGGTGTCTACTTTCCAAAATGGGGTCATTTGGGGGGGTTTTGTGCTATTTTGGCATTTTATGGCCTTCGAAACTGTGATAGGTAGTGAGGAGTGAAATCAAAAATTTGCACCCTTAGAAATCCTGAAGGCGGTGCTTGGGTTTCGGGGCCCCGTACGCGGCTAGGCTCCCAAAAAGTCCCACACATGTGGTATCCCCATACTCAGGAGAAGCAGCAAAATGTATTTTGGGGTGCAATTCCACATATAACTATGGCATGTGTGAGCAATATATCATTTAGTGACAACTTTTTGAAGAAAAAAAAAATTATTTTTTATTTTTGTCTTTATTCAATCACTTGGGACTAAAAAAAAAAATATTCAATGGGCTCAACATGCCTCTCAGCAAATAGCTTGGGGTGTCTACTTTCCAAAATGGGGTCATTTGGGGGGGTTTTGTACTTCTCTGCCATTTTAGCACCTCAAGAAATGAAATAGGCAGTCATAAATTAAAAGCGGTGTAAATTCCAGAAAATGTACTCTAGTTTGTAGACGCTATAACTTTTGCGCAAACCAATCAATAATGCTTTATCACAGCATTATTACAGCACGAAGCTTGGAGGGAATAAGAAAAAACAAACTAATTACGGAATTTCTGTTCTTTTATTTTAACTGTTTGTGGGCTTTAAGTCCACGGTCAGGGTGTTGGGCGCTCCAGCGATTTCTTTCTCTTTTTTGGACAGAGGAGGAGAGGTGAAAAAGAAAAGGAAAAAAAAGGGGGAAGGGTGCTGTAAAGGATCCGGCACGTTTATCGCACACTGGTATATATCCTAATCCTAAATCCACATTGAATCTATGGGCCTTTTTTTTTTGTCTCAGGGTGTCAATTGATTTTCTGTTTGTTTGGACCTTTCTGCCCTCTAATTACCAGTGTATGGATTACGATTGGTGACGCTGGTTAGCCAGTTAGTTATTTCGTTATTTAGGTTCCCCGTCAGGTTTTTATATAGCGTCAGGTACCCCCATATATTACCTAATAAAGGTTTAACCCCCTGATTGCCCCTAGTTAACCCTTTCACCCCCTTTTGCCAGTGTCACTAAGCGATCGTTTTTCTGATCGCTGCATTAGTGTCGCTAGGTAACCAGTTTTTTTTTTTGTATTACTGTTACGGGTGACGCTGGTTAGTTAGCTTGTTTTTTATACTGTCAGGGCACCCGCCATTTATTACCCAATAACGGTTTAACCCCCTGATCGCCCGGGGGTGATATCAATTAGGTTTTAGGGTCAAATAAGGTCTGCGTCGCCCCAGGTTAGTGCCAGTACCGCAAACACCCACGCGCAAAGCATACACCTCCCTTAGTGGTATAGTATCTGAACAGATCAATATCTGATCTGATCAGATCTATACTAGCGTCCCAGCAGTTTAGGGTTCCAAAAAAACGCATTGTTAGCGGGATCAGCCCAGATACCTGCTAGCACCTGCGTTTTCCCCCTCCGCCCAGCCCAGCCCAGCCCACCCAAGTGCAGTATCGATCGATCACTGTCACTTACAAAACACTAAGCACACATAACTGCAGCGTTCGCAGAGTCAGGCCTGATCCCTGCGATCGCTAACATTTTTTTTGTGGTAGCGTTTTGATTCAGTCGCTAACAGTCAGGAGCTTTTTTACCTGTGAATCTCAAAAAAAATAAAAAAAACAAAAATAGTTGTCGTTTTATTGTTTCTCTCTCTCTCTCTATTGTTGCTCTTTTTTTACTCCATTCTATTCTGCAATGTTTTATTATGTTTTATCATGTTTTATCATGCTTGCTTTTCAGGTATGTAATTTTGTTTACTGTGTTTTAGTGTTAAGCATTTTTTTGTTTTCAGGTGCGCCATTCAGTTGCAGCGCGGATTTATTTATCTTGACAGCAACAGCGTTTGCTCCCACGATACATAAAGCCGCGACTCCAACGCTGTAGGAGGTGATTTCACCACCACAGTTAAAAAAAAGAGCATATGTGCCGAAGCATGGGGCAGCAGGGGGGGCGGAGGAGCGATTGGCTCCTAATGCCACGTACATACGGTCGAAATTCCGACCGTGTGTACACGGCATAACTTTTGCGGGAGGATGCCCCCATGCATCGGCATATATAAATGGTGCATGTATGCCCATCATTAGAAGTGGGTGGATGAAGGGAGGTATTCTAATGGTGGGCATACCCACCAATCAATCTCTTTTTTTCGTTCAGCCAAGAGGCTGCATGAAAAAAAAAAAGATTACAATATATGTCCAGTATGTTGCTGGACTTTGAATGGTTATACCAGAATGATGCCTGCAGGTTTAGGTATCATCTTGGTATCATTCTTTTCAGCCAGTGATCGGCTTTCATGTAAAAGCAATTCTAGCGGGTAATTAGCCTCTAGACTGCTTTTACAAGCAGTGGGAGGGAATGTCCCCCCTCCCGGATATAAACCGCGCCATTGGGAAATTGGGGAAAGCATTTTATCACACCAATCTTGGTGTGGTCAGATGCTTTGAGGGCAGAGGAAAGATCTAGGGTCTAATAGACCCCAATTTTTTCAAAAAAAGAGTACCTGTCACTGCCTATTGCTATCATAGGGGATATTTACATTCCCTGAGATAACAATAAAAATCATAACAAAGAAAAAAAATGGAAGGAACAGTTTAAAAATAGAATAAAAAAGCTAAATAAATAAAAAAAAAAAAAAAAAAAAAAAAAAAAAGCACCCCTGCCCCCCCTTCTCTTGCGCAAAGGCGTACACAAGCGTTGGTCTGGCGTCATATGTAAACAGCAATTGCAGCATGCATGTGAGGTATCACCGCGAAGGTCAGATCGAGGGCAGTAATTTTAGCAGTAGACCTCCTCCGTGAATCTAATGTGGTATCATGTAAAGGCTTTTAAAGGCTTTTAAAAATGTATGTAGTTTGTCGCCACTGCGTGTTTGTGCGCAATTTTAAAGCATGTCGTGTTTGGTATCCATGTACTCGGCCTAAGATCATATTTTTTATTTCATCAAAAATTTGAGCAATATAGTGTGTTTTAGTGCATTAAAATAAAAAAAAGTGTATTTTTTCCACAAAAAATGCGTTTGAAAAATCGCTGCGCAAATACTGTGTGGAAAAAAAAATGCAACACCCACCATTTTAATCTGTAGGGCCTTTGCTTTAACAATATATATAGTGTTTGGGGGTTCAACGTAATTTTCTTGCAAAAAAAAAATATGTTTTCATGTAAACAAAAAGTGTCAGAAAGGGCTTTGTCTTCAAGTGGTTAGAAGAGTGGGTGACGTGTGACATAGGCTTCTAAATGTTGTGCATAAAATGCCAGGACAGTTCAAACCCCCCCAAATGACCCCATTTTGGAAAGTAGACACCCCAAGCTATTTGCTGAGAGCAATGTTGAGCCCATTAAATATTTTTTTTTTTTGTCCCAAGAGATTGAATAATGAAAAAAAAAAAAAAATATATATATTTTTTTTTCAAAAAGTTGTCACTAAATGATATATTGCTCAAACATGTCATGGGCATATGTGGAAATACACCCCAAAATACATTCTGTTGCTTCTCCTGAGTACGGATATACCACATGTGTGGGACTTTTTGGGAGCCTAGCTGCGTACGGAACCCCAAAAACCAATCACCGCCTTCAGGCTTTCTAAGGGTGTAATTTTTTTATTTCACTTCTCACTGCCAATCACAGTTTCGGAGGCCATGGAATGCCCAGATGGCATAAAACCCCCCAAAATGACCCCATTTTGGAAAGTAGACACCCCAAGCTATTTGCTGAGAGGTATTGTGAGTATTTTGCAGATGTCGCTTTTTGTCACAAAGTTTTGAAAATTGAAAAAAGAAAAAAAAAAAATTTTTTTTCTTTACTTTCTTCATTTTCAAAAACAAATGAGAGCTGTAAAATACTCACCATGCCTCTCAACAAATAGCTTGGGGTGTCTACTTTCCAAAATGGGGTCATTTGGGGGGGTTTTGTGCTATTTTGGCATTTTATGGCCTTCGAAACTGTGATAGGTAGTGAGGAGTGAAATCAAAAATTTGCACCCTTAGAAATCCTGAAGGCGGTGCTTGGGTTTCGGGGCCCCGTACGCGGCTAGGCTCCCAAAAAGTCCCACACATGTGGTATCCCCATACTCAGGAGAAGCAGCAAAATGTATTTTGGGGTGCAATTCCACATATAACTATGGCATGTGTGAGCAATATATCATTTAGTGACAACTTTTTGAAGAAAAAAAAAATTATTTTTTATTTTTGTCTTTATTCAATCACTTGGGACTAAAAAAAAAAATATTCAATGGGCTCAACATGCCTCTCAGCAAATAGCTTGGGGTGTCTACTTTCCAAAATGGGGTCATTTGGGGGGGTTTTGTACTTCTCTGCCATTTTAGCACCTCAAGAAATGAAATAGGCAGTCATAAATTAAAAGCGGTGTAAATTCCAGAAAATGTACTCTAGTTTGTAGACGCTATAACTTTTGCGCAAACCAATCAATAATGCTTTATCACAGCATTATTACAGCACGAAGCTTGGAGGGAATAAGAAAAAACAAACTAATTACGGAATTTCTGTTCTTTTATTTTAACTGTTTGTGGGCTTTAAGTCCACGGTCAGGGTGTTGGGCGCTCCAGCGATTTCTTTCTCTTTTTTGGACAGAGGAGGAGAGGTGAAAAAGAAAAGGAAAAAAAAAGGGGGAAGGGTGCTGTAAAGGATCCGGCACGTTTATCGCACACTGGTATATATCCTAATCCTAAATCCACATTGAATCTATGGGCCTTTTTTTTTTGTCTCAGGGTGTCAATTGATTTTCTGTTTGTTTGGACCTTTCTGCCCTCTAATTACCAGTGTATGGATTACGATTGGTGACGCTGGTTAGCCAGTTAGTTATTTCGTTATTTAGGTTCCCCGTCAGGTTTTTATATAGCGTCAGGTACCCCCATATATTACCTAATAAAGGTTTAACCCCCTGATTGCCCCTAGTTAACCCTTTCACCCCCTTTTGCCAGTGTCACTAAGCGATCGTTTTTCTGATCGCTGCATTAGTGTCGCTAGGTAACCAGTTTTTTTTTGTATTACTGTTACGGGTGACGCTGGTTAGTTAGCTTGTTTTTTATACTGTCAGGGCACCCGCCATTTATTACCCAATAACGGTTTAACCCCCTGATCGCCCGGCGGGTGATATCAATTAGGTTTTAGGGTCAAATAAGGTCTGCGTCGCCCCAGGTTAGTGCCAGTACCGCAAACACCCACGCGCAAAGCATACACCTCCCTTAGTGGTATAGTATCTGAACAGATCAATATCTGATCTGATCAGATCTATACTAGCGTCCCAGCAGTTTAGGGTTCCAAAAAAACGCATTGTTAGCGGGATCAGCCCAGATACCTGCTAGCACCTGCGTTTTCCC
The DNA here is from genome assembly GCA_028564925.1 of Lithobates sylvaticus. Classification (NCBI taxonomy): domain Eukaryota; kingdom Metazoa; phylum Chordata; class Amphibia; order Anura; family Ranidae; genus Lithobates; species Lithobates sylvaticus. Next base: position 126,649,855 of record CM053031.1, read on the forward strand.
CCCTCCGCCCAGCCCAGCCCCGCCCACCCAAGTGCAGTATCGATCGATCACTGTCACTTACAAAACACTAAGCACACATAACTGCAGCGTTCGCAGAGTCAGGCCTGATCCCTGCGATCGCTAACATTTTTTTTGTGGTAGCGTTTTGATTCAGTCGCTAACAGTCAGGAGCTTTTTTACCTGTGAATCTCAAAAAAATAAAAAAAACAAAAATAGTTGTCGTTTTATTGTTCTCTCTCTCTCTCTATTGTTGCTCTTTTTTTACTCCATTCTATTCTGCAATGTTTTATTATGTTTTATCATGTTTTATCATGCTTGCTTTTCAGGTATGTAATTTTGTTTACTGTGTTTTAGTGTTAAGCATTTTTTTGTTTTCAGGTGCGCCATTCAGTTGCAGCGCGGATTTATTTATCTTGACAGCAACAGCGTTTGCTCCCACGATACATAAAGCCGCGACTCCAACGCTGTAGGAGGTGATTTCACCACCACAGTTAAAAAAAAGAGCATATGTGCCGAAGCATGGGGGCAGCAGGGGGGGCGGAGGAGCGATTGGCTCCTAATGCCACGTACATACGGTCGAAATTCCGACCGTGTGTACACGGCATAACTTTTGCGGGAGGATGCCCCCATGCATCGGCATATATAAATGGTGCATGTATGCCCATCATTAGAAGTGGGTGGATGAAGGGAGGTATTCTAATGGTGGGCATACCCACCAATCAATCTCTTTTTTTTCGTTCAGCCAAGAGGCTGCATGAAAAAAAAAAAGATTACAATATATGTCCAGTATGTTGCTGGACTTTGAATGGTTATACCAGAATGATGCCTGCAGGTTTAGGTATCATCTTGGTATCATTCTTTTCAGCCAGTGATCGGCTTTCATGTAAAAGCAATTCTAGCGGGTAATTAGCCTCTAGACTGCTTTTACAAGCAGTGGGAGGGAATGTCCCCCCTCCCGGATATAAACCGCGCCATTGGGAAATTGGGAAAGCATTTTATCACACCAATCTTGGTGTGGTCAGATGCTTTGAGGGCAGAGGAAAGATCTAGGGTCTAATAGACCCCAATTTTTTCAAAAAAAGAGTACCTGTCACTGCCTATTGCTATCATAGGGGATATTTACATTCCCTGAGATAACAATAAAAATCATAACAAAGAAAAAAAATGGAAGGAACAGTTTAAAAATAGAATAAAAAAGCTAAATAAATAAAAAAAAAACTAAAAAAAAAAAAAAAAAAAGCACCCCTGCCCCCCCTTCTCTTGCGCAAAGGCGTACACAAGCGTTGGTGTGGGGTCATATGTAAACAGCAATTGCAGCATGCATGTGAGGTATCACCGCGAAGGTCAGATCGAGGGCAGTAATTTTAGCAGTAGACCTCCTCCGTGAATCTAATGTGGTATCATGTAAAGGCTTTTAAAGGCTTTTAAAAATGTATGTAGTTTGTCGCCACTGCGTGTTTGTGCGCAATTTTAAAGCATGTCGTGTTTGGTATCCATGTACTCGGCCTAAGATCATATTTTTTATTTCATCAAAAATTTGAGCAATATAGTGTGTTTTAGTGCATTAAAATAAAAAAAAGTGTATTTTTTCCACAAAAAATGCGTTTGAAAAATCGCTGCGCAAATACTGTGTGGAAAAAAAAAAATGCAACACCCACCATTTTAATCTGTAGGGCCTTTGCTTTAACAATATATATAGTGTTTGGGGGTTCAACGTAATTTTCTTGCAAAAAAAAAATATGTTTTCATGTAAACAAAAAGTGTCAGAAAGGGCTTTGTCTTCAAGTGGTTAGAAGAGTGGGTGACGTGTGACATAGGCTTCTAAATGTTGTGCATAAAATGCCAGGACAGTTCAAACCCCCCCCAAATGACCCCATTTTGGAAAGTAGACACCCCAAGCTATTTGCTGAGAGCAATGTTGAGCCCATTAAATATTTTTTTTTTTTGTCCCAAGAGATTGAATAATGAAAAAAAAAAAATATATATATATTTTTTTTACAAAAAGTTGTCACTAAATGATATATTGCTCAAACATGTCATGGGCATATGTGGAAATACACCCCAAAATACATTCTGTTGCTTCTCCTGAGTACGGGGATACCACATGTGTGGGACTTTTTGGGAGCCTAGCTGCGTACGGAACCCCAAAAACCAATCACCGCCTTCAGGCTTTCTAAGGGTGTAATTTTTTTATTTCACTTCTCACTGCCAATCACAGTTTCGGAGGCCATGGAATGCCCAGATGGCATAAAACCCCCCAAAATGACCCCATTTTGGAAAGTAGACACCCCAAGCTATTTGCTGAGAGGTATTGTGAGTATTTTGCAGATGTCGCTTTTTGTCACAAAGTTTTGAAAATTGAAAAAAGAAAAAAAAAAATTTTTTTTCTTTACTTTCTTCATTTTCAAAAACAAATGAGAGCTGTAAAATACTCACCATGCCTCTCAACAAATAGCTTGGGGTGTCTACTTTCCAAAATGGGGTCATTTGGGGGGGTTTTGTGCTATTTTGGCATTTTATGGCCTTCGAAACTGTGATAGGTAGTGAGGAGTGAAATCAAAAATTTGCACCCTTAGAAATCCTGAAGGCGGTGCTTGGGTTTCGGGGCCCCGTACGCGGCTAGGCTCCCAAAAAGTCCCACACATGTGGTATCCCCATACTCAGGAGAAGCAGCAAAATGTATTTTGGGGTGCAATTCCACATATAACTATGGCATGTGTGAGCAATATATCATTTAGTGACAACTTTTTGAAGAAAAAAAAAATTATTTTTTATTTTTGTCTTTATTCAATCACTTGGGACTAAAAAAAAAAATATTCAATGGGCTCAACATGCCTCTCAGCAAATAGCTTGGGGTGTCTACTTTCCAAAATGGGGTCATTTGGGGGGGTTTTGTACTTCTCTGCCATTTTAGCACCTCAAGAAATGAAATAGGCAGTCATAAATTAAAAGCGGTGTAAATTCCAGAAAATGTACTCTAGTTTGTAGACGCTATAACTTTTGCGCAAACCAATCAATATACGCTTATTGGCATTTTTTTTACTAAAGACATGTGGCTGAATACATTTTGGCCCAAATGTTTGACTAAAATTGAGTTTATTAGATTTTTCTTATAACAAAAAGTAGAAAATCTCTTTTTTTTCAAAATTTTCACTCTTTTTCCGTTTATATCGCAAAAAATAAAAATCACAGAGGCAATCAAATACCATCAAAAGAAAGCTCTATTTGTGGGAAGAAAAGGACGCAAATTTCGTTTCGTTACAAAATTGCATGACCGCACAATTACCAGTTAAAGTAGTGCAGTGCGAAATTGAAAAAAGACCTCTGGTCCTTAAGCTGACAATTGGTCCGGGGCTGAAGTGGTTAAATATGTGCACAGGAGTGGACTTCACCAGCTGGAATAGAAGCAGGTTTAAATCAGCAGTTTTGCCGAACTGACATTGAGATCCTGGGCATGATTAGGGAACACTTTTTTTCTTCTGCTCCAGCAGTTGCGGAAAAGTCTCCTTCCTGGCCAAAGGTACTGCTGGAAATGGAGGGATGGGGTTAGAAAACATATGGCAAGATTCAAGCCAAATAAGGCAAAAGACACACAGAAGAGCAGCGATCTCAATGAAGGAAACTCCCGTCAAGTCTGGAATAGAGTTTGTCCACTGGGTGCCCAGGCTTAAAGGATCTCCATCCACTGTAACAAGTATCCAAGAAAGTATACAAGAAAGTAGCCAGCAACTCCAGAATACAAAAAGTACAGTGTTTATTGCTACATATAGGTGGGTAAAAAACAGCTTATGGCTGGGGGGGGGGGGGGGGGGGGTTATCACTAGTCAGGTTCAGCCCAGAATTCTTCTTTTAGATCTGTTGTAGTGGCTACTCCCGCTGGTCAGCTCTGGTTTGTTACTGCTGGATAAAAAAGTCAGGTATCCAAAGCTTTTTTTTTCCAAGTTTTAATTAATCAGATTGGGTTGCTGCTGATTTTCTATTTAAGCCCAGGCAAAAATGTAACAAATTATACACATGCTACATGTGTGATACCAGAATACAATGTTGCTGACACTGCCCATGAGAATTGTACTGTCCCATTGCATCACATACAGCTTAAACTTTTTGCTCCCAGGCCATGTTCTCAACTTTCAAATTCAGTTGTCCCAAACATTTTAGCTATTTTTCACTTTATCATATTTCACTATTTTGTTATAGATTAAAAACTTAGAAAAATACCTCCCAAATCATACATTTTATGAAATAATAGGATACATAGAATATAAAGATGGTGTACTGATTAAGTACATCCCACAATAGTTGCACAGATGTTTACCTAAACACAAATTACTGGCACACATAAACACAACATAGCAGCAAACACAAATTCTACTAAATATAAAATAAAAAACTGCATTGAGTCAATAAATAACAAATATTTTTAAACTCTAAATTGTGTCAAAGGTATGGTAAACTGCAAATCAGCAAGAGAGGAAAACTACAATAAAAATTTGTAGGTTGGCTTTACACCTATGCATTGTAGAAAGCCCAACCCAAAGTGCTGGGTGTGCATTGTATTGGTGTGCATTGCGATAAACTAACGAAAGAATACTTTTAATAGCAACACACCCTATTACAACACCCAGCAATGCATTGTATTATTATGTAATGAAGCACAGCAACACATGTGCACAAAACACACCAGAGCACACATCAGATTGTGTGTTATGACGAAATGCTGGGAACTGAGATGCGTCGGACGTAGGAGACATAGGGGAGGGGCCTGACGGCGGCATTTGTGAGAGGAGATGGAAGAGGTCCCGGTATACCAGCAGGAGCGAAGTGTAGTGAGAGAAGGCTAAGCTCCGAGGGACTCCAGCCTACCCTTGAAAACCTGCAGGCAGTTGTCTTGGTAGATCCACACTCTGCACACGAGCGGCGGATGGACCAGGCGGGGAAGGCGGTGAGTGACGGCTACATACAGGCATAGATTTGAGCATCTAGAGTTGCCAAAGCCGTCTGTCCCAGCTGGTGTTTCCCGCCCCGCTCCGTTCCGCTCCTTCCCTCCCCACTGCCCCGCTCCTTACCTCCCCACCGCTCCGCTCCGTATCTCTCATTCATTCAGTGTGTTACCTCCCCGCCGCCCTGCTTCTATTCTCCCCACCGCTCCGCTCCGTATCTCGTCTCTGTCCCGTTTGTGACCTCCCCACCGCCCTGCTCATTACCTCTACAGTGCCCGGCCCCTTATCTCTCTACCTGGTGCAAACCTGATGTTGCCTCTTTTTGCTCTCTTTGTCTCCCTCCTGAGCGGTAGTAGGCTGTGAGGAGCAGTGACCGGGAGAATACCAGGAGATCCTGCGGAGCATCGGCAAATAGACGGCAAGTCTCGAAAATCAGCTGGCCACCTGGTGGACGGTGGAAGGTATACCCCTCCTCTCCCTCCCTCCAGGTAACTCAATATTGACTGTGATACATGATAGAGCTGTATGGAACAAGACTTAAAGTGTTCTATAGGATTCAGAAGGTATGTGCTGTACACTAATAATGAATGAACAGGAGGGTTCAGCAAAATAATTTGCAATTGAGGCAACCACAAAGCACTGTATTACATCCCTGTAAAGTGGTAATTGAAGGAGAAACAAATGGTTATTATTACTATATTACTATTTTTATCACAGCATTATTACAGCACGAAGCTTGGAGGGAATAAGAAAAAACAAACTAATTACGGAATTTCTGTTCTTTTATTTTAACTGTTTGTGGGCTTTAAGTCCACGGTCAGGGTGTTGGGCGCTCCAGCGATTTCTTTCTCTTTTTTGGACAGAGGAGGAGAGGTGAAAAAGAAAAGGAAAAAAAAGGGGGAAGGGTGCTGTAAAGGATCCGACACGTTTATCGCACACTGGTATATATCCTAATCCTAAATCCACATTGAATCTATGGGCCTTTTTTTTTTTTGTCTCAGGGTGTCAATTGATTTTCTGTTTGTTTGGACCTTTCTGCCCTCTAATTACCAGTGTATGGATTAAGGTGTTAAATACACAATTTAGGTCCTGGTGTAAGAGCAAAAGAAGGGGAAAGGGAGAAGAAGGAAAAAGGGAAAAAAAAAAAAAAAAGACGTACAGTATAGACTTACGAGGAAAGCAAAAAAAGAAGTAAGGGTAAGCACCCTGGGGAGAAAAAAGCTCACAGAGGGGAAAATGAAGGGAAGGTCACAAAAAACCAACGAACCCAAAAACCCAAAAGAGAGTTTAAATTCAAGTACGATCCAAAAATATTTAAAAGAAGTCAGTCTCAAAAGCCCCGGGGTAGAGAAAAAACAACAGGGGGCAAAAGAAAAAAGGAAGGAGCCCATATTAGCAACGTTACCAACAGAAGACCTGGGAGCCTACCCCAGAGAGGAAATGGACAGTGAGATGGACCCCAATATCAGCAGGATTGAAGTTCAAAGGAACATTGCTCAAATCCCTACAAAGGATGAGATGTTAGAAATGTTTGCAAAGCTGGAAACCTCAATAAAAACAGAAATATCAAATGTAAGGACGGACATGGGACACCTGTTAAGAGGAGTAGAAGAGGCAGAGGAAGTAACAGAAAAACAGGCTCAGGAAATATTAGAATTAAAAGTACAAGTGAGGAAAATGCAATTAGAACATAGGGATATAGTGTACAAACTAGAAGAACAAGAAAATCAAAGTCGACGTCAAAACTTGAGGATAAGAGCAATTCCAGAACAACAGGGAGAAGATCTGACGGTTAAAATGAGAAAAATTTTCAACCCATTATTGGAGAGAGGCGAAAGTGACGATCTGAAGATTGATCGGGTACATAGGGTGCGCAAACCCCCAGGCCTAAGGGACGATTTATCAAGAGATGTAATTATTAAATTCGATCTCTTTGAAGATAAAGCAAAGATCTGGAGGAAACTCAGAGGAAGTCCCCCCCTGCAATACGAAGGATCAGCTTTACAGGTCTTTTCAGACCTCTCTGCAGGAACCCTGGCCCTGAGAAGGCAATTAAAACCTTTATTAGAGCAACTGAGACTGGCTAATATAAAGTATAGCTGGGGTTTCCCAGCAGCGCTATTAGTGCAAAGGGATGGAAGACAAATAAGACTTAAATTCTTGGATGAGTTAGAAGACTTTTGTCACAAATTAGATATTCCGGTTCCAGACATCCCTAGAGGATAATCAGAGTAGAGGGGGACCGGTGGGGGGTGATGCAGTGGGGGGGGGGAGATGTGGATCGGGACGCCAAAAACAAAATGATAAACAGACCAGAGGCCTGCATGGGGTTAGGGGTATTTGATGAATAGCCACTCCCACCCCTGTCGGCTCCTTTAAGGAGTGGACAGGGGGGGGGTCTGACACAGAAGGCCGCAGAGGAATATATGACGGAGGTAAATCTGGTAACATATAACGTAAAAGGGTTAAACTCTCTGACTAAGAGGTTTAAATTAATTAAAGAATTAAAGGAGTACAGAGCAGATGTGGTGTTCCTGTGAAGGTACTTGCATCCAGGTTGAAAGAGAGGCTAACCGACCTGGTCCATCCGGACCAGGTTGGATTTATCCCGGGGAGAGAGGGGAGGGACAATGGGGTGCGTTCCCTCCTCTTACTCCGAGCATTGGAAGATGGTGGGTCCCCAGGTCTACTCCTGTCAATAGATGCTGAAAAAACATTCAACAGGGTAGACTGGGGACTCATGCTCGGAACTCTAGAGGCAATGGGAATAGGCTCTCGTATGATCAAATGGATAGAGGATCTGTATAATGAACCTCAGGCATTTGTCAAAGTTAACGAAACCTCTTCCCCGGGATTTACAATGAAAAATGGCACCAGACAGGGGTGCCCGCTATCTCCCTTGTTGTTTGTGCTATCCCTCGAGCCCCTGCTGTCAGCCATCCGAAAAAACCCGGATATTAAAGGGATTAAGGTTGGGACAGAAGAACATAAACTCGCAGCATTTGCGGATGACGTTCTGTTCTATATAACTTACCCAAGGACAACGATCCCGATCCTGCTAAAGATATTAAAGGAATTCGGGGAGATTTCAAACCTGAAAATAAACCCCAGCAAATCCAAAATTTTAAATGTTAATATCAGTAAGCAGGAAGAAGTGAAATTGATAAAAGAATTCCATTTCCCTTGTCAAAAAGAGATTAAATACTTAGGAATTAAACTAGTACCCACGGTCAAAGCAATATATAATACTAATTTTATCCCCTTACTAGACGAAATTAAAAGCGACATTGAAAAGCTCTCAATAACCTCTCTCTCCTGGAGTGGCAGGATCAATGTGACTAAGATGGTTCTGGCCCCAAAGATACTCTATAAGCTACAAATGCTACCTATATCACTCCCACAAATATACTTAAAAACATCAAAAGGGTTAATATCTAAGTACATCTGGAACAATCAAAAACCGAGAATAGCATTTAATGTTTTAAGTAGGAGCAAGAAACAAGGAGGTTTAGCGGTACCGGACTTTCAAAAATACCATAATGCGAATGCTCTCACTCGGGTAATAGAGTGGGCGAAAGAGGCTAATGAAAAAAGATTGGTTAGTTTAGAAAAAGAAATGAGTGGCACACATTTGGGACGAATAATTTGGAATCCTCCACAATATAGATGTATGGGATTAGGTACACATGAAATCACATATACAAAAATAGCTCAACATTTTCAGGAATATTACACCAACTTGTATAATCTACCCCCATCACATAGACCTCCTGACCTCCACGGACACAGACTCCAGGTGATTCAGGATTTCCTTAAAGACTCCGACCTACCTTCACTACAATTTGACGACTCTTCTGAATTAGATAAGCCCATAGACCAGTCAGAAATAAAACCAACAAAAGTCCCGGCCCAGATGGCTATACGGCCATTTATTACAAGACATTTGCAGACACACTGACCCCCCATCTGCTAACGGCCTTTAACTCCCTTGCAGTCAGTTTCCCCTGACTTTTTATCAGCTTATATTACTGTATTACCTAAACCTGACAAGGACCCAGCACAATGCTCTAGTTATAGACCAATTTCGCTACTGAATCTAGACGTCAAACTTATGGCGAAAATCATCTCCACAAGACTGAAACCCCTACTACATAAACTGATTGGCCCTGACCAGGCAGGTTTCATGCCTGGTAGAGAGGCCAGAGACAATGTCCCCAAGGCTCTTAATTTGATTCATGTCGCCCATGAATGAAAGATCGAGGGTCTTCTCCTGTCCACTGATGCCTTCGATCGAGTAGCCTGGAATTACATGTTTGAAACCTGTAAACACGCAGGATTAGGCCCGAAGATGCTCAACTGGATCTTATCCCTGTACCAACACCCGTCAGCTAAACTTAAAATTAATGGTACACTGTCTAACAAGGTAGATATAAAAAATGGAACCAGGCAGGGGTGCCCCCTATCCCCAATACTCTTCATCATCACACTAGAGCCATTCGTAAGGAAAATCCTGGCAAACCGCGCAATACACGGATTCCGGGTGGCTGGAAGGGAATACAAGTTGGCAGCTTATGCCGACGACCTTGCGTTCTTTTTGACAGACCCCCACATCTCCATTCCCTCCCTCATGAAGGAATTCACTTCCTATAGCTATGTCTCTAACCTTAAGATCAACTACACCAAGTCAGAAGCGCTGAATATTGCGCTCCCTGACACTACTTTGAAAGCCACCATGGACAATAGCTCCTTTAAGTGGGTCACCAAAGCGGTCAAGTACCTGGGGGTCTGGCTGACACCCAGGATTAATGATATATTTGCGCACAACTTTGTACCACTGCTTAAATCGATTGATGAGGACTTATGCCGTTGGCACGCCAAACTCTTTTCCTGGTTTGGCAGGGCAGCCATATGCAAAATGGTCGTCTTGCCAAAAGTGCTATATCTATTACGCACTCTGCCCATTAAAATCCCACAAAGCTTTTTTAGATCACTCCAGGCTACTCAAATGAGATTCATTTGGGCACACAAAACACCTCGTATTAAAATCTCATTACTCACAAGAGCCAAGGCACTGGGAGGCATGGGCGCGCCAGACTACAAAACATACTATTTTGCCACACATATTGCAAGAATCTTAGACTGGCACTGCCATGCAGAACTGACAGACTGGGTGTCTCTTGAAAATGTTTCAAGCCCGATTCCCTTAAAATACTCACCTTGGATCCTACCAAGCAAGTACCCAGCCGGACTGAGGAATCACCGCCTGATAGGGACCACCTTGGGTATCTTCCATCTCCTCGCTAAACAAAAAAAGCCCTTTTTTTTCTCACTAGGTCCCTTGACCCCATTGCTAGATAACCCAGATTTCCCCCCAGGCATAGGAAATAGACAACTACAACTAAATGATAAATGCTCACCACTTCTTGCTTCCCACTGCCTTAATGGTGGGGCTATTAAAGATTTCTCGGATCTTAAGATAGATAACAATATACCATCCTTGCCTCTCTAGACATATTTCCAGATCCGCACATACATTCACAAACCCACACGGAAGAAGCACTTTACCAGGGCCCTCTCAGTTATGGAGTCGGTGTGCCTAAAAGGGGAACAGGTACAGAAAACTACCTCAACGGCCTATGAATGGCTGCAGCATATGGATACGCTCGCACGGGACAGGTTCAGAGAGAGATGGTCAGATGCCCTAAACATGGATATCACGGACGCTCAATGGGAGAGGGCTTGCATAATGGCACACAAATGCTCGATCAGCACAAGGTCACAGGAAACGGCATATAAAATCCTCACTCACTGGTATGCTACCCCAGTGAAGATTCACAAATGGTACCCTCAATCTGACACTTGTTGGCGATGCGGTGAGGGAAGGGGCACTCTATTCCACATTTGGTGGCAGTGTGAAAAGCTGGCACCATTCTGGAATACAGTGACCGAGCTGATCTATAAAATCACGGAGACTAGACTTGTTCTGAACGCAGCAAATTGCCTACTGCACATCTCCAATTTCTCTATGCAGAAATATAAAAATTGCCTCTCCAAACACTTACTGAATGCAGCCAATTCACTCATTCCGCTACATTGGAAAGCCACTTCAGTGCCTACGGCGAAGGAGTGGTTACACAAAATCTCCCATTTTTGTGAAATGGAAGATACTAAAGCCCAATCTGAGGAAAATGCTGAGCGTTATCTCAAAACATGGTCTCCCTGGTTCAGCTTTAGACTCTCCCAAGAATATACAACATTAACTGAGTAGGACTTGAGGTCCAATTACCCACAGAAATACTATACGGTCAACAGGATGAAAACAACACGCTTCTTTTGTACTGTTAGTCTCCAAGGAGACTCCTAGAGTGTTGATTTGACTCCGATTGTCTTTACTAGAACCTTACGCAACAATATGTATAGGATATTCCCCCTCTTTTCTTTCCCTATTTCTCACATCCTCCTTTCTTTCTGTTCTTTATCTAAATCTGAGACTGAGTACAATTCCCACTCTCTGTTGGGTTGCGGCTGCGGCTTCCAAGCCTTACCAAGCAGGCTCTATTTGATTTACGTCAGCCAGATACTATAGTTTGAGCTTTTATCTATAAACAAATGTTACCATTGGATGTAACTTGACATTCCACACAAGTTCAATGTTTGTGTTATTCCATGATACTGTACTCATGTTGAACTATCTGCATTTTGCTTAATTTTCAATAAATCTTTTATGCCAAAAAAAAGAAATCACATATACAGCACTAAAAATTTGGGATCGGATTCACGCACAAAACAAATGGACATACAATTCCCCATTGATATATTTGAGGCAAAATTACTTTTTTTTTTTTACTTTTTTGCATCGGGTAAAAAGGAAGTGGGGGGAAATTGGTTAAAAAAAGAGAATGCACAAGTAAAGGACATAATACACCAAGGTAAAATTAAAACGTTTCACGCACCAAATAAGGACATGGGTTTAATGAAATTAAATGTCTGGCGATTCCTCCAACTGAGTCACTTTACTGAAAAATTACCCCACCCACTAAAGGACAAAGAGCAGTACAGACCACTAGAAAAGCTCTGTCTAAGGGTAAATTCAAGAAAGAATATAGGGTGGATATACAAAATTCAATCGGAGGGTGACGACTTGGAGGACCCGCCTTACATTAAAAAATGGGAAAACGATTTAGGGACACGGTGTAGCACACAGAAAGTGAAGACAATCTTAAAATTATTACACAGCTCGGTGGTAGATAACAGGTTGATAGAGACAAATTTCAAATGCCTCGCAAGATGGTATAGGACACCAGACAAAATCAGCCGATTTGTAGCAGATCAGTCGTCAGAGTGCTGGCGCGGGTGTAAACAACTGGGAACTACGGCCCATATTTGGTGGGAATGTCCCGTTATATTGGAATATTGGAAGGAAGTCCGCCAGCTAATAAAGGAAGTCATAGGGGTGGAAATAGTAGATGACCCATGGACATGTTTGTTTCACGGGACAGAGCTTCCCGTCAAACAATATAAAACTCGTTGATACCCATTTTTCTAAACGTAGCAAAAAGTCTAATTCCAAAAAAGTGGAGGGAAGCAGAAAGCCCCAGCATTAGGGACTTAATATTTCAAATGAGTAAGATACAAAACCTAGAGAATTTAGATGAGAATGGGGAGGAAAGAGAAACGGGGGGAGAAGAGAGGGGTAAATGGACAGCATGGAAGGAATTTAAAGACACATGGAGATATGTGGAGGAGATTACACAATAAATACTTTCGCTGAGAAGTGCAGATAACATGGAAAAAAAAAAAAAAAAGAACAAGGATATCTAACAGCCCATCTAAAAGGATTGCAAGGTGGGGGGGGGGGGGGGGAAGGGAGGGACAGAAAATGATATGCAATAAATTTATAAATGAAAAGATAAATACCACAAATGATGTGATTTAAAGAAAGAGACGGAAATGAACGTTAAGTTGAATAAAAGTCTCTTTAATGTTCGCTGAGGTGGAAAAAAAAAAAAAAAAAAAGATTGTGTGTTATGTTCACCATTCCAGTTCAAGATATAAGCAGCACACCATGTTCAGGTAAACAGGCAGGACACTTAAATGTCACCAACAGAAAGCAGTGATGTTATGTGGCCACGAAGGGCTTCTTCCTTAGGCAGCAGTGCCCTTCTGTACCCTGTCTGTTTATCTGACCATGATGTGGTCCTGATATCTTGGACCGGACTTATGCTTTGTCAACGTTATCAGCCATTTCACCACAGCACTCCTATGACTGGGTCTTGTTGCTTTATGAAGTGTGCTGGACAAAATGCTTGGTACAGAGCACTTCTGTGTTTATACACACAGTGAGGAGATATTAAAAATGAAATTCATATTTACTATCCATTTAGTTATGAATGAACTGAGGACCACTGTGTTCATTCAGGAAAGTAAAGGGATTAGTCATATTAACTTATCTCCCTGCTCGCCATCCTAAATAGATCCTCCCCACTGTGTGCTCAAAATCTGCTGCAATGAGGATATTTGCCAGCACACCACGTATTGTCAAGTAGCATCCAAATAATTTTTTTATTGAAGCATGATCACATCACAGAACAGGTAATACAGCATCTCAGAGTCACGCATCACCCCTTTGTCAGGCATGAGATGCCTGACGAAGGGGTCCAGCGTGAACCCGGAAAAGTTGCGCTACCTGTTCTGTGATGTGATCATGCTTCAATAAAAAATCATTTGGATGCTACTTGACGATCCGTGGTGTGCTGGCAAATATCCTCATTGTGTCTTTCTGATGCAGTTTCCAGCTGGTGGTTGCTGCAGAACCCAAATCTTCTAGCGCTTTATCCAGGAACGTGTGCGATGGGAATATGGAGTATTACTCAAAATCTGCTGTTCACGGGGGAGAATGTTGATGCCAGTACAGGCAGGAATAGAAAGAGTTTGGGCACAGAGGGGAAGAGAGGTTTAGGCGATTAGAAGCACAAAGGTGGGGAGAGAAGCAAATATTGGGGAGCAGAGAGAGGTGAGAGGAGAAGCTTAATTTTTAACTTTGTAAGAGTTTCTCTGCAAGAAAGTTCTTTTTTCCTTTATCTAGCTTGCTAGCTTGTGCAGAAGTGCTGAGAGAGGTGTTAGACAGGATACGCATTTTTAGATTAAACATGTCAGGAACATATACTGCTTGCTAAATGACATTTGACCATTGCAGCCAATGTGATAAGGTTAAGTGATAAGGTTTAAGTCTTAGAATTGTGACGATGTAACAAAGTGTGATGATGAGTCTGTCTCTGGGCAGAAAAACTATGAATATTTTGAAAGATCAGTATTAATTGTATAAAATGAATGCTTGAATGTGATTGGTTGTTCATGGGACTTTCTCTACAACGCCTTTTCTTTGTAATCACATATATTCTGTCAAAAGGGAATAAACCACCGTACTCTTGACCAACCATATACTGTGTATGGTGTCTATGATTACCTGTCCGGACAGAGAGTTTTTCCATTGGCCACCAGAGTCCAGCAAAGGGAAAGAGGGGCTGAAACAGAGAACCTCACAGATGGTACCAGAAGTGGGGTACATTTGAACAGGTAAGCTTTCTTTAAAATTACTTTTCAAAGTATTTTTGAACAGCTTACTCTGTCAATGTTATACCCCGTCACATTATAGCATTATAGATCTCAAGGCATAATTAATTAATTAATTTAATTAACTTGCCTGAGAAACAGGGACATTAAAAGGGACCTCGCTAGGTTGGCCAGGATCCCAGGAAAATTTGAAGGCAGCTCGCTCATAAACAGGAATACCTCGCTAGGTTGGCCAGGATCCCAGGTATTAATATAATGGGACAGGGATACCTCGCTAGGTTGGCCAGGATCCCTCCCGGGTATTGTATTAATACAAAAGGAGGTTGAAAACCTTGTTTTTAACCAGAAGGACTGGTCATTGGAAACCTCTAAATCATTTAATGTCATGTTTAATGTCATGTTTGTAATGTTTAAGTGTTTTTTGGCAGGACGCTGCCCAGAGTGTTTAACGGGCCTATTATTTGTGTATGAGGGATCAAATACTTATTTGGTTGCTAGTATTCCCGGAGGTTATTACCACAAAGTGGGAAAGGGTAAAGGGTCTTTGGTTCCGCAAAGGAAAACCACGGAAACAGACTTAATATACATAATAGGTTTGTGTTCCAGGAGGGTCTTTGATACATTGTGACATCAGGGACGTTATAACATTTTTCTAGGGTAATACATGGATTGGGGAGGCTAACTTTTGATCAAAACATGCTATGTGAATAATTCCTTTTGCCACTGACATTTCTTGCGCAGGGGGAGTCAGGTGCAAAATTTGGATATTTTGGCGTTTTGCCAACAATGCTAATATCTCACCAACCATAATAGATAGTGGGGAATTGTTTGCGGCATTAGTATTACAGAAATTAAAAGTACTGTTTAAACCTGTTGGCACATTGCCAAGAAATTTGAAATATAAATAAAAATTTCAAGAAGGATTAACTTTTAGAGGTGTCAGAAGTACTATTGAATTTAGAACTGGTGAAACATTTGTGGTTTGCCCTAAGTCATTGACTGTATGTTCTGCAGCTGATGTGTATAAATAGAGTTATAATAAAAAATAAAGTATCAGAATTGTAAACATTGGAAATCTGCCGGGAAAGGGAGGTTCGGAAGGTAAGCCAGATCAGCCCACTCCTTTAGATTTCATGTCTGGAAACTATGGAAAACTGTGATGAAATGCTCCCACACTCCTCTTGAGTGCTTTCGTCATATACCACTTCCTCCCAGTCTGAATATGGATCTCAGATATTCCAACTGCTCCCAAGCACTAAACGAGACAAGTTTTGCTTAGTGCCAACATGGACTGTTTATTTAGAACCAAAATGACAGTATTTATAATACAGCAGAAGAGGAGATCCCCCCTCCTGCTCATATTACTCTAACAATACACCTGTAACAAATTAACATGAGCTAATTAACTAATCCCTTTAAGAAGCCGAAGTGACTCTGTGCCCATCAGGATTTCAACAGGTTAGACTTGTTGTCACCGAGCTTCACACAGTTGATTATAAATTATCATAATAACAACCACAAGACAGCAGGAGCTCCATTAGGAGTCGGCCTGTCTCCTATATTGTACAGAGGACAATGTGATCAGCTCTCTCAATTAACATCTTGAGTTCATCAACAAACTAAGAATAGTCTTTACATATATCCTGCATTGAATCTGACTAGCACAGCTTATATTGGGTTTCTCATTAACCCTGTGCCCTAGAGACACAGGGTGATTTACACAGAAGAGGGTCCGGGGAAGCTGGACAAGGAGCCTCCAGAACTCTCCATGGCAAGCTGAGTTCCACAAACCCCCGACCCAAAGTCACTCCTGTCACACACTGAACTCTTCTGGAAAAACATATTAACCAGAGCACATGCTCTACAAATTGCGGGGCTAATTGAATGCGGACCATTTTCTGCAAAGGAATGAGAGGAGGTAACTAAAATGTGTGGGCAACATAAACAGTATAATTATCCACCGTTTCCTAATGATAAAGAATATATGACTGAATGTTAAAAAATATGGTCTAAAGCATTGAAAGAATATAGAAAGCGGTACTCCTTGTCCTTAGACAAATCCCTCTAAAAACCAACACTTGCTTCTGCCCCTGTCCAACCCCATGACACAAACATGTAAGATTCAGAGGGGTATCTGTGTTTAGTGCCCCTGCCATTGTACCGAAGTCTGCTCAATGGAAATAAATGGGACAGATGTCACACACAAAATAACCAAATCACTGTAAGTGTCAGATTTGCAGGATAAACCCTTAACCAGACAAACTTTTGCCATCCTCACGGACTGTCCCTTATGTCTAAAGGGAAGGGACCTCATGTCTTCGTTGGGGGTAAGCATTAAATTTGACCTACAAGTAGGAATGACTGCCAAATCAGCAAGATGTGACTTGACTATGCCAAAAAGATTTGTGACTTGACTCGTGTATAGCAGGCAGAACATCTGTGACAACCTCAATTATTTTGACTGATGTGAATATATGCATCATGTAGACAATAAAACATCTAAAAATAAGATTAAAAAAACTTAAAACCATAACATTCGCCCCCAAGGGGCAACATACCGGGCGGAAGGCGCGAAGTCGGCGGAGCTCGTGGGAGATGCGACCGCTCACGTCGCCATCTTGGATATGGGCAAACATACGTAGGACATGTCAAATGCACTCCCTATGTCCCTACTTTCAAACCAAACATCGTACCATTCTTTCAGAAACAATACCACCTTCATGCTGACAAAGTACAGGGTATAGCACCACAGATCACCACATACATGCAGAAAGGCATTCTAAAACCCATTATCAGTAAAGAAAGCCAGTACATCCAGTAAAGAAAGCTAGTGGCGAGTGGAGGCTAGTACAGGATTTGAGGGGGGTGAACAAATGTATTCAACCACTTCCACCACTAGTCTCAGACATCACGGGAATTTTTATAAACATCCCTGCTTCCTCCACTGTATATACGGTACTAGACTTGTCCAATGCTTTCTTTAGCATTGATGTTCACAAGGATTTCCAAAAGATCTTTGCCTTTGCCTGGGGCTCCGGCTCGGGCCAACTGACTTGGGCCCGTCTTCCTCAGGGTTTTGTGGACAGTCCTGCAGCATTTTCCATGGTGTTAAAAATAACCCTGGATGACTGGGTGCCCCCACAGGGATCAGTACTCCTGCAATATGTAGATGGCCTACTGTTATGTACTGAGAATGGGGCACAGTGTGCAGAAGACTCTGAAAGCCTGATGACTCACTTATCTCTTAAGGGTCACTTGGCTTCTCGCAAAGAGATCCAGTGGTGCAGGGAGAGGGTGGAATACCTACGATGTATTATCTCAGGCAGGACCAGGCAAGTGTCCCCTGAAAGAGTCAAGACTTTGACCTGTCTCGGCCCACCCAAAGATAAGGCAGCGCTCCTTTCTTTTCTTGGCTCTATTGTCTACTGCAGGCAGTGGATCCCAGATTGTTCTTTTTATGATTCAATCTTGCGCCCCTCTACTGCAGCAACTGCCCCCAAGCAGGTGATTTACACTGAGGAAATGACACGGGTCTTCCATACCTTATTACAGTCTTTGGCCAGTGCTCCGGCATTTGGTTTACCAGATCATAAGAAATCCTTTGTGCTTTACTGTATAGTCAGGGGCCCTGCGCTAGCTGCCGTGCTGGCCCAAGCGCACGGCACCCACTACCGACCCGTGGCTTATCTATCCAAAAAACTCCATGTTCAGGTACAAGGAATGCCAGCTTGCCTACAAGCTATCGCTGCCTGTGCTATGGCAGTAAAAGAAGCATCCAAGATCACTTTAGGAACTGATACTACATTGTATACAACACATACTGTAGTGCACCTTTTACAAAACATTTCTACACAGCACATGACAGCACAACGCTCCAGTGGCTATGAGATCATCCTCCTCAACACACACAGTCTCACTGTCAAATCTTGTTCTGAAACAACACCTGCAGTCAGACTACTACATGCATTGCTCAGACTCCCATCAGTAGAAATCCCAGTAGAGCATGATTACCTGTTGGGAATTGCATGGTTTGACACACAACCCGGACGGCTTGTGGTCAAACAAGGAGGGGATCATAGGTATTCCCAAAATAGTAGCTCCTTTGATTTTATCTTATCTCCATGGCCCCGGACATATAGGTAAGAAACCCCTACAGCAAATGTATAACCATCATTTTTGTACCAATTCCACTCACCTATTGATTGAACAATTAATTGATTCCTGCTTAACTTGTGCCCAGAATAATGTTCAGGGACCAAAGTATGGCCTTCATGGATACTTACCAGCGCCCTTAGGCCCATTACAGGACTTACAGATTGATTTTACACACATGCCCATGCGGAAGTTATTCCGGTAACAGGAGAGACCGCAGGGATAGCCACCAGGTGTTTGATCAATCATTGGATTAGCAGGTTTGGTCTGCCAGCTACCATATACTCTGACCAAGGACCCGCTTTTACAGCGAAACGTACCAAAGAATTAGTGAGAGTTCTGGGGATACAATGGAAGCTCCACATCCCCTACCACCCCCAGAGTGCAGGAGTAGTGAAAAGAATGAATAGAAACATTAAAGACAAATTGAGAAAGGCCACACAAGGTACCATGAAGAACTGGCTTAATTTTCTGTCCGGGGTACTCTAAAGCCCCATACACACGCTCGGACAATCCGCGGACCAGGTCGGTCGGATTTTGTCCGTCGTACTTTGTCCGATGTTGGTGTTGCGTACACACGGTTGGACTACGTTGTCGGAATATCCGGTCTGCAAGAACGTCGTGACGTAAGTCGTCGTCCACGAGATTACAAAAGGGAAGTTCAGCACCACGTCAGGCACCCGTTGGGCTCCTTCTGCTGATCCCGTGTTTATCGAGAGTTAGTGGAAGTTTGGTGACTTAAGATTCGCGCTTCTCAGTTTTCTGACTCAGATCGTTACTGCTCTTCAGTTTGTGCTTGTCGTGCGTATCTGTTTATTAGTGCGTGTAGTCAGTTCGCATTTGTTGGTCATTGCGGCCTATATCTTGATATAGGACGCTTTGATTTGCACTGCTTATTGTCTGCTCGTTTCTGCTATTCAGTTCGTTCTTTCAGGCCTTGCTGTTTATCGGTGCTTTCTGTTCCGTTCTGACCAGCCGACCTTTTGTGACCTTGTGAGCGATGTTTCCCGTGCGTACTCGTCGCCGAGTTCGTGCTGTACGCGGAATTGGTGTCGGGCTTTTAGCTTTGACCCAAGACCCGTCCATGAACAGAGTGACGAGGAGTATGTGGACCAAGAATTGGTTGCTTCAGCGTGACCAGTTCTCGCACATGCCTTTGCTTCGTGAGATCCGGGAGAATAATCCTGATGATTTCAGGAACTTTCTCAGGATGACGGACCCCGATTTTCACCATCTTTTGGCTTTGCTGACCCCCTTTATCAGCCGGCAGGATACCTGCATGAGACAAGCCATTACTCCGGAGCAGAGGCTTGTTGCCACGTTGAGGTACTTGGCGACAGGGAGAAGTCTTCAGGATTTGAAGTTCTCTTCAGGTATCTCTCCCCAGGCCCTGGGAATCATTATTCCAGAGACCTGTTCTGCCATCATTCAGGTCCTGCAGGAGGACTATATTAAGGTAACATTTCTACTTGACTATTCCCTTCTATGTATGCTCTGTTTGCTAATGTCTTCTATTTTTGACCTCCTTCCCTAATTACCATGATTGCAATATGCTCTAATATGCTGTGCCCCTTTTCTCCTTCATGCATTTTTCCCTTCACTTACCTCCCCAGCATGCTCTTCTGCCCAATAGACACCTATGGCCTAGTCACTTAGGCAATGTATTTTGTCTGCTGCATAGTATTGTTTGCCCCCAAACACCCCTAAAATATGCACAAATGTTTGCTGTGTGGTTTACTTCATGTAGAGCCCCTTTTTTATTTTTTTTGGTGGGGGGGGGGGGCAAACTCATTATGAACCCCCTCCCCCAACTGCTCTGTCAGATGGTACCAATCCTCTATCTGCTGCCTTTCCCAAGGTCAATACACACTATATACCTACCTCTTTATAGTGGGCATCTTTACGGATGAATTCTGCAAAGCATGTAGTGCAAGGGGCTGCCTCCATACTTTCCATTTCCTCTTTTTTTGTCTTCTTTCCCTCCTATTAGCTTGCTTGTTAATTTCATAATGTCACAATGTGCTTGCCTTTTTTTGTGGGTGGGGGGGGGGGGGTTAATGTTATTTTATCTTTCCTGGGGGCTGCCAATAGTGTTAAGTACAGAGGGTCTGGCCAAACTAGCACACATTATTGAGCCATTTGCCAATCAATGAAGTGCAGAGGGTTACCTGTAACCCCCCCCCAAAACCCTAGTTATTGCCAATGGCCCATCAGAAGTGGGGGGATTGATGGGGGGTGAGTCATCTGTGAAGGGGACCCTCTACTTTTCTGTGCAAATACTTTCCAGCCTCCAATTTTATACAATGCTCTTGTTCCAAGATGTTATTGTCTAATCTGCTTGCAATGTTTAAGTGCAAAGTGACTAATTTTTTTTTCTTGTTTCACTCCACAGTTCCCTTCCACGCCACAGGAATGGCAGACTGTGGCCTCCCACTTTGCCAGCCGTTGGGACTTTCCTAACTGCGGAGGGGCAATTGATGGTAAACACGTCCGCATCGTCCCACCGCCCAACTCGGGGTCCTACTATTATAATTATAAAGGGTTTAATAGTGTAGTGATGTTGGCGGTGGTGTCGGCGACATATGAATTTATGTATGTGGACGTGGGGATGAACGGCCTAGAATATACGTTGAGGTGTTTGCTTTCGAAAATGGGGTAATTTTGTGGGTAATTCCAGATGTGTAATTTATGCTCCTACAATGCCTGACAGTGCTCCCTGCTGGTTGGACCTCCCTATATGGCCAGGCTGTGAAAAAGTCACACACGTGTGGTATCATATATTTTGGGGTGTAATTGGAAGTATGCATATGCTGTGTGTGAGAAATAACTTGTTGTTATGACAATTGTGTGTAAAAAAATAATAATAATAATTTCTTAATTTTCCCAAGACTTGTGGGAAAAAATTACAACTTCAAAAAAACTCGCCATGCCTCTTACTAAATACATTGGACTGTCTAATTTCAAAAAGGGGTAATTTGGGGGATATTTTTACTTTCCTGGCCTTACAAAATGAGATAGGCCATCAGTACATCAGGTGTGATCAATTTTCAATGATTGGCACCATAGCTTGTAGACTATAACTTTCACACAGACCAAATTATATACACCTATTTGGGTTATTTTTTGCCAAAGATATATAGCAGTATAAATTTTGGCCCAGATTTATGAACAAAAAGGACTTATTTGCAAAATGTTATCATAGAAACTAAAAAGGTGTTAATTTTTTTTCAAATTTTCGCTCTTTATGTCGCAAAAAAAAAAAACAGCCCAAAGATCTGTAGTAGTATAAATGTTGGCCCAAATTTATGACCAAAAATTACTTATTTGCACAATTTAATTATAGAAACTAAAAAAAGGGTTTTTATTTCAAAATTTTCTAACTTTTTTCACTTATTTCTCAAAAGATAAAAAACAGCCCAGTGGTGATTAAATATCACCAAAAGAAATCTCTATTTGCGTGAAAAAAGCGTGTTTGGGTACAGTGTTGCATGACTAAGTCATTTGCATTCAAAGTGTAAGAGCACTGAAAGATGAAAATTGGTCTATGCAGGAAGGGGGTATAAATGGCCTCTATTGAAGTGGTTAAAATTCATTAAAGTGTATTTTTTCCCAAAAATTGCATTTCAAAAACTGCTGTGCAAATACTGTGTGTCATAAAAATATGCAACACCCACCATTTTATTCTCTAGGGCCTCTGCTTTAAGAATATATAATGTTTGGGGGTTTAAAATAGTTTTCTAGTATGAATGTAAAAATTGGTCCGAACTGGAAGTGGTTAAGATGCTTCCTAGATGTCAGACCCATCTGTATGGCTAGGCTGTGAGAAAATCTCACATATGTGGTATCACCATACTCAAGAGGAGTAGCAGAATGTGTTTTGGAGTGTAATTCTAAGTTTGTCCAGGCGATTTGTGAGAAATATCTTATTACATTGACATTTTTCAAAATCTGGCAATGGCAAAAAAAAAAAAAGTCTTTAACCACTTCAATACAGAGCACTTATACACCCTTCCTGCCCAGGACCAATTTTCCGCTTTCAGCACTCTTACACTTTGAATTCCAATTACTCAGTCATGCAACACTGTACCCGAACAACATTTTTTATCGTATTTTTTAACACAAATAGAGCTTTCTTTTGGTGGCATTTAATCACCACTGGGTTTTTTTTATCTTTTGAGAAATAAGTGAAAAAAGTTTGAAAATTTTGAAATAAAAACACTTTTTTTAGTTTCTATAATACAATTGTGCAAATAAGTAATTTTTGGTCATAAATTTGGGCCAAAATTTATACTACTACAGATCTTTGGTAAAAATAACACAAAATATGTATGTATTATTTGGTCTGTGTGAAAGTTATAGAGTCTACAAGCTATGGTGCAAATTATTGAAAATTGATCACACCATCATGCACTCATCTCTTGAGGCCCTAAAATGTCAGGAAAGTACCAATACCCCCAAATGACCCCTTTTTGGAAAATTACACTTTTGAAGGCCCTGGAGCACCAGGACAATGGAATTACTCACAAAAAATACCCCATTTTGGAAAGCTAACACCCCAAGGTATATTCTATGAGGCATAATGGGTCTTTTGAACAGTTCATTTATTCCACAAGTCTTCGGAAAACGTTGAAAGAAAATAAAAACCTATTTTTTTTACAGAAAGTGGTCAATTTATAAGGTATTTCTAACACACAGCATGTACATAGCAAAAATTACACCCCAAAATACATTCTGCTACTCCTCCCAAGTATGGCGATACCACATGTGTGAGACTTTTACACAGCCTGGCAACATAGAGAGGTCCAACATGCAGGGAGCGTCATCAGACGTTCTAGTAGCATAAATTGCACATAAAAACGACCTATCACAATTTTGAAGGCCCTGGAGCACCAGGACAATGGAATTACCCACAAAATGACTCCATTTTGGAAAGCTAACACCCCAAGGTATATTCTATGAGGAATAATGAGTCTTTTAAAAGGAAAGTGCTCAATTTATAAAATATTTCTAACACAGAGCATGTACATAGCAAAAAATCACACCCCAAAATACATTCTGCTACTCCTCCCGAGTATGGCGATACCATGTGTGTGAGACTTTTACACAGCCTGGCCACATAGAGAGGTCCACCACTGAAGAAGAACCTTCAAGCATTCTAGGAGTATAACTTACACATATAATTTCATTCCTACCTATCGCACTTTTGAAAGTGCTGGAGCACAAGGACAGTGGAATTACCCATAAAATGACTCCATTTTGGAAAAGCTAACACCCCGACATATATTTTATGAGCCATGGGCTGCAGATAGGTACTCGGGTACTCTGATGTGCTGGTGACAGGTACTGAGGTACTTAGATTGGCTGATGACAGGTACACGGTTACTCTGATGGGCTGGTGACTAGGGATGAGCCAAACACCCCCCGCTTCAGTTTGCGGAAGAACATGCGGACAGACAAAAAATTTGTGCAAACACAGTTAAGGTCTATGGGATTCGAACGTGAAAAATCAAAAGTGCTCATTTTAAAGGCTAATATACAAGTTATTGTCATAAAAAATTTTGGGGACCCGGGTTCTGCCCCAGGAGACATGTATCAATGCAAAAAAATGTTTTTTCAGGAGCAGTGATTTTAAGAATGTTTAAAGTGAAACAATAAAAGTGTAATATTTCTTTAAATAGCATGCCTTGGGGGTGTCTATAGTATGCCTGTTGAAATAGCTTATTAAAATGACAACTTTGTGAGAATTTTTTTTTTTTATTTTTTTTTTTCATTTTCCAAAAACTTGACAAAAAAAATGACAATTTCATGCCTCTTACTAAATACCTTAGATTGTATGTATTCCAAAGATTGGCAATTTTGGGGGTATTTTTACTGTTCTGGCATTTCAGGGTCTCAAGAAATAAGGTAGATCAGGGTTGATCAATTTTCAAATATATATACCATAATTTGTAGACTCTATAACTTTCACACAGGCTAAATAATATGCACTGTTTTAGGTTATGCTTACCAAAAAATATAGTAGAATACACTTAAAAAAATAAAACATTCATAAAGAAAACATATTTATTTGCAAAATCGTATAACAAAAACTAAGACGTTTATGTAGCACGGTCCTCTTGAGGACTGCTTGGATTTACCTGTTCATCTGCATCACCATGACCCTGTAAACCTTCCAACCCACCTGACACTTTGGGTTCCGACATCTTTTCACAAGCACTTTTAAATGACATGTCACACAAGTCAATCTATTTATGGTATCTCAGCTTTTACTGAAGTAGCAAAGTAGCATTAGTTTGTAAAGGAGGGCAATAGATGAACCGAGTTCTGAATAACAGCACAGACTCAGTAGAAGAATTTCCCCAAAGACAGCTTAAGAACAGTTTAACAGCAGGAAGATACACTATACATATATCTACAATGGCATACCACCTGTAACATGACCTGAAGGACAATGAATGGTTAAGTGTTTAATGCAAGTAGTTACACTCTAAAGAGAACCCCAGGCCGGCCTATTCAACATTAAAATCCTAATGAGAGATCTGACAGAATATGGAAGGTTCAGGCAATTACTTTCTCCCTATTACCAGCAGTAGTGCTCGATTCTCTTGTTCCTTGACTCTTTTCTTCCAATAGAGCTCCCTTTTCTTGCACTTCCCTTATCAACTCTGAATACGTAGGTACCACCTTCATTCTTTTCATCAGTAACTTCAATGGCAGTTGGAGCTCATTAGATTATCCGCTTCCGGACCAGCCGCCGCAGTTTTACTGTGGCAGGTTGGCTCCTTTGTGCGAAACCACAAAACTGTATGTGGGCTCGCGGGGTCCGGATAGCAGGTGCTGCACATCGGGGGTACCGATGCTCGTGGCCGATGGTCGTGATGACCGCCCGCCACGAGCGATCGCGAGCTGGAGACACAGAAAATTGTCCGATGTGTCCGCCATAATGCCGCCATTACAAGTAAAAAAAAAATAATAATACAAATGCTATAAATCTATCCCCTATTTTGTAGACGCTATAACTTTTGCGCAAACCAATCAATATATGCTTATTGCGATTTTTTTTTTAACAAAAATATGTAGAAGAATACATATTGGCCTAAACTGAGAACAGGAGGCACAGCAGACAGCAGTATTGTCATTCTGAGGGGGGGTAGTATTAAATGTATTAGCAGATTTAGATACATTAACAAACTGAAGCCAAACTCCAGCTCACACTTCATAATCAGTTACAGCAAACAGTGATTTTCCTTTTGGGATGAACAAATAAAAGCTGATAATTTTAAATCACTCCTGCCAGTGTTAATTGACTTGTCTCATCCATGTAAATTGATACTTTCTGCTGGAGAGCTTGAGGCTGTGAAAAACAAAAGACTTGCTGGCTGAATCACCAGATGAAAATAGAAGAAAGAAAGCCTTAAAAAGGAAACCAATCATAGGCATGCACAGGGGGTGTGCCAGGTGTGCTTGGGCACACCCTAATCACTGAGTGCTCTTCTGATTCCCCTTATTGCTTGGGCTTCCCCCCATGTTGTGCTCCCAGGGAGAAGAGTGGGGGGAGAGGCTAGTAAACATATAATTTACAAGCCCCTTCCTTTTCTAAATGAACACTGTAAACACATGCACTTACTATGCTCATTCATAACTGTAGCATAGTAAACTGTGTTTACTATGCTTCAGTTTGTGAATGACCAGGAAGCCACTTAGCAAAGAGCACTATCCTGTTCATTCTCTGTCCAGTGCAGCTAAGGCTGCATAGAAAGGTATGTGTGTTTGAGTATAAAGAGAGGCGCACCTCATAGCGTAATAACGTTTTATTTAAAAAATAGCATAAAAAAACACAGCAGCCAATTGCTCACTTACATTTTCCAGTGCCTACCCGGCACTGAGGCTACTTGCGATATGTTAAAAGATTCGATGGAGCAGCGGATCCTTCCCTCCTGGCGTGCGTCTCTAGCGTGCGTTCCACTCACCAGACAGCCGGAGCCAATATCACAGGAAGTCCAGCAATAGTGCATCCAAAGATACAAAGTGATCAGGTACCGCCTACCGACGTACGTTTCGTGTTTGTCACGTCTTCAGGGTGGCGTACCTGATCACTGAATAGCCTGATTAATATACTGATCCTCATTAGTGGCCAACCAATGACGACTTAGTGTGTGCACAGCCTCAGTCCCAGTTAAGCTCACAACACAGCTGAAAAAAATCTATACATAATGGATAAGTATTAACCCCCACAGTAGGAATATAAATTATCTATGTTTTAGATCTTACTTTGCCTCATTAATCCCTGACTCCAGACGGGGCTTTATTTTATATTTCTGGGTATTAATTAAATATGGGACTTCATTTGCATAACTTTTTAAATAAATAACTTTTCAACGTCTAATCCTGGGACTAATATAAATCTTTGTAATAGGCACAGATTTTTTCTGTCTTATTTGATTAGTAAAGGGCGGAGGTAAACCTGCCCATGTCTAACCACCAACTAGAATTAAAAAAACTATATGTTGGCTTATTTTATTTTTCTATGGCGTATAGAATCTGCAGTACTCATTAAATCCACAAGATGTCACTATTGTGTCTTACTATCTATGGAACCACATCTTTCATATAGTAAGATGGGATAGCTTATAAATCACCCTCTCAATCAACATTTGACTATTTTAATTACCTAGATGCAGATGTATATATCTATTTGGTCATTAGATCAACTTTTATATAAAACCATTCACTGCTCACAAACTGGTTGTTACGGCATATTGCTTTTAAATTTATTGAATTTTATATTATTCTCTATGGGATATGGCGTCTGTATTACTCATACGGTCCACAAGATGTCACTACATATGGTATGTTCACTCCAGACAGTTTATATATATCTCCTGCCTCCATTCTATGCATGAGTGTATTTTCTATTAATTAACTCTTTACCAAATGTTAATACATGGGATATAATCCATATGGGGCAATCTGAACAGATCTTTTGATCACCCACTCCACAGACGGGCGATAACAATCCCTCCATCTCACAGCACAAAGTCTGTCACAATTATCCTGCCAGTTCCCCCCAACACCGTTGACAGTAGATAAAAACGACTTAATTTTTCATCTAGTTATAATTATCCTTCCCTCAGTTAACTATTCATTGGACAAGAAGCAATTCAGGTCTAAATCTATATTCATCCCTAAAGGTTGCATCGTGTCCAATGTATATAACCACTTAGTCTCATTTTGAGATATTGCTTTTTTCATATCCGTCCCTCTCCAATGTCTTGATACTCTATCTATTCCATAGAACTTGCACAGTGAAGGATCACTATTGTGATATCTCTCAAAGTGTCTGGGCACACTATGGTTGGGAAATTTTTTCTTAATATTGGTCAAATGTTCATTTATGCGTACTTTGAGCTTTCTCGTGGTACGCCCTACATATTGCATAGGACATGGGCATTGTAGTACGTAAGTGACATATTCAGAGTCACACGTTATAAGGGGTTTAATCTTATGAGTTCTTTTATTTGCACATGATTGGAAATGGGTTAGTTTTTTGCTAGTGCCTGGTTGTCTCGTTATTTTACATGCTTTGCATCTGTTACAGTAATGAAACCCTGATCCATCCAAAAAAGTGGGCGGTTTCTTGGGGGGTCTGGCACATTGGGGGCTATCTTGTTCCGGAGTCCAGGAGCTCTGGTGTAAATAAATTTTGGTACCTTTGGGATATTTAGCTTTAGATCTTGATCTTGTCTGAGTATGGGCCAATGTTTTTTGATAATGGCTTCTACCTCTCTATATTGTCTATTGTAGCCTGTTATAAAGGCTAGACCACCCACGTATTCTGGTTTAGCTTTAGTAGTGAGTAGGGAGCTCCTATCTAGATTGGATACTTGTGATAATGCTTTCTTTAGGGTGTCCTCTTTGTATCCCTTCTCAATAAATCTTTCAGTTAGCACCTGTGCTTGTTCCTGAAAGTCAATTTGTGTTGCACAGTTGCGTTTTATACGCATGTACTGGCCTTTTGGGACCGCACCTATCCACCTTGGGTGGTGGCAACTACTTGTAGGTACATACCCATTCCTGTCTGTTGCTTTAAAGTAGGTTTTTGTAATGAATTGCTCCTGCTTAATGGTGATAGTAAGGTCCAAAAAATTTACCTCCTGTCCCATGTGTTCGCTGGTGAACTTTAGACCATATAGATTATTATTCATACTGGTTAGGTACTCATTAAATTCCTCCACGGGCCCTCTCCAGAAAACAATAATATCATCTATATATCTTTTATAGAACACCAGCGACTCATTCCGTTCGAAAAAAATTGTTTCAGCTTCCCACTTGTTTAAGACTATGTTGGCCACGCTTGGGGCATAGCGAGCCCCCATAGCTACACCCCCAACTTGGTTATAGTACTCACTGTTAGCCCAAAAGAAATTATTTTTCATTGTCATACTTAACCCTTTAACTAAATGGTTGATCTGTGCTTGTTTTAATTGAGAATCTTTAGTTAATGCCCATTTTATTGCCACTTCAGCATCCATATGTCTAATATTTGTATATAGTGATTCAATATCTACAGTAATCATAATGGTATTAGGTGTTGCTCTTAATTCTTGAAGAAGGACTATCAATTCACGGCTGTCCTTCAAATAGGAGGGACTACATGGGACTAGTGGTTTGAAAAAACAATCTAGGTATTCACCCATACGAGAAAACAGAGAATTTATACCACTTATGATTGGACGTCCTGGGGGTTGTTCTTTATTTTTATGTATTTTGGGTGTCAGATATAGAACGGGAATTTTGGGGGCTAGAGGGATCAGATAATCAGCCTCTTTTTTATTTAGAAAGTTTTTACGTAATCCCGCTGTCACCCAACTATTTAAAACCAATTTTAATTTGGAAGTAGGGTCACCTCTCAGTTTCAAATATGTATTTGGATACCTCAGCTGTCTACTCATTTCATTATAATAGTATAATGAAATGAGTAGACAGCTGAGGGATCCAAATACATATTTGAAACTAAATAAAAAACTAAATAAAAAAGAGGCTGATTATCTGATCCCTCTAGCCCCCAAAATTCCCGTTCTATATCTGACACCCAAAATACATAAAAATAAAGAACAACCCCCAGGACGTCCAATCATAAGTGGTATAAATTCTCTGTTTTCTCGTATGGGTGAATACCTAGATTGTTTTTTCAAACCACTAGTCCCATGTAGTCCCTCCTATTTGAAGGACAGCCGTGAATTGATAGTCCTTCTTCAAGAATTAAGAGCAACACCTAATACCATTATGATTACTGTAGATATTGAATCACTATATACAAATATTAGACATATGGATGCTGAAGTGGCAATAAAATGGGCATTAACTAAAGATTCTCAATTAAAACAAGCACAGATCAACCATTTAGTTAAAGGGTTAAGTATGACAATGAAAAATAATTTCTTTTGGGCTAACAGTGAGTACTATAACCAAGTTGGGGGTGTAGCTATGGGGGCTCGCTATGCCCCAAGCGTGGCCAACATAGTCTTAAACAAGTGGGAAGCTGAAACAATTTTTTTCGAACGGAATGAGTCGCTGGTGTTCTATAAAAGATATATAGATGATATTATTGTTTTCTGGAGAGGGCCCGTGGAGGAATTTAATGAGTACCTAACCAGTATGAATAATAATCTATATGGTCTAAAGTTCACCAGCGAACACATGGGACAGGAGGTAAATTTTTTGGACCTTACTATCACCATTAAGCAGGAGCAATTCATTACAAAAACCTACTTTAAAGCAACAGACAGGAATGGGTATGTACCTACAAGTAGTTGCCACCACCCAAGGTGGATAGGTGCGGTCCCAAAAGGCCAGTACATGCGTATAAAACGCAACTGTGCAACACAAATTGACTTTCAGGAACAAGCACAGGTGCTAACTGAAAGATTTATTGAGAAGGGATACAAAGAGGACACCCTCAAGAAAGCATTATCACAAGTATCCAATCTAGATAGGAGCTCCCTACTCACTACTAAAGCTAAACCAGAATACGTGGGTGGTCTAGCCTTTATAACAGGCTACAATAGACAATATAGAGAGGTAGAAGCCATTATCAAAAAACATTGGCCCATACTCAGACAAGATCAGATCTAAAGCTAAATATCCCAAAGGTACCAAAATTTATTTACACCAGAGCTCCTGGACTCCGGAACAAGATAGCCCCCAATGTGCCAGACCCCCCCAAGAAACCGCCCACTTTTTTGGATGGATCAGGGTTTCATTACTGTAACAGATGCAAAGCATGTAAAATAACGAGACAACCAGGCACTAGCAAAAAACTAACCCATTTCCAATCATGTGCAAATAAAAGAACTCATAAGATTAAACCCCTTATAACGTGTGACTCTGAATATGTCACTTACGTACTACAATGCCCATGTCCTATGCAATATGTAGGGCGTACCACGAGAAAGCTCAAAGTACGCATAAATGAACATTTGACCAATATTAAGAAAAAATTTCCCAACCATAGTGTGCCCAGACACTTTGAGAGATATCACAATAGTGATCCTTCACTGTGCAAGTTCTATGGAATAGATAGAGTATCAAGACATTGGAGAGGGACGGATATGAAAAAAGCAATATCTCAAAATGAGACTAAGTGGTTATATACATTGGACACGATGCAACCTTTAGGGATGAATATAGATTTAGACCTGAATTGCTTCTTGTCCAATGAATAGTTAACTGAGGGAAGGATAATTATAACTAGATGAAAAATTAAGTCGTTTTTATCTACTGTCAACGGTGTTGGGGGGAACTGGCAGGATAATTGTGACAGACTTTGTGCTGTGAGATGGAGGGATTGTTATCGCCCGTCTGTGGAGTGGGTGATCAAAAGATCTGTTCAGATTGCCCCATATGGATTATATCCCATGTATTAACATTTGGTAAAGAGTTAATTAATAGAAAATACACTCATGCATAGAATGGAGGCAGGAGATATATATAAACTGTCTGGAGTGAACATACCATATGTAGTGACATCTTGTGGACCGTATGAGTAATACAGACGCCATATCCCATAGAGAATAATATAAAATTCAATAAATTTAAAAGCAATATGCCGTAACAACCAGTTTGTGAGCAGTGAATGGTTTTATATAAAAGTTGATCTAATGACCAAATAGATATATACATCTGCATCTAGGTAATTAAAATAGTCAAATGTTGATTGAGAGGGTGATTTATAAGCTATCCCATCTTACTATATGAAAGATGTGGTTCCATAGATAGTAAGACACAATAGTGACATCTTGTGGATTTAATGAGTACTGCAGATTCTATACGCCATAGAAAAATAAAATAAGCCAACATATAGTTTTTTAATTCTAGTTGGTGGTTAGACATGGGCAGGTTTACCTCCGCCCTTTACTAATCAAATAAGACAGAAAAAATCTGTGCCTATTACAAAGATTTATATTAGTCCCAGGATTAGACGTTGAAAAGTTATTTATTTAAAAAGTTATGCAAATGAAGTCCCATATTTAATTAATACCCAGAAATATAAAATAAAGCCCCGTCTGGAGTCAGGGATTAATGAGGCAAAGTAAGACGCAAGTACCGCGTTTTTACAGCGATTTTGCTGTGTTTTTTTACACTGTGTTTAGCTGGTTGCTAAAGAGAGAGCAGCAAAGCCGACCGCCACATCCTTAACAACCGATGAGTCATCAGCTGTCAGCGGGCTTCCCCGCTAACAGCTGAATGTAAAAAAAAATGATTCCCGGTTAAAAAAAAAATCTGAAAAAACGATCTAAATATCGTTTGAATCTCTGAATCTAAATACGGATCTAGTATAGATTCAGAGATGACCCCCATGCCAATTTTTTTTCTTAAATTATGTGGTGTTCCCCCCAAAATCCATACCAGACTCTTATGCAAACATGCAGGAAAGGGAGGGGACACCCCCTTCCTGAACCATACTAGACGGCAAGCCCTCAACATGGGGGGTGGGTGTTTTGAGGCAGGAGGGCTCTGTGCCCCCCACCCCAAAGCACCTTGCCCCCATGTTGATGGGGACAAGAGCCTCTTCCCGACAACCCTTGCCCGAGGGTTGTCGGGGTCTGCAGGCGGGGGGCTTATCGGAATCTTAACAAGCCCCCCTGCCTCAAAGCACCCACCCCCCATGTTGAGGGCATGGGGTCTGGCACGTTCAGGAGGGGAGCGCTTGCTCGTCCCCTCCCTTTCCTGATCTGCCGGGCTACATGCTCGGATAAGGGTCTGGTATTGACTTTGAGGGGGCCCTACGCCATTTTGTTTTAAATTTTGGCGTGAGGGGTCCCCTCCTAATCCATACTAGACCCAAGGGCCTGCTATGGACCTGGGGGGACCCCACGCTGTTTTGTTTCACAATTTTTTTTTAGCCGGCAAGCCCGCTGACAGCTGATGACTCATCAGTTGTTAAGGACACAGGGGCTGGCTTCACGGCTCTCTCCTAGCAACCAGCTATATACAGTGTAATAAAATGCAAATCGTGGTAAAATTGCAGTAAAAAGTTTTTGGTTTCATAGACTTTAATGGACCAAAAACGTATTGAAAAACGCAAAATGCAACAGGAATATGCAAACTGCAACCTGCATAGGTGTGAACCAGGCCAAAAGCAACATGCATAGATGTGAATCGAGCCTAAAGCCTTGTACACACGATCACATTTTCCGATGGGCAATGTGTGATGACAGGCTGTTGGCGTAAAATCTGACCGTTTGTATGCTCCATCGGACAATTGTTGTCAGACAAATGTTGGATAGCAGGTTTTAAAATTTTTACATTTTCTGTGGACAAATGTCTGTTGTCGGATTTTCCGAGCGTGTGTACACAAGTCCGTCAAACAAAAGTTAAAAGTACAAACAACGCATGCTCGCATGCCATAGCCGAATGACGGCATCAGCGCGGATGTCAATTCCCGGGAGGTCGTCATATGACGTCCTCCCCTTTCCTCATTCCCTGTGCGCGCTCACGAGCGCGCAGCAGGGAAATTCTGTGTTGGTCGTGTCCCTTGGATCCCTTGGCCGTGTCCCTTGAATCACAGTGGCCGTTTACAGCGCGATCAGCGTGTCCAATGGGAGATGATCTCATATGTAAACATATGAGATCATCTCTCAGCGCCGCTCTCCCTCCTCACACAGAGACAGCGTGTGAGGAGGGCGAGATGAACGGCTGCAGTGGCCGTAAGTAGAAAAAAGTAAAATAAAATAAAGTGCCATCTGCCCCCACTGCCACCGCTGCCATCTGTCCCCACTGCCACCATTGCCATCTGTCCCCACTGCCACCACTGCCATCTGTCCCCAGTGCCATCTGCCAATGCCATCTGTCCCCAGTGCCATCTGCCAGTGCCATCTGTCCCCAGTGCCATCTGTCAGTGCCACCTGTCCCCGGTGCCATTTGTCCCCAGTGCCACCTGTCCCCAGTGCCATGTATAAGTGCCATCTGTCATTAGTGCCACATCAGTGCCACGTGTCATCAGTGCCACATAGTGCCATCTGTCATCAGTGCCATATCAGTGTCACATGTCATCAGTGCCACATATTATTGCCATCTGTCATCAGTGCCACGTATCAGTGCCATCTGTCATCAGTGCCACCTGTCAGTGCCACGTGCCATCTGTTATCAGTGTCACCTGTCATCAATGCCATGTATCGGTGCCATCTGTCATCAGTGTCACAAGAAATGAGATAGGCCACCAGTGCATCAGGTGTGATAAATGTTGTATGATTCGCACCACGGTTTGTAGACTCTATAACTTTCACAAAGACCAAATAATATCCACTAATTTGGGTTATTTTTACTAAAGATATGTGGCAGTATAAATTGTGGCCAAAATTTATGAAGAAATATTAATAATTTCCTAAATTTTATCACAGAAACAAAGAAAATGCGTTTTTTTTTTCAAAATTTTCTGTCTTTTTTCATTTATAGCGCAAAAAATAAAAAACACAGAGGTGATCAAATACCACCAAAATAAAGCTCTATTTGTGGGGAAAAAAAGGACAAAAAATTCATTTGGGTACAGTGTTGCACGACTGAGTAATTGTCATTCAAAGCGTGAGAGCACCGAAAGCTGAAAATTGGTCTGGATAGGAGGGGGGGGGGGGGGGGTTTAGGTGCCCTGTAAGCAAGTGGTTAATAGGATAATAATGAAGCTGTTTTGCTGGTGATACTGATGGAGTTATTGCAAACTAATTTTCAAAGGCTTTTTTTTTCTAGTGATATCAAGAATAATATTATTATGCTTTTTTTGGGGGGGGCAAGTTACCACAACACCATTATCCCGTAGTTTTTAAGTTCAAAGATACAACTACGTTGGTGTTAAATTTACATTTTTATTTTTTTTAATGTAACCGCCTACTCCCAAACTGTCATTTGAAGTAAAACACATAGCCAATTATTATTCTCCACAATTTTTTTATTGTGCATTAAAAAAAGAAAACAAATAAAATAAAACATGCTATCTGCCAATAGAACTTAACTAAAAAAGTGCATTCTATGCATCCAAAAATATAGAAAATATAACAAATCAGATCATTATTATACAACCAAAAAATAAAATAAAAGCCTCATGCATGTGTCCTGCTTCTTAATATAGGGGGTCAACAATGCCAAGAGTTGGTGAAAGCAGGGGTCCGTCATCTGGAGATAATTCCGAAAATCATCTGGATTATTCTCCTGGCGCTCCCGCAGCAAAGGCATATGACATAATTGGTCACGATTAATAAAGCAACCAATGGTCCAAGAAATCCTCCTCAGACTGTTCCTGGACTGGACTTGGGTCAAAGCCATAACTCCAAGGCCAATAATAGATAACACTTTATCTCCTCCGATTCCGCAACATGTCTGGTTGACGAATGGCCGATCAGAAACAAACTGAAAAGCACGAAATGAAAAGCGCAAACTGAAAAGCGCTAAATGAAAAGCGTGAAATGAAAAGCACGAATCAACACTCACCAAACTTCTACTAACATGAAATTAGCAGAAGGAGCCCAAAGGGTGGCGCTAAAGAGTTGAAAAACCACGTAGTATGTTCGTGTTTGTTGGTTTGTTTGTTTTCCTTTTGTATGCAAGACAAAATCCAGGCACACGCCTTCGGACAAAAGTCCAAGGTTTTGTCTGCAGAAAATCTGATCGTGCGTACGAGGCTTTAGACAGGAACTGTGTTACTACCAGAATCACCAGGAAAAAATAAAAATAAAGAAGAAAAATGTTGAGGTTATCTCATTTAAGGACAGATACAATGCAATACATTAAATGTTTTTGAATTTGGATGCGCTTTAAGTTGCTGTCTAATGTAGCATTAAGGCATGTGCAGCATTTGCAAAACTAGTTTTGTTGAAAAATTCAGAAAGCTGAGGGATATAACATTCTAGAGTTATATCAAGGATAACATGTAAGGGCTGATTCACACCTATGTAATTTTAGTGCTTTTTGCATTTTGCAGATTTGCACTACA
Source organism: Lithobates sylvaticus (assembly GCA_028564925.1). Lineage (NCBI taxonomy): Eukaryota > Metazoa > Chordata > Amphibia > Anura > Ranidae > Lithobates > Lithobates sylvaticus. The sequence continues at coordinate 126,686,005 of CM053031.1, forward strand.
GTCCATTTAACATGGTTTCCTATGTAACATGTTCTGTAGTGCAGATCTGCAAAATGCAATAAAATGCATAGGTGTGAATCAGGCCTCAGAGGCTACACATATTCGTTAGATAGCCAGGTTCTCTTTGTATGGTACTAGATTCTGTTTCACAATCTGGAGAGTCTGGAACTTGTCCAGATACCTTAATGAGAAAATAATTTGGGGTATTTCCTCCACAGAGACCTGTACAGCAAAGAAAAATCTTTATCCCCTAGGTATCTACAACAAATTCTATAAACAGAAACAAGAGAAGACTGGAATTCCCTTTGGTGAAAACCACTAATAAAAATCATCTGTGTTCTCATCTAGAAATATCTTAACCAAGACTAATATACTGCAAATGGGAATTTTAAATCTTTAAATAACCACATCTATACATCATGTACATGGTTTGATGCCTAAAGCTGTATCCCTAAATAGTAAAATATTAACATATTGCATGTGGGTGTTGCCTACACTTACAGTACATAGCAAAGTTCTTATATAACTCAACCACTTCAGCTCAAGATTTACCCCCCTTCATGACTAGGCCTTTTTTTGCGACAGGGCACTGTGTTATTTGAACTGAAAATTACGCGTCGTGTGGTAATGTATCCAAATAAAATGTATGTCCTTTTTTTTCCCTCAAATAGAGCTTTTTTTGGTGGTATTTTTATCATCTCTGCGGTTTTTATTTTTTGTGCTTTGTACACCGGGGATATGCGATCACAGTGAGGAGAGGCAGAACGGAGAACTGCCTATGTAAACAAGGCAATTCGCCGTTCAGGAGGATGACATACTGTTCCCAGTGATCGGGAACAGTGATCTCTGTCATGTCCCAGGCAGCCCATCCCCTACAGTTAGAACACACCTAGGGAAAACACCTAACCCCTTGATCGCCCCTAGTGTTAACCCCTTCCCTGCCATTGTCATTTTTACACTGATTAGTGCTTTTTTATAGCACTGATTAATGTAATAATGTCACTGGTCCCCAAAAAGTGTCATTTGGGGTCTGATTTGTGTGCCGCAATGTCACAATCCCTCTAAAAATCTCTGCCATTACTAGTACAAACAATAAAAAAAAAATCAAAGTCCCTAAATCTATGCCATAGTTTGTAGATGCGATAACTTTTGTGCAAACCAATCAATATACGCCTATTGCGATTTTTCTACCAAACTTGTAGTAGAATAAATATCGGCCTGAACTGATGAATAAATGTGTTTTTTTCTATACATATTTTTTTTGAATATGTATTATAGCAAAAAGCTATCATTTTCAAAATCTTTGTTTGTTTATAGCGCAAAAAATAAAAACTGCAGAGGTGATCAAATACCACAAAAAAGAAAGCTCTATTTGTGGGAAAAAAAGGACATCAATTTTGTTTGGGTACAGCATCGCACGACCGCGCAATTCAGTTAAAGTGATGCAGCGCCGCATCACAAAAAGTGGCCTGGTCAGGAAGTGGGTAAAACCTTCTGGGGCTGAAGTGGTAAAAAAAAATTTGGCTACAAGTCAGTTTTTAAGAAAACCTGCTATCTGGACTACCTTTTTCCCAGGGAAGGTGATTCCCATTTGAGCTAGCCCTGCAAAATATGGTGGATTTCCATCGGGCATCTTCCTGAACAAGTGGAAAGATGGAAGACGTGTTAAAAGCCCTGCTGCAGGCCACTGCAACCCTGCAGGAAACCAACTGCCAGCAGCAGGAAATCAACTGCCAGGTTGCAGAGGCCACTGCAGAGCAGCAGGTGGTGAATTGCCTGCTTGCAGAGGCCCTGGTGGAATTAACCACTTGCCGCCCACCCACCGTCAAATGGCAGAGGGGCGGTGCGGCTCTCGTTCTGGGTGGACGTCATATGGGGCACGGCTCTTTAGCCATGTGATCGGCTGTGTCCAATCACAGCTGGTCACATGTTAATGCGCAAGTGCCGGTAATCGGCTTTCATCGCCTAACACTGACAGAGTGTGTGGCGAGGAGAGCCAATCAGCGGCATCTGTGTATATACTAGGGATGAGCCCGGTGTTCGATTCAAACCCATGTTCGAATCGAACATCGGCCATTCGTCCGTTCGACGAAACCAGAACTTTGCGGGCTGTTCGCCTCAAATTCGTGTGATACGAATGGCCCACAATACACTGCGCCAGTCGCAGTGCATTGTTGGCTGATGATTGGCCAAGCATGCACTGGGACCCCACATGCTTGGCCAATCACAGCGCCGGCAGCGAGGAGAGCCATAATTGGCCACAGGCAGGTGTTGTTCTTTCTTTGCTGGTGTTATCTAATAAAGCCATCTGCAGGAGTTAGTGTGTGTTGTGTGACTCCAGCACAGCACAGTATACACCTGCATCTGCCCTTCTTTGCTTGTGTTATCTAATACAGCCATCTGCAGGATTTAGCGTGTGTTGTGTGACTCCAGCACAGCACAGTATACACCTGCACCTGTATCTTCCCTTCTTTGCTGTTGTTATCTAATAAAGCCATCTGCAGGAGTTTGTGTGTGTTGTGTGACTCCAGCACAGCACAGTATACACCTGCACCTGTATCTGCCCTTCTTTGCTGGTGTTTAGAGTTAAGCGGACACCTGGATGTTCGGGTTCGGCGCGTTCGGCGGATTCGGTGGAACTTCAGAAAAAAGTCTGGGTTCAGGACCGAACTTGACCCGAACTTGACCCCGAACTCCGAACCCCATTGAAGTCAATGGGGACCCGAACTTTTGAAGACTAAAATGGCTGTAAAAAAGTAATGGAAAGGGCTAGAGGGCTGCAAATGGCAAACAAAATGTTGTTAAGAGCATGGCAAGTGCTCTGCAAACAAATGTGGATAGGGAAATAACTTAAAATAACATAAAAAAAAATAAAAAATAAAAAAATATATGCTGGAGGCCCCCTTCTCAGCAGAAGAGGTACAGGAAGTCATTAAGAACCTCAGAAACTCAACAGCACAATGCCACACATATGGTGGGAATGCCCCATAGTACGCCCTTTCTGGAAAAAAATATTAAATTTAATAGTGGGAAAATAAGATACTTGGAAATAAAAAAAAAAATTAAAATTATAATCTTGACCTAGGAGGACGAGGTCCATATGGAGTAGGAGGTTGAGGTGGCGGTGGATGTGGCGGTGTAGGTGGAAGCTGCGGTGGAGGAGGACGAGGTAGCCATCACTGGTTCAAAAATACAACAATGGCTGGGTAAGGCTGGTGTTGATGTGTCGAATTCTATCCCCCTGTCGCATAGTGTCCGCCCTGTACTGCGCTTGATTAGTACGTAGGACAAGGGGATTTCTAAACTCTCCGAAGGCGATGCGCGGTGAGTCCAGGTTAAAGCCACATCATCGAGGTTGAAGCCGAGCCAAGCGAGGCCGTGCCCGAAGTGTGTCAAGCCAAGCGAGCTCGTGAGAGGCCCTCTTACTATGTGCTACCGTATGTCCACTTGGATGGTGGGGCTTGAACCTGCACTCACTGCGCAGGCGCCGTTCATCTTCGGAGATTTTGTGAATCTCCTTGTCCTCCGTATTGCGCAAGCGCTGCGCCAGCGCAGTAAGTGGCCGGACACTATCCGATGGCCAGACAGTTTTCGTCAGAACACCTGTATACGTGTCTATTCTGCACAAGGTATGGACAAGTCCTGTGGGATCCATGCCTGGTTCATTTTAATAAACGTGTGCTTGTCCACATTGGCTCTGGACAGGCTGCTGCGCTTGTCTGTGATAACGCCCCCTGCCGTGCTAAATACACGTTCAGATAATACACTGGCTGCAGGGCAGGCCAGCATCTCCAAGGCGTAAAGGGCAAGCTCAGGCCATGTGCCCAATTTGGAGACCCAGAAGTTGAAGGGGGCAGACCCGTCATTCAGTACGTGTAGGCGTGTGCACTAATACTGCTCCACCATGTTGGTGAAATGCTGCCTCCTGCTAAGACGTTCCATCTCAGCTGGTGGTGCTGGTTGTTGTGGCGTGGTGACAAAGCTTTTCCATATTTCGGCCATGCTAACCCTGCCTTCCGAGGTGCTGGCGGTGCCCCGGCTTGTTGGCGACCTCTTCCTCCTCCTCTGCCTTTGCCTTGTGCTTCCACCGTACCCCCGCTGTCAAGAGGGAATGCCACCAGCAGCGCGTCTACCAGCGTGCGCTTGTACTCGCGCATCTTACGATCACGCTCCAGTGAGGTAATTAAGGACGGCACGTTGTCCTTGTAACGTGGATCCAGCAGGGTGGCCACCCAGTAATCAGCATCAGTTAAAATGTGGTAAACTCGGCGGTCGTTGTGGAGACACTGCAGCATGTAATCGCTCATGTGTGCCAAGCTGCCCAGAGGCAACGAAAAGCTGTCCTCTGTGGGAGGTGTATCTTCTGTGTCCTCTGTATCCCCCCAGCCACGCACCAGTGATGGACATGAGCTGGTCTGGGTGCCACCCTGCTGTGAACATGGTTCCTCCTCCTCCATCTCCTCCTCATCCTCCACCTCGTCATCCTCCACTGTGCCCTTGCTGCCGGACAATTGTGTACCTGGCGCTTGTTGGTACAGGAACCCACCCTCGTAGCCAATTGTGAATGACTGCCCTGAAAGCCTTGGAAATTATCCCTCTTCCTCCTCCTGGGCCACATCCTCTTCCATCATTGCCTGAAGCGTTTTTTCAAGGAGGCATAGAACTGGGATAGTAACGCTGAGAACGGCGTCATCGGCACTGGCCATGTTGGTGGATTACTCGAAACAGCGCAACAAGGCACACAGGTCTCGCATGGAGGCCCAGTTATTGGTGGTGAAGTGGTGCTGTTCCGCAGATCAACTCACACATGCGTGCTGCAGCTGAAACTCCACTATCGCCTGCTGCTGCTCGCACAGTCTGGCCAGCATGTGCAAGGTGGAGTTCCACCTTGTGGGCACGTCACATATGAGACGGTGAGCGGGAAGGCCGAAGTTACGCTGCAGCGCTGACAGGCGAGCAGCAGCAGGGTGAGAATGCCGAAAGTGCGCACAGATGGCCCACACTTTCTGCAGCAGCTCTGGCATATCGGGGTAATTTTTAAGGAACCTCTGGACCACCAAGTTCAGCACATGCGCCAGGCAAGGGATGTGCGTCAAACTGGCTAGGCCCAGAGCTGCTAGGAGATTTCACCCATTATCGCACACCACCAGGCCGGGCTTGAGGCTCACTGCCACCAACCACTCATTGGTCTGTTGTTCCATGTCCCTCCACAACTCCTGCGCGGTGTGGGTTTTTTCCCCCAAACAGGAAAGTTTTAAAACTGCCTGCTGTCGTTTACCCCTGGCTGTGCTGAAGTTGGTGGTGAAGGTGTTACGCTGACCGGATGAGGAGGCGGTAGAGGATGAGGAGGCGGAGTAGGAGGAGTTAGTAACAGGAGGCAAACTGAAGCGCCCTGCAATCCTCGGTGGTGGAAGGACATGCGCCAAACTGCTATGCGCCTCAGGCCCAGCCACCACTACATTTACCCAGTGTGCTGTTAGGGAGATATAACGTCCCAGATCCTGCTTACTGGTCCACGCATCCGTAGTTAGATGGACCTTGCCACAGATGGCGTTGCGCAGTGCACACCTGATTTTGTCCCCCACTTGGTTGTGCAGGGAAGGGATAGCTCGCCTGGAAAAGTAGTGGCCGCTGGGCACGACGTACTGTGGGACAGCCAATGCCATCAGCCTTTTAAAACTCATGACAGCATTTCAAAGGTGAGGAATTTTGAAATGCTGGCATTCAGGGCCAGGGATCGCGGGTGGCTAGGGGGGTACTTCCTCTTCTGCTCCAGTGTTTGGGAGATAGAGAGCTGAACGCTTCCATGGGACATTGTGGAGATGGTTGGTGACCCAGGAGGTAGTGTTGCTGGCAGATCCTCTGTTTGCGGGTTGGCAGGTGCCACTGTCACTACAGAGGTGGATGAAGAGGCCGAGACTGCAGCAGAAGAGGAAGCAGGAGAAGCCAGAGACCTTTCTTGGTTTTTGAGGTGTCTACTCCACTGCATCTCGTGCTTTGCACTTAGATGCCTGGTCATGCAGGTTGTGCTCAGGTTGAGAACGTTTATGCCTCGCTTCAGGCTCTGATTGCACAGCGTGCAAACCACTCGTGTCTTTTTATCAGCACATTGTCTGAAGAACTGCCACGCTAGGGAACTCCTTGAACCTGGCTTTGGTGTGCTTGGTCCCTTGCTGCGTTGGGCAGTAGCAGAAGTACTGTCTAGGGGACGGACGATCCGCTTTTGCACCCTGCTCCCTCTTCTGCTGTGCTGGTGGCTCTGTGCGACCACCGCCTCTTCCTCCGAACTACACTGGTCACCTGCATGACGTTGATTCCATGTGGGGTCAAGGACCTCATCGTCCTCCACATGATCTTCCACCCAGTCTTTACCCCTGCCCTCCTTGTCGGTCTGCACAATGGCGAAAGCAGCAGCAGTTGGCACCTGTGTTTCATCATCATACGAGACGTGCTGCGATGGTCCTCCATGTACTCATCATGAAACATAAGTGGTTGGGCATTGGTGCACACAATCTCTTCCACTTCTGGGGCAGGGCTAGGTGGATGGCCCTGGAAAACCCTGCTAACATAGTCATCAAAAAGCAGAATGCTGCATGATTTGGGGCTCAGACTGATTGGCTGATTTGCAAGGGGGTGAGGTGAAAGACTGATGGACATCGGCTGCAGGTGCCAACTCTCAACTTTCCTCAGGAGACTGGGCGAAGGAACCGGAGGCACTGTCAGCAACCCAATCTACTATCGCCTGTATTTGTCCTGGCCTCAACATTCGTACAGCCTCATTAGGCGCGCCGAAATACCGCTGCAGGCTCTGTCACCTACTTGCACCTGAGGAAGGTGTTTCACTTATGCGTGTAGCTGGCACAGATCGACTATGTCCTCTCCCTGCAACAGGAGCTCCACCAGCAGCACCACGACCGGGGCCACATCCCTTTTTTGACGATCTCCTCATATTTTCAAAATTTATGATCTTGCCCTAAATGGGTGTTTTTGCAATAGCAGAATACACCCACAGTATGTAAAGCGTGTATCTCAAAAACTGCACAACTGCAGAAAATGCTATGTAAAAAAATAAATTTTCACTCAAATTTTTTTGGGATAGCACAATAGAAGAAATATAGATCAATTGAATATGTCTATCCTGCACACATGCAGAAAACACTGCAAAATTGTATTTTTTTGCAATGTTTTTGCAATAGCAGAAAACACCCACAGTATGTACAAGGTGTTTCCTGACTGACTCCATGGCAGTCTATGTATGGGTTAATCCCGCCTCTCATACCTCATAGGACCCCAATCCCATAAATCTTTGCTCCCAGACAGATACCGTGTTCCATTTTTGTCCTCCTCCGTAAGGACTAAAGTAGTAGTTCTTACCTTCAAGGAGTCGTGAATCCGGGTCTGGTTCCTGTTGCCGTTTGCACACATGATGAAATTTGGTGTCTGGAGTCCAATAGCCCGGCTACTAGCAGGGCGGACATGGGGCTGAAGAGCGTTGCCATAAAGAGCTTACTATCTAGCCACTGGCTGGAAAGCGTCAGTATGGCCATTCGTCCTAGATACTAGAGGGAGGCCTTTTCCTTAAAATAATCCCCCAGTGACGTGCCTGTGGACGGGAGTCAGGTCGGGTGGTCGGCGTGCTGGAGCGGTAATGTATGACAGTCTGTTTGTATTTGTTGTGTGTACCATTTCCGGGTGTATGGCGGCTGGAGCGCATCTGCGTCCCAGACCGCCGCTTTCCTGTACTGCGCAGCCGCATAGTCTCGGTTGAGATCGAGGCTTGGTCGGTGCATGCGCAGTATGGACGAATGGCGGCATTCGCGCATGCGCACGAGCGCCGTGGGCGTTGTGACGACGTTGTGACGTCTTTCAGGCGGCAGATTTAAAATAATCCCCCAGTGACGTGCCTGTGGACGGGAGTCAGGTCGGGTGGTCGGCGTGCTGGAGCGGTAACGTATGACAGTCTGTTTGTATTTGTTATGTGTACCATTTCCGGGTGTATGGCGGCTGGAGCGCATCTGCGTCCCAGACCGCCGCTTTCCTGTACTGCGCAGCCGCATAGTCTCGGTTGAGATCGAGGCTTGGTCGGTGCATGCGCAGTATGGACGAATGGCGGCATTCGCGCATGCGCACGAGCGCCGTGGGCGTTGTGACGGCGTTGTGACGTCATTCAGGCGGCAGATTTAAATGCCTGTCAGATTTAGACAGGCTTGCTGCTGCATCCAAACAAACGCTGTGACGCTGTTTTTCTCTGCTTTGCTGAGGTAAGAGGCTTGATGCATTATCCCCTACTGATTTAATAGATGTCTATGCATTGGAAAATGATTTTGGCAGATTGATATTATTTATTTTAAATTCTAAAAAAAGAAAATGGATTTTAGTTAAATGTTTTTTACTATGGATATTGTTGCAGCCTGTCCGAATTGTGACTATGGATGTTTCTCGCCCCCTTGTGGCCAGCCTTTACGCCGCAGGTAGGGAGGAATTTTGTTTTCTTTCTGCCTGTGTTGGTTGGTATAGGGTATTTTTTTTATGGATTTTTTTTCTCCTTATTATCTATTTTAGCCCTTCTATACCGGATCTTCGTCCTTCAGCACGCAAAGATAATACACAATCTGGGTCAAGACATGACCGTTCTAGGTCCAGTTCTGGACGCTCTAATTCCTCCTCCAGACACCGCTCTGACAAATCGAGGTCGGGGTCTCTGCACTCTTCCCACCACCAGTCTGGTCGTTCAGAAGGAAGATCATGTTGGGGTTGTAGAGCAAAAGTGCCAGAAGACAAATCGCTATGCGATATATGTTTTTCCCGAGCTGCAAAAGAAAGGGATGTTAGTGACCAGCAAGTGGAGGCATTGGTCAGGAAGGTTGTTCGGGAATCTTTGAACAAACCAGAATTCGCTCATGCAGCTATCCCTCCCTCTGATCCAATCTCAGTGGTTTAGGTAGAAGACCTTGAGATCCCAGGGCCCTCCCGTGACAACTTCTCTTTCAGCGGATCTTCGGACAGCGAAGCTGAAGTGGAGGATTCCAGTGCAGGATTTGACTTTTCCCAGGTCCCTCATCTGGTAAGGGCAGTGAAAGATGCACTGAGGTGGGAGGAGCCAGTAGAAGCACCCTCTAAACAGAGGAAGTACTTTAAGCACCTTAAAAAGGAGCGCTCAAATTTTCCCTTCCTGGGTGAGCTGGGAGAAATTATCTCGGACGAATGGAGCAAAGTGGAGAGGAAGAATTCTCTTATCTCTAAAGTGTCCAGGATGTACCCTTTCAAAGATGAGGAAGTTAAACATCTGGAGTCTGCTCCCCTCATTGATGCAGCCTTAATGAGGCTGGTGAAACACGTCACTCTCCCACTAGAAGATACCGTATCTTTTAAAGACGGTCTTGAAAGGAAAATCGTTACAGACTTAAAACGTATCTACATCACAGCTGGAATGGCCTGCAAGCCAACACTGGCCTTGGCAGCATTATCCAAAGCAATGGAGTGTTGGATGGATGATATGGGGACAGCCCTGAGAGGTATGTCCGAAGAAGCCTTCAAGAGCTCTCCAATACGTGAGATGAAAATGGCATCGGCATTTCTGGGTGAGGCTTCCCTAGATATAATCTGCCTGGTGGCACATGTTATGCTGTCGTCCGTTACAGCCAAACGAGCTCTGTGGCTACGCCCTTGGGTGGCGGATCCGGCCTCTAAACAGGCCTGGTGTAAAATTCCCTTTGACGGTTCTTCTCTTTTTGGGAATAAGCTCGATTCGGCCATTACTCATGCTACCGGTGGGAAGTCTGGGTTCTTACCCCAGGATCGCCGTCTGTTTGCCCAGAAGAAGGTCCAGTTCAGGTCAGACCCGGAACATGCTAGGGATGCACGTCGCTACAGACCAGGTCAGGAATTTAGGAAAAACTGGAGGAGAAACCAGCCTTCTGGCCAGAAGCCTTCAAAATCTACATCTTCTGGGGGCCGCAAAGTCTTTTTGATATAGCGCCTGTCCAGGCGGAACAAGTAGGGGCACGTTTACTACACTTCTGCCACATCTGGGCAGCCTCGATACAAGACTACTGGGTCATAAAGACAGTTTCTACGGGACACACCTGGGTGTTCAACAATCCACCCATACATCGATTCGTTCCCACAAGCCTTCCTTTTTGGAAGAGAAAAGAGAGATTCTCCTGACCTACACGGACTCACTTATCACCCAAGGTGCCACCATTCCAGTCCCGTCAGAGGAAAGGTTTCAGGGGATCTACTCACCCCTCTTTATGGTACTCAAAAAGAGCGGTTCCTGGAGGCCGGTTATCGACCTGACTTACTTGAACTCTTATAAAAAAGGAGAAATTCAAGATGGAAACGTTGTTGACCATTCGCCAGACAATCCAACCAGGCGATTGGCTAGTGTCAATAGACCTAAAAGACACGTACGTCCATGTACCAATAGCGAAGGACTTCCAAAAATATCTTTGGTTCTCGGTGGGTCAGAAACACCTCCAATTCATATGTCTCCCGTTCGGGCTTACGACATCGCCGCGGGTGTTTTCCAAGCTCTTACTGGTGGTGGTCGCCTTGATCAGAGTCCGAGGTATTCGATTACACCATTACCTCGACGACCTACTCCTACTGTCTCAGGACAGAGAACAACTACTGTCACACCGGGAGCAAGTCATATCTACCCTGACAGAATTCGGATGGCTTTTGAACCAAGAAAAAAGTCATCTGGTGCCAACCCAGTCTCTAGTTTTCCTAGGGGCACAGTTCAAAACAGTGAAGAGCACGATCTCTCTTCCTCTAGAGAAGATCCCAGTAGTTCGGGACAGGATTCATCTGGCAATGTCAGCTCCTCTTCTCAGGTCCTCCCAGTGCCTCAGGATTAGGGATGAGCCGAACACCCCCCTGTTCGGTTCGTACCAGAACCTGCGAACAGACCTAAAGCTTGTGTGAACTTTAGAACCCTATTAAAGTCTATGGGACTCGAACGTTCAAAATCAAAAGTGCTAATTTTTAAGGCTTATATGCAAGTTATTGTCATAAAAAGTGTTTGGGGACCTGGGTCCTGCCCCAGGGGACATGTATCAATGCAATTTTTTTTTTTTTTTAAATGGACGTTTTTTCAGGAGCAGTGATTTTAATAATGCTTAATGTGAAACAATAAAAGTGTAATATTCCTTTAAATTTCGTACCTGGGGGGTGTCTATAGTATGCCTGTGAATAGGCGTATGTTTCCCGTGCTTAGAACTGTCCCTGCACAAAGTGTAATTTTTTCAGGAAAAAAAGCTATTTAAAATCACTCTCGGCTAATGAATTGCCGACTCCCGTAACACAGAGAACAGTCATTCATTGAAAGTCATTGATTAAAAAAAACTCATTGATAAAAAAAAAATAAAGCGTGGGGTTCCCCCAAATTTAATTACCAGGCCCTTCAGGTCTGCTATGGATTATAAGGGAAACCCCGCTTAAAATAAAATAAAAATGACGTGGGGGTCCCCCTAAATATCCATACCAGACCCTTCAGGTCTGGGATGGATTTTAAGGGGAACCCCGGGCAAAAAAAAAATGGTGTGGGGTCCCCCCCTCAAGATCCATACCAGACCCTTATCTGAGCACGCAACCTGGCAGGCCGCAGGAAAAAAGGGGGGGACGAGAGAAGAAGAAGATGGAAGAAGAAGATGAAGAAACCGAAGGCTGAAAAAAGGAAAAAGGAAGACCAGAAGAAAGAAGATGAAAGAAGATTTTAATAAAGGAATTGTCAAAGACCGTATCCTGTCATTTTTACAATTTTTTTTCACTTTTTTGGTGAAATGGTAGGGGTATTTTGGTACCCCCTTACCATTTCACACAGGGGGGGGCGGAATCTGGGGGTCCCCTTGTTAAAGGGGGCCTCCAGATTCCGATAAGCCCCCCGCCCGCAGACCCCCACAACCAATGGCCAGGGTTGTGGGGAAGAGGCCCTTGTCCACATCAACATGGGGACAAGGTGCTTTGAGGGGTCACAGACCCCCAAAGCACCCTCCCAATGTTGAGGGCATGTGGCCTGGTACGGTTCAGGAGGAAGGGGGGCGCTCTCGTCCCCCCGTCTTTTCCTGCGGCCTGCCAGGTTGCGTGCTTGGATAAGGGTCTGGTATTGATTTTGAGGGGGACCCCACGCCATTTTTTTTTTTTGGCCGGGGTTCCCCTTAAAATCCATCCCAGACCTGAAGAGTCTGGTATGGATATTTAGGGGGACCCCTACATCATTTTTTTTAAATTTGATGCAGGGGTCCCCTTAATATCCATAGCAGACCTGAAGGGCCTGGTAATTGAATTTGGGGGCACCTCCACGCTTTTATTTTTTTTTTATCAATGATTTTTTTTTTTATTAATGACTTTCAATGAATGACTGTTCTCTGTATTACGGGAGCTGGCAATTCATTAGAAGTGGATCGGAGGAAGAAGAAGATGGAAGAAGAAGATGGAAGAAGATGCCGGAAGGAGAAGATGAAGAAACCGAAGGATGAAGAAAGGAAGAAGGAAGAAGACCAGAAGAAAGAAGATGAAAGAAGATTTTAATAAAGGAATTGTCAAAGACCGTCTCCTGTCATTTTTACAATTTTTTTCACTTTTTTGGTGAAATGGTAGGGGTATTTTTGTACCCCCTTACCATTTCACACAGGGGGGGCAGGATCTGGGGGTCCCCTTGTTAAAGGGGGCTTCCAGATTCTGATAAGCCCCCCGCCCACAGACCCCCACAACCAATGGCCAGGGTTGTGGGGACGAGGCCCTTGTCCCCATCAACATGGGGACATGGTGCTTTGAGGGGGTCACAGACCCCCAAAGCACCCTCCCAATGTTGAGGGCATGTGGCCTGGTGACTTTTTTTTTATCAACGACTTTCAATGAATGACTGTTACGGGAGTCGGCAATTCATTAGCCGCGAGTGATTTTAAATAGCTTTTTTTCCTGCAAAAATTACACATTGTGCAGGGACAGTTCTAAGCACGGGAAACATGCGCCCCTTCACAGGCATACTATACACACACCCCAGGTATGAAATTTAAAGGAATATTACACTTTTATTGTTTCACTTTAAGCATTATTAAAATCACTGCTCCTGAAAAAACGTTTGTTTTTTTAAAAAAAAAATTGCATTGATACATGTCCCCTGGAGCAGGACCCAGGTCCCCAAACACTTTTTATGACAATAACTTGCATATAGGCTTTTAAAATTAGCACTTGAGATTTCTCCCATAGACTTTTACAGGGTGCTCGCGGCTTTTCGAATTTGCCGCGAACACCCCAAATTGTTTGCTGTTCGCTGAACAGGCGAACAGGCAATGTTCGAGTCGAACATGAGTTCGACTCGAACTAGAAGCTCATCCCTACTCAGGATAATAGGCACCATGGTGGCAACAACCCTCATGGTAAAATGGGCGCAATGGAGGATGCGGCCCTTTCAGAAAGGCTTCCTCCAACAATGGAATACAAGTTTACAGGATCACTGGATCCGGATAACTCCCTCCATGGGGGAGAGTCTCCCTTGGTGGCTGCAACGAAGGAATCTTCTCAACTGCCATTCAATAGCTCCAGTTTCCTGGATAACGGTAACAACAGATGCCAGCAGCAGAGGCTGGGGTGCTCTGTGTCGGTCGGAGGTAGCCCAGGGCAGGTGGGATTTTCCTGCCTAGGGGGTGGTCTCGAACATATTGGAGATTCGAGCTGCCTTCCAGGCCCTTCGGGCTTTTCTCCATCTGACATTGGGAGCTTCAGTCCTCATGAGATTGGACAATATGATGGCGTTGTCGTACATCAAAAGACAGGGGGGCACTCGCAGTCTCTCCCTTTTGAAGGAAGTGAGTCCAATTATGTCCTGGGCTCAGGCGAACTTGAAGGACCTGACGGCAGTGTATCTTCCTGGAGTCTAAAATGTTCAAGCAGACTTTCTGTCCAGAACCTCCTTGGACAACGAGTGGTCTCTCCACTCGGAAGTCTTCGATTGGATCCTGACAATGGGAATGATTCCGGAAGTGGACCTATTTGCATCTCCTTGCAATGCCAAGATGAAGAATTATTATACCAGGTATCGCTTTCCCCAAGCCATGGGAGTGGATGCTCTCACGGATCAGTGGATTTTCCACAAGGCCTATGCCTTTCCACCAGTTCCGATAATTCTTCGGTTCCTTTCTTGACTCAGACAGGAGACGGCAGAGATAGTGGCGATCATCCCATACTGGCCCAACAGGCCATGGTTTCCGCTCCTGTTGCAGTTGAGTTACCGGGACCCAGTTCCGCTTCCCTCCAGGTCAGATCTTCTCCTACAGGGAGCGTTGCTTCATCCATGTCCGTCCCATCTCCATCTGATGGTCTGGTGGTTGAGAGGAAGAGGCTGGAAGCATTAGGTTGCCCAAGTTCAGCAATTACTACCCTGCTGAACACTAGAAGGCAAGGTACAAATAAAGTTTACCAGAGAATTTGGTCTAAATTTATGGACTATATCTCCTCTTCTGGGGGTTCCTGTAGTAATCCAGAAATAAAAGATGTTCTAGGATTTCTCCAGACAGGATTGGATCTCCCTTTGTCTGTGAGCTCCCTACGAGTTCAAGTTTCGGCAATATCTGCTTTTACTGGTATTTCCTGGGCAAGGAATCCACTTACCAGACAATTTTTCAGAGGAGCATCAAGGCTTAGGCCTCAGAGAAAACCAAGGTTCTCTAAATGGGATCTTCTTCTTGTGCTAGACTTTTTCTCAGAAGATTCTTCCAGCAGATGGATGAACTATCCATGAAGGACATTTCCCTTAAAACAGCCTTTCTAGTAGCCATTACATCGGCTAAAAGAGTGTCGGAGATCAGTGCTCTAGGTTCTAAAGAGCCTTTCCTTACCTTCTTCCCTGATCGGGTAGTTCTGGTTCCAATGCTAGGATCAAATCCTAAGGTATCATCAGTGTTTCATGAGAACCAGGAAATTGTTCTCCCAACCTTTCAGTCAGAGGATTCTTCAACTAACCATCCTTTGGATGTCGGTGAGGTTTTGAAAAGCTACTTATAAGCTACTGCACCCTTCAGAAGATCAGATCATCATGTTGTCTACTTTTATGGAAAGAACAGGGGTTTGCGTGCTTCCTCTAGAACTATTGCAAGTTGGATTGTCCAGGCTATCCAAAGGGCATATGCGGCTAAAGGACTGGTTCCTCCAGAAACAGTGACTGCTCATTCTACCAGGAGTATGTGAACATCCTGGGCGGCCTCCCGACACGTATCGGCGGAGGTGATCTGCAAAGCGGCCTCTTGGTCGTCAATAAACACTTTCATGAGGCATTATTGTGTTGAGCCGGCGGCTCTTTCCTCTGTTAATTTTGGTTTAAATGTTTTATCTGTTTGAACGGTGCCAATTAAACCTTTTTTTTGTTGAACCAGCAAATTGTGCCCACCCGAGTTTGTATGGCTAGCTAGTTCCCATACGTAGGCTGCCATGGAGTCAGTCAGGAAAACGGAAAATTTATATCAAATACTTACCGTAATTTTCCTTTCCTGATGGACTCCATGGCAGCAGGAGTCTCCCTCCCCTTTGCTGGAGTAGGCTAAGTTATGGAACACGATATCTGGCTGGGAGCAAAGATTTATGGGAGTGGGGTCCTATGAGGTATGAGAGGCAGGATTAACCCATACGTAGGCTGCCATGGAGTCCATCAGGAAAGGAAAATTACGGTAAGTATTTGATATAAATTTTCCGTTATCTCAAACTGCACAACTGCAGAAAATGCTATGGAAAAAAAAAAATTTCACTCCAATTTTTTTTTGGGATAGCACAATAGAAGAAATATAGATCAATTGAATATGTCTATCCTGCACACATACAGAAAACACTGCAAAAATGTATTTTTTGCAATGTTTTTGCAATAGCAGAAAACACCCACAGTATCTCAAACTGCAAAACTGCAGAAAATGCTAAGGAAAAAAAAAAATCACTCCAATTTTTTTTGGGATAGCACAATAGAAGAAATATAGTTCAATTGAATATGTCTATCCTGCACACATGCAGAAAACACTGCAAAATTTTATTTTTTTGCAATGTTTTTGCAATAGCAGAAAACACCCACAGTATGTACAGGGTGTATCTCAAACTGCGCAACTGCAGAAAATGCTATGGAAAAAAAAATCACTCCAATTCTTTTTGGGATAGCACAATAGAAGAAATATAGTTCAATTGAATATGTCTATCCTGCACACATGCAGAAAACACTGCAAAATTTAATTTTTTTGCAATGTTTTTGCAATAGCAGAAAACACCCACAGTATGTACAGGGTGTATCTCAAACTGCGCAACTGCAGAAAATGCTATGGAAAAAAATATTCACTCCAACTTTTTTTAGAAGAAAAATAGATCAATTGAATATGTCTATCCTGCACACATGCAGAAAACACTGCAAAATTTATTTTTTTTGCAATGTTTTTGCAATAGCAGAAAACACCCAAAGTATGTACAGGGTGTATCTCAAACTGCACAACTGCAGAAAATGCTATGGAAAAAAAAAAAATCACTCCAATTTTTTTGGGGATAGCACAATAGAAAAAATATAGATCAATTGAATATGTCTATCCTGCACACATGCAGAAAACACTGCAAAGTGTTTTTGCAATGTTTTTGCAATAGCAGAAAACACCCACAGTATGTACAGGGTGTATCTCTCAGTAACATATGCAGTGCTGGTGCACTGAGCTTGCAGATAAAAGTTATATTTTGTCTGGCACTGGCCTTATGGCACTGTAAAAAGACTGCACTGCAAACCAGCCAGGTCTTAGCATTGATTTATGAATCTGGATAATTCTCTCTCCCTCAAAAAAGACACTCTCTAGCTATGTAGATCGTTCGCTGACTATTACTAATTAGAAGATATTTCAGGAATGTGGACTGACTCCTATCATGAAATTCTCTCTCTCACAGCAACAGCAGCCAGGAACCTGTCTAAAGCAGAGTGACGCGCTGTGCTGTGTGCCTGTAGCTTATATAGAGGCTGGGTCACATGCTGCACTGGCCAATCACAGCCATGCCATTAGTAGGCATGGCTGTGATGGCTTCTAAGGGCACACTAGTGAAACTAACGTGGCTTTTAAAAAGGCGCCAATACATCGCCGAACACCGGACCCGAACACCCAAAAGTCCGGTACGGACCCGAACTTTACAGTTCGGGTTCGCTCAACCCTACTGGTGTTATCTAATACAGCCATCTGCAGGAGTTAGTGTGTGTTGTGTGACTCCAGCAGAGCACAGTATATACCTATATCTACCCTTATTTGCTGGTGTTCTCTAATACAGCCATCTGCAGGAGTTAGTGGGTGTTGTGTGCCTCCAGCACAATATACACTACCTAATTGCTGGTTTTCCCATCTCCCTGCAGGCCATTACAATGTCTGGAAGGCCAACAAGGAGAGGCAGACAGTCACGAGCCAATAAAAGAGATCAAGCAGGCTCTGTGTCTAGAGACAACAGTGCTGGTCGTGGACGCGGTGCATCGTCATCAGCACGTGGCCATGGGACACGCTTGTCCTTATTTTCAGCAGCTGGACATGTTGAGATGCATCATGCCGAAGACTTGGTAGAGTGGATGATCAAGCCCTCCTCATCCTCCTCATCCTCTCTCACCCAGGCTCAGGGTACTAGCAAAGCAGCTGCCAACGTGTACTCTTCCCTCGTCCCAATGTCATCAGTCACTCCTTCCCTAGACCCACCATGTCCTCCTGAGGAGTCCCCCGAACTGTTTGACCACAGTGTTGGGTACATGATCCAGGAGGATGCCCAGCGTTTTGAAGGCTCTGATGATGATACCCAGCTAGAGGAAGGCAGTAGCGTGAGCGCAGAGAGAGATGATGCTCAAGGACAGCAATCTGGCAGTCATGTTCCACCAGCTGCAGCATACTGCCAGGTTTGCTCCAGTGGTGAAGAGGGAGGGGATGATGAGGTCACTGACTCCACATGGGTGCCTGATCGGAGAGAGGAGGAGGAAGAGGAGGCACATCTCCAACGAGGCAGGATGGGGGCCAGCTTAAGGGCAGCACACCGACTGAATCACACCGCAGAGCTCCACCTGTGCAGGGCGCTGCCTCTGCGCGTTATTACAAAAGTTCTTTGGTGTGGGCCTTTTTTGAGTCAAGTGCATCAGATCGCACCACTGCTAATTGCAACATATGTCTCAAGCGTATCTCCCGCGGCCAAAACATCAGCCGCTTGGGCACCACAAGCATGACCAGACATATGTTGACCTGCCATGCAGCTCGTTGGCAAGCTTACCATAAAGACCCACACCAAAGAGCAAAGTGGACCTCTCCTTGCTCCTCATCAGCTGGGATCTCCAACCCCACTATACCTTCAGTCCTCTCTGAAAGCTGCACTGAGAGGAATGAAGGTGTAGAATTAAGGGTGTCACAGCCAAGTACTTGCGGGCACTCTGCTAGCAGTACACCGATGTCCGATTGTACCAGGCAAATTTCCCTGCCCCAGCTGCTGGACCGTCGAAAGAAGTTCACTCCCAGCCATCCACATGCCCAGAGGTTGAATGCTAGCTTGGCTAAATTGCTAGCACTTCAACTGCTGCCTTTTCAGTTGGTAGACTCGGCCCCCTTCTGTGAGTTTGTGCAATGTGCGGTTCCTCAGTGGCAGGTTCCCAAATGCCACTTTTTCTCACGGAAGGCGATTCCTGCTCTCTACCGGCATGTGGAAGGAAATTGTCCATGCCTTGCTGGAAAGGGCGGTCAGTGGTAAGGTGCATATTACCGCTGACTCATGGTCCAGCAGGCATGGACAGGGACGTTACCTGTCTTTCACGGCCCATTGGGTCACTCTTTTGGCAGATGGGAAGGATGCAGGACAAGGTGCAGTAGTGTTGGAGGTTTTTCCACCACCATGCCTCCAAAATGCTACTACTGGTTGTGACACACCTCTCTCCTCCACCCCCTCCTCTTCTTCTTCCTCCATGGCCTCTTCTTGTCCTTTGTCCTCGAAACCAGCGGTGCTCCATAGGCGTTCAAGGGGCTACGCAAGTACGCAGGCAAAAAGATGCCATGCCGTGCTTGCGCTGGTGTGTTTGGGGGACAGGAGCCACACTGGGGCAGAGGTTCTGTCAGCTCTGCAGGGGCAGGCTGAGAGGTGGTTGACGCCACGCCAGCTTAAGCCAGGAATGCTGGTTTTGCGACAATGGCAGAAACCTCCTCTCCGGCCTGCGACAGGGACAACTGACCCATGTGCCCTGTATGGCTCACGTCCTTAACCTGGTGGTGCAGCGGTTCTTGGGCAGGTACCCAGGCTTACAGGATGTCCTGAGGCAGGCCAGGAAAGTCTGTGTGCATTTCCGCCGATCATATAATGCCAGTGCTCGGCTGGCTGAGCTGCAAAAGGATTTGAACCTGCCCAAGAACCGTCTTATATGTGACATGCCCACCAGGTGGAACTCAACGTTGGCCATGCTGCAGCGACTGCACACGCAGCAGAGGGCCATCAATGAGTACCTGTGTGACTACGGCACCAGGACAGGGTCAGGGGAGCTCAGATTTTTTTCACCATGCCAGTGGAGCATGATCAGGGATGCATGCACTATCCTGTCACCATTTGAGGAGGCCACGAGGATGGTGAGCAGTGACAGTGCGTGTATCAGTGACACTGTACCTCTTGTCCACCTGTTGGAGCATACGCTGTGTGGGATAATGGACAGGGCACTTGAGGCAGAACGGAGGCAGGAAGAGGGGACTTCCTTTCCTCTCATGGCCCCCTTTATCCAGACAGTGTTCCTTCTCTCCCACCCATCACACAGGAAGAGGATGAGGAGGAGGATTGTGTCAGCATGAAGGTGGAGCCTGGCACTCAGCAGCAGCAGTCTTTTAGGGATTATTTACAGTCCAAAGAAACCGGTGGACTTGTACGTGGCTGGGAGGAGGTGGCTGCGGATCATGTCGTCCTTAGTGACCCAGAAGACTCCGGACCGAATGCCTCAGCTAACCTACGTTGCATGGCCTCCCTGATCCTGCAAAGCCTGCGGAAGGATACTCGTATTCTTCGGATCAAGGAGAGGGACCATTACTGGCTGGCCACTCTCCTTGATCCAAGGTACAAGGGTAAGGTTGCGGACCTTATCTTGCCGTCGCAGAGGGAGCAGAGGATGAGACATCTCCGGGAGGCCTTGCAGAAAGGTCTGTGCAACGCGTTCCCAGAGACTGGGAGGTTACAAACTCCTGGTCCTGGACAACGAGTTGCTGAGGCTTCGGTCAGTAACCGAAGGAGCGGTGGAGAAGTTGGCCGTCTGACAGATGCGCTCAGACAATTTTTTAATCCGCAGCCCCAAGGTATGATCGGTTCCAGCAACCATCGCCAACGTCTGATATACATGGTGCAGGAATACATGGTACATGGTGCAGGAAGTCTGGTGAAGGTCAGACTTGGACACCTTTCCCACTGAAAATCCTCTGGCTTACTGGGTCTTGAGGATGGATCACTGGCCAGAGCTTGCACAGTATGCAATTGAGCTACTGGCCTGTCCTGCATCCAGCGTTCTTTCGGAATGCACATTCAGTGCTGCTGGAGGCTTTGTCACCGATCACAGGGTGCGCCTGTCCCCTGACTCGGTTGATCGACTGACCTTCATAAAGATGAATCAGTCTTGGATCACCACCAGCTACCAGGCACCTGAAGCTGATGTAACAGAATCATTTATTTTGAAATGTCACATCTCTTTAAGACTGCTTATGCTGATGCTGAGTAGGGATGAGCCGAACACCCCCGGGTTCGGTTCGAACCAGAACCTTCGAACGGACCGAAAGTTCGCGCGAATTTTCGAACCCTATACGTTATAATGGACGCGAACGTTCGAAATCAAAAGTGCTAATTACAACGGCCAATATGCATGTTAATGTCATAAAACAGGTTTGGGGACCCGGGTCCTGCCCCAGGGGACATATATCAATGCAAAAAGAACTTTTAAAAACTAACGTTTTTTCGGGAGCAGTCATTTTAATGATGCATAAAGTGAAAAAAAAAAAGTGACATTTTCCTTTAAATATGGTACCTGGGGGGTGTCCAAAGTATGCCTGTGAAGTGGCATGTGTTTCCCGTGTTTAGAACTGTCCTTGCACAAAATGACATTTGTAAAGGAAAAAAAGAAGCCATTTAAAACCACTTGCGGCTTTAGGTTTGATCTTAAGTAGAATCTGAACAGGTACATTATGAAGTGTAGCTCCATCCCAAAAAAATCTATTTTTAAGCTTTTTGGAGAACATAGGGAGGGGTTATCACCCCTGTAACATTTGCTGTCTTTGCACATCTGTTCAGAACATGTCACCTCACTTTCCGTCCCAATGATAAATGTTTTTGGAAAAGTGGGGTTTTAATTGAAACAAGGATTGGTGATAAAGTATCAGTAGAGAGGAGATACCTTTTTTCCCAAATTAAATCTAACAGGATAGAATTTCCCTTCCTAGGGGTAGATTTCCTCTCACTTCCTGTTTTCTCTTTCCATTTGCAAGTAGGAGTCGTTTGTAAGTTGGATGTTTGAAAGTAGGGGCCTGGCGTATATACTCTGCAGAAATTTGCCCTATTAGATGTTGGTGTAGCCACAAGACTGGTGGGCACAGGAATGGGCCCTGCTGTGAGTTAATAGATCAAGATTTGTAATTGCATGCACCTGTTGAACAGGGCAGAAAAATTGGGGGTGGTGGTGGTGGTGGTGGTGGTGGACGGTTTTGCCACAAGACTGTAAGCTCTCACAGTTACTCTTGGTGGGCGCAGGAATGGGCCCTGCTGTGAGTTATTAGATCAAGATTTGTAATTGCAAGCACCTGATGAACAGGGCAGAAAAATTGGGCCTTTGGCGGTGGTGGTGGACGGTGTTGCCACAAGACTGTAGGCCCTCATAGTTACTCTTGGTGGGCGCAGGAATGGGCCCTGCTGTGAACTATTAGATCAAGATTTGTAATTACCCGCCCCTGTTAAACAGGGGCTGAAAAATTGTGCCTTAGGCACTGGTGCTGGTGCCACAACACTGCAACCCCTCACAGAGACTGTACTTGGAGCACAGCAGTCACACGTGTTGCGAAGCATTTTTTTTAAAAAATTGTAAGTACACGCCCCTGTTAAACAGGGGCTGAAAAATTGTGCCTTAGGCACTGGTGCTGGTGCCACAACACTGCAACACGGCCCTCACAGAGACTGTACTTGGAGCACAGCAGTCACACGTGTTGCGAAGCATTTTTTTAAAAAATTGTAAGTACACGCCCCTGTTAAACAGGGGCTGAAAAATTGTGCCTTAGGCACTGGTGCTGGTGCCACAACACTGCAACACGGCCCTCACAGAGACTGTACTTGGAGCACAGCAGTCACACGTGTTGCGAAGCATTTTTTTAAAAAATTGTAAGTACACGCCCCTGTTAAACAGGGGCTGAAAAATTGTGCCTTAGGCACTGGTGCTGGTGCCACAACACTGCAACACGGCCCTCACAGAGACTGTACTTGGAGCACAGCAGTCACACGTGTTGCGAAGCATTTTTTTAAAAAATTGTAAGTACACGCCCCTGTTAAACAGGGGCTGAAAAATTGTGCCTTAGGCACTGGTGCTGGTGCCACAACACTGCAACACGGCCCTCACAGAGACTGTACTTGGAGCACAGCAGTCACACGTGTTGCGAAGCATTTTTTTTAAAAAATTGTAAGTACACGCCCCTGTTAAACAGGGGCTGAAAAATTGTGCCTTAGGCACTGGTGCTGTGGCATGGATCATTGAGGAGGAGGAAGAGGATAGTCAGTGAACATAAGAGGACAGTCACTCAGCATCAGCATAGGCAGTCTTGAAGGGATGTGACATTAAAAATTATTCGGTTATATCCGCCTCAGGTGCCTGGTAGCTGGTGGTGATCCAAGACTGATTCATTTTGATGAATGTCAGTCGATCAACCGAGGCGGTGGACAGGCGCACCCTATGATCAGTCACAAATCCTCCAGCAGCACTGAATGTGCGTTCGGAAAGAACGCTGGAGGCAGGACAGGCCAGTAGCTCAATTGCATACTGTGCAAGCTCTGGCCAGTGATCCATCCTCAGGACCCAGTAAGCCAGAGGATTTTCGGTGGGAAAGGTGTCCAAGTCTGACCTTGCCCCAAGGTATTCCTGCACCATGTATATCAGACGCTGGCGATGGTTGCTGGAACCGATCATACCTTGGGGCTGCGGACTAAAAAATTGTCTGAACGCATCGGTCAGACGTCCACCTTCCCCACCGCTCCTTCTGCCACTGACCGAAGCCTCAGCAACTCGTCGCCCAGGACCAGGAGTTTGTAGCCTCCCAGTTTCTGGGAACGCGTTGCACAGACCTTTCTGCAAGGCCTCCCTGAGATGTCTCATCCTCTGCTCCCTCTGCGACGGCAAGATAAGGTCCGCAACCTTACCCTTGTACCGCGGATCAAGGAGAGTGGCCAGCCAGTAATGGTCCCTCTCCTTGATCCGAAGAACACGAGGATCCTTCCGCAGGCTTTGCAGGATCAGGGAGGCCATGCAGCGTAGGTTAGCTGAGGCATTCGGTCCGGAGTCTTCTGGGTCACTGAGGATGACATGATCGCCAGCCACCTCCTCCCAGCCACGTACAAGTCCACTGGCTTGTTGGGACTGTACATCATCCCTAAAAGACTGCTGCTGCTGATGCTGAGTGCCAGGCTCCACCTCCATGCTCACACAATCCTCCTCCTCCTCCTCCTCCTCCTCCTCCTCCTCATCCTCTTCCTGTGTGATGGGTGGGACAGAAGGAACACTGTCCGGATAAAGGGGGCCTTGAGAGGCAAGGAAGTCCTCCTCTTCCTGCCTCTGTTCTGCCTCAAGTGCCCTGTCCATTATCCCACGCAGCGTATGCTCCAACAGGTGGACAAGAGGGACAGTGTCACTGATGCATGCACTGTCACTGCTCACCATCCTCGTGGCCTCCTCAAATGGTGAGAGGACAGTGCATGCATCCCTGATCATGCTCCACTGACGTGGGGAAAAAAACCCAAGCTCCCCTGACCCTGTCCTGGTGCCGTAGTCGCAAAGGTACTCATTGATGGCCCTCTGCTGCGTGTGCAGTCGCTGCAGCATGGCCAACGTTGAGTTCCACCTGGTGGGCATGTCAGATATTAGGCGGTTCTTGGGCAGGTTCAGCTCCTTTTGCAGCTCAGTCAGCCGAGCACTGGCATTATAAGATCGGCGGAAATGCACACAGACTTTCCTGGCCTGCCTCAGGACATCCTGTAAGCCTGGGAACCTGCCCAAGAACCGCTGCACCACCAGGTTGAGGACGTGAGCCATGCAGGGCACATGGGTGAGCTGCCCCTGTCGCAGGGCGGAGAGGAGGTTGGTGCCATTGTCAGAAACGACCATTCCTGGCTTAAGCTGACGTGGCGTCAACCACCTCTCGGCCTGCCCCTGCAGAGCTGCCAGAACCTCTGGCCCAGTGTGGCTCCTGTCCCCCAAACACACCAGCGCAAGCACGGCATGGCATCTTTTTGCCTGCGTACTTGCGTAGCCCCTTGTACGCCTACGGAGCACCGCTGGTTCCAAGGACAGAGCACTGGAGGAAGAAGAAGAGGAGGGGGTGGAGGAGAGAGGTGTGTCACAACCAGTAGCAGTAGTCGCGTTTTGGAGGCGTGGTGGCGGAACAACCTCCAACACTACTGCACCTTGTCCTGCATCCCTCCCAGCTGCCAATAGAGTGACCCAATGGGCCGTGAAAGAAAGGTACCGTCCCTGTCCATGCCTGCTGGACCATGAGTCAGCGGTAATATGCACCTTACCGCTGACCGCCCTGTCCAGCGAGGCATGGACATTGCCCTCCACATGCCGGTAGAGAGACGGAATCGCCTTCCGCGAGAAAAAGTGGCGTTTGGGAACCTGCCACTGAGGAACCGCACATTGAACAAACTCACGGAAGGGGGCCGAGTCTACCAACTGAAAAGGCAGCAGTTGAAGTGCTAGCAATTTAGCAAGGCTAGCATTCAACCGCTGGGCATGTGGATGGCTGGGAGTGTACTTCTTTCTACGGTCCAGCAGCTGGGGCAGGGAAATTTGCCTGCTGCATTCGGACGTCGGTGTACTGCAAGTACTTGGTTGTGACACACCGAATTCTACACCTTCAGTCCTCTCAGAGCAGCTTTCAGAGAGGACTGAAGGTGTAGTGGGGATGGAGATCCCAGCTGAGGAGGAGCAAGGAGAGGTCCGCTTAGTTCTTTGGTGTGGGTCTTTTATGTGTGCCTGCCAACGAGCTGCATGGCAGGTCGCCATATGTCTGGTCATGCTTGTCGTGCCCAAGCGGCTGATGTTTTGGCCACGCGAGATACGCTTGAGACAAATATTGCAAATAGCAGTGGTGCGATCTGCTGCACTCGTCTCAAAAAAGGCCCACACCAAAGAACTTTTCTGATAACGTGCAGAGGCAGCGCCCTGCACAGGCGGAGCTTTGCGGTGTTGTACAGTTGCTGTGCTGGCCTCTACCTGGCCTCCAGGGGGCATCCTGCCTCGTTGGACATGTGACGCCGCATCCTCCTCCTCCTCGTCCTCCTCCTCATCCTCTCTCCCTTGAGGCACCCACGTGGAGTCAGTGACCTCATCATCCCCTCCCTCTTCACCACTAGAGCAAACCTGGCAGTAAGCTGCAGCTGGTGGAACTGTACTGCCAGATTCCTCAAGCTGGGTATCGTCATCCGAGCCTTCGAATCGTTGGGCATCCTCCTGGAGCATGTACCCAACACTGTGCTCAAAGAGTTCGGGGGACTCCTCAGGAGGACATGGTGGGTCTAGGGAAGGGGTGGCTGATGATGCTCTGTCAGTACCCTGAGCCTGGGTGAGAGAGGATGAGGAGGATGAGGAGGGCTTGGTCATCCATTCTACCAAGCCTTCAGCATGATGCGGCTCCACATGTCCAGCTGCCGAAAACAAAGACGCGCGTGTCCCATGGCCACGTGCTGATGACGATGCACGACCACGTCCACGTCCACGGCCACGTCCACTAGAAACAGAGCCTGCCTGCCCTGTGTTCTTGGCTCTGCACGCTCTGCCTCCCCTTGGCGGTCTTCCAGCCATTGTAGTCGGTAGTCCTGTGGGTGCTGCTGAGAAGAAAATATAGGAGCTCTGTGTGATGCCACTAACACACTAGAAGTCCTATGGGTGCTTCTGCAAAGAAAATAGAGGAGCTCTGTGTGATGCCACTAACACACTAGAAGTCCTGTGGGTGCTTCTGCAAAGAAAATAGAGGAGCTCTGTGTGATGCCACTAACACACTAGAAGTCCTGTGGGTGCTGCTGAGAAGAATATATAGGAGCTCTGTGTGATGCCACTAACACACTAGAAGTCCTATGGGTGCTTCTGCAAAGAAAATAGAGGAGCTCTGTGTGATGCCACTAACACACTAGAAGTCCTGTGGGTGCTTCTGCAAAGAAAATAGAGGAGCTCTGTGTGATGCCACTAACACACTAGAAGTCCTGTGGGTGCTTCTGCAAAGAAAATAGAGGAGCTCTGTGTGATGCCACTAACACACTAGAAGTCCTATGGGTGCTTCTGCAAAGAAAATAGAGGAGCTCTGTGTGATGCCACTAACACACTAGAAGTCCTGTGGGTGCTTCTGCAAAGAAAATAGAGGAGCTCTGTGTGATGCCACTAACACACTAGAAGTCCTATGGGTGCTTCTGCAAAGAAAATAGAGGAGCTCTGTGTGATGCCACTAACACACTAGAAGTCCTGTGGGTGCTTCTGCAAAGAAAATAGAGGAGCTCTGTGTGATGCCACTAACACACTAGAAGTCCTGTGGGTGCTGCTGAGAAGAATATATAGGAGCTCTGTGTGATGCCACTAACACACTAGAAGTCCTATGGGTGCTTCTGCAAAGAAAATAGAGGAGCTCTGTGTGATGCCACTAACACACTAGAAGTCCTGTGGGTGCTTCTGCAAAGAAAATAGAGGAGCTCTGTGTGATGCCACTAACACACTAGAAGTCCTGTGGGTGCTTCTGCAAAGAAAATAGAGGAGCTCTGTGTGATGCCACTAACACACTAGAAGTCCTATGGGTGCTTCTGCAAAGAAAATAGAGGAGCTCTGTGTGATGCCACTAACACACTAGAAGTCCTGTGGGTGCTTCTGCAAAGAAAATAGAGGAGCTCTGTGTGATGCCACTAACACACTAGAAGTCCTATAGGTGCTTCTGCAAAGAAAATATAGGAGCTCTGTGTGATGCCACTAACACACTAGAAGTCCTGTGGGTGCTGCTGAGAAGAATATATAGGAGCTCTGTGTGATGCCACTAACACACTAGAAGTCCTATGGGTGCTTCTGCAAAGAAAATAGAGGAGCTCTGTGTGATGCCACTAACACACTAGAAGTCCTGTGGGTGCTTCTGCAAAGAAAATAGAGGAGCTCTGTGTGATGCCACTAACACACTAGAAGTCCTGTGGGTGCTGCTGAGAAGAATATATAGGAGCTCTGTGTGATGCCACTAACACACTAGAAGTCCTATGGGTGCTTCTGCAAAGAAAATAGAGGAGCTCTGTGTGATGCCACTAACACACTAGAAGTCCTATAGGTGCTTCTGCAAAGAAAATATAGGAGCTCTGTGTGATGCCACTAACACACTAGAAGTCCTGTGGGTGCTGCTGAGAAGAATATATAGGAGCTCTGTGTGATGCCACTAACACACTAGAAGTCCTATGGGTGCTTCTGCAAAGAAAATAGAGGAGCTCTGTGTGATGCCACTAACACACTAGAAGTCCTGTGGGTGCTTCTGCAAAGAAAATAGAGGAGCTCTGTGTGATGCCACTAACACACTAGAAGTCCTGTGGGTGCTGCTGAGAAGAATATATAGGAGCTCTGTGTGATGCCACTAACACACTAGAAGTCCTATGGGTGCTTCTGCAAAGAAAATAGAGGAGCTCTGTGTGATGCCACTAACACACTAGAAGTCCTGTGGGTGCTTCTGCAAAGAAAAAATAGAGGAGCTCTGTGTGATGCCACTAACACACTAGAAGTCCTGTGGGTGCTTCTGCAAAGAAAATAGAGGAGCTCTGTGTGATGCCACTAACACACTAGAAGTCCTATGGGTGCTTCTGCAAAGAAAATAGAGGAGCTCTGTGTGATGCCACTAACACACTAGAAGTCCTGTGGGTGCTTCTGCAAAGAAAATAGAGGAGCTCTGTGTGATGCCACTAACACACTAGAAGTCCTGTGGGTGCTGCTGAGAAGAATATATAGGAGCTCTGTGTGATGCCACTAACACACTAGAAGTCCTATGGGTGCTTCTGCAAAGAAAATAGAGGAGCTCTGTGTGATGCCACTAACACACTAGAAGTCCTGTGGGTGCTTCTGCAAAGAAAATAGAGGAGCTCTGTGTGATGCCACTAACACACTAGAAGTCCTGTGGGTGCTTCTGCAAAGAAAATAGAGGAGCTCTGTGTGATGCCACTAACACACTAGAAGTCCTATGGGTGCTTCTGCAAAGAAAATAGAGGAGCTCTGTGTGATGCCACTAACACACTAGAAGTCCTGTGGGTGCTTCTGCAAAGAAAATAGAGGAGCTCTGTGTGATGCCACTAACACACTAGAAGTCCTGTGGGTGCTTCTGCAAAGAAAATAGAGGAGCTCTGTGTGATGCCACTAACACACTAGAAGTCCTGTGGGTGCTTCTGCAAAGAAAATAGAGGAGCTCTGTGTGATGCCACTAACACACTAGAAGTCCTGTGGGTGCTGCTGAGAAGAATATATAGGAGCTCTGTGTGATGCCACTAACACACTAGAAGTCCTATGGGTGCTTCTGCAAAGAAAATAGAGGAGCTCTGTGTGATGCCACTAACACACTAGAAGTCCTGTGGGTGCTTCTGCAAAGAAAATAGAGGAGCTCTGTGTGATGCCACTAACACACTAGAAGTCCTGTGGGTGCTTCTGCAAAGAAAATAGAGGAGCTCTGTGTGATGCCACTAACACACTAGAAGTCCTGTGGGTGCTTCTGCAAAGAAAATAGAGGAGCTCTGTGTGATGCCACTAACACACTAGAAGTCCTGTGGGTGCTGCTGAGAAGAATATATAGGAGCTCTGTGTGATGCCACTAACACACTAGAAGTCCTGTGGGTGCTTATGCAAAGAAAATAGAGGAGCTCTGTGTGATGGGACTAACACACTTCAAGTCCTATAGGTGCTTCTGGGAAGAAAATATTGCTCTGTGTGTGTAATGGGACTAACACACTTCAAGTCCTATAGGTGCTTCTGGGAAGAAAATATAGCTCTGTGTGTGTAATGGGACTAACACACTTCAAGTCCTATAGGTGCCTCTGGGAACAAAATATAGGAGCTCTGCCTGCCTGCCACGAACACACTACAAGTCCTATAGGTGCTTCTGGTAACAAAATATAGGAGCTCTGCCTGCCTGCCACTAACACACTACAAGTCCTATAGGTGCTTCTGGGAAGAAAATATAGCTCTGTGTGTGTAATGGGACTAACACACTTCAAGTCCTATAAGTGCTTCTGGGAACAAAATATAGGAGCTCTGCCTGCCTGCCACGAACACACTACAAGTCCTATAGGTGCTTCTGGGAAGAAAATATAGCTCTGTGTGTGTAATGGGACTAACACACTTCAAGTCCTATAAGTGCTTCTGGGAACAAAATATAGGAGCTCTGCCTGCCTGCCACGAACACACTACAAGTCCTATAGGTGCTTCTGGTAACAAAATATAGGAGCTCTGCCTGCCTGCCACGAACACACTACAAGTCCTATAGGTGCTTCTGGTAACAAAATATAGGAGCTCTGCCTGCCTGCCACGAGCACACTACAAGCCCCTCTTTGTCAATCAATCTTTGTAACTGAATCTATCTAACTCAATCTCTGCAAGTGATCTCTCTCTCTATCTATCTAAATGCAGCAGAGTGTCACAGGAACAGCCTGCTCAATCTGCGCCGGAACAGCATGTGACCGGCGCAGACGGCGTGGCGGCGTTTTATAGGGGGGGGCGTGTACTACAGCCCCTGAGCTGTAATTGGCTACAGGCGTCCTGCCTGTAGCCAATTATGGCTCTTCGAGTTTCCGGGGCTGTGATTGGCCAAGCATGCGGGGTCACAGTGCATGCTTGGCCAATCATCAGCCAGCAATGCACTGCGTCGGCCGCGCCGGCCGCAATGCATTGCGGGGCCGCTCGCATCACACGAACGTGATGCGAGCGGCCAAAATAGTTCTGGGCTCGCCGAGCGAGCGAACGCCCGGTGCTCGATGCGAACGTGGGTTCGCATCGAGCACCGGGCCCATCCTTAATGCTGAGTGACTGTCCGGTTATGTTGACTGACTATCCTTTTCCTCCTCAATGATCCTGATGATAGCTTGGAAGAACATTT
This sequence comes from Lithobates sylvaticus, assembly GCA_028564925.1. NCBI lineage: Eukaryota > Metazoa > Chordata > Amphibia > Anura > Ranidae > Lithobates > Lithobates sylvaticus. The sequence goes on from CM053031.1 coordinate 126,716,334, forward strand.
TTGTTTCTGTATGCCACGACCAGTGGCTAAGGCCCAATTTTTCAGCCCCTGTTTAACAGGGGCGTATAATTACAATTTTTTATGCAATGCTTTGCAACAGGTCTCATTGCTGTGCTCCAAGTACAGTATCTGTGAGGGGTTGCAGTGTTGTGGCACCAGTGCCTAAGGCCCAAATTTTCAGCTCCTGTTTAACAGGGGCGTGTAATTACAATTTTTTATGCAATGCTTGGCAACAGGTCTCATTGCTGTGTTCCAAGTACAGTATCTCTGAGGGGTTGCCGTGTTGTGGCACCAGCACCAGTGCCTAAGGCCCAATTTTACAGCCCCTGTTTAACAGGGGCGTGTAATTACAAATCTTGATCTAATAATTCACAGCAGGGCCCATTCCTGCACCCACCAAGAGTAACTGCGAGGGCTTACAGTGTTATGGCAACACCGTCCACCACCACCACCACCACCAAAGGCCAAATTTTTCAGCCCCTGTTCAACAGGGGCATGCAATTACAATTATTGATCTAATAATTCACAGCAGGGCCCATTCCTGCGCCCACCAAGAGTAACTGTGAGGGCTTACAGTGTTGTGGCAACACCGTCCACCACCACCAAAGGCCCAATTTTTCTGTCCCTGTTCCACAGGGGCATGCAATTACAATTATTGACCTAATAATTGACAGCAGGGCCCATTCCTGCGCCCACCAAGAGTAACTGTGAGGGCTTACAGTGTTGTGGCAACACCGTCCACCACCACCACCACCATCACCAAAGGCCCAATTTTTCTGCCCCTGTTCAACAGGGGCATGCAATTACAATTATTGATCTAATAATTCACAGCAGGGCCCATTCCTGCGCCCACCAAGAGTAACTGTGAGGGCTTACAGTGTTGTAGCACCAGCACCACCACCAAAGGCCCAATTTTTCCTACCACTGTTCAACAATGGCATGTAATTACAATTCCTGATATAATAGTTCACAGCAGGGCGTTCCAGCGCCCACCAAGAGTAACTGTGAGGGCTTACAGTGTTGTGGCAACACCAATATCTAAGGGGCAAATTTCTGCAGAGAATATACGGCAGGCCCCTACATTCAAACATCCAACTTACAAACGACTCCTACTTGCAAGCGGAAGGAGACAACAGGAAGTGAGAGGAAATCTAAGGAAGGGAAACTCTATCCTGTTAGATTTAATATATATGGGAAAAAGTTATCTCCTCTCTACTGATGCTTTATCACCAATCCTTGTTTCAATAAAAAACCCACTTTTCCAAAAACATTTGTCATTGGGACGGAAAGTGAGGTCAAATGTTCTGAACAGGTGCACAGACAGCAACACAAATGTTACAGGGGTGATAGCCCTTCCCTATGTTCTCCAAAAAGCTTAAAAATAGATTTTTTGGCTGCAGCTACACTTAAAAATGTACCTGTTCAAAATGACAAACAGATTCTACTTAAGAACAAACCTACAGTCCCTGTCTTGTTTGCACCGCCTGTATACTGCTGTTCAGAGTATATAGGGTTTTAGGTATAGGGTTTTATTTTGGGTGCAGGGTTCATCTTAATATCCATACAAGACCCAAAGGGGTTGGTAATGGGCTGGGGTAGGGGGGGGGGGGTGATGGGGTAGCCATGCCATTTTTCTCAAAGATTTTCATCCATATTGCCAGCCAGGACAAGACATGACATTAAAGCCGCAAGCAGTTTTAAATGGCTTTTTTTCCTTTACAAATGTCATTTTGTGCAGGGACAGTTCTAAACACGGGAAACACATGCCACTTCACAGGCATACTTTAGACACCTCATATACAAAAAAAAACGGTATGCTCTTGTCTAGACAGGCAAGAACCAGATGACCAAAAGAGTGTCGCAGCGTGCAGAGATGAAGGCAGTGGTACAAAAAAATTCCATTTATTGTGAGTACAAAAAAGAGCCAAATATGGGATGGGGAGAGGAAAAATTATAGTTGGGAGGGGAACAGAAAGAAAAAGGACAAAAGGAGGGAGAATGCACTATATAGAAACCAGCAGGTGAATGTACATATTCAACCAGAGTATGGATGATGAAAATAATGTTTTTTCCTTTCTGTATCAAAAAATGAAAAGAGAGTTCTCAATGTAGAGAATAAGTCCGTCTCCTATCACTCGTCATAGATACTGGCACTTGGGCAAGCAAACATGGGTAACTTCGGGCACTGGTGCAAATTGAGAATGATGTTAAATGCCTAGAAATGGAATCTGTGGCATTCCCACATAGGATGCACAGGTCGCTACACCAAGTGTATGTTAACATCCACATGCGGGTAAACTGCAGAGTCGGGGCTGTGACCAAAACACATTCCGGTGTATAGATATCCCAAGAGGGGTGACTGTGAGACAGTCCTGCAAAGCCCAATCTCAGTTCCTATAAATAATGGATCGTATAAACGTGTGCAGGGAGAAGGCTGATGCTCAGTATATGGACTTCTACAACGAGTCACTTCATGAATGCAGTCACAATAGTAAATGCCTTGTGGATATTTGGCTGTAAACAGCTCTCATTGAGCAGACATAAAAGTGCATGGGGATTTTCTGTAGATCGTAAGTCCCGAACGGCAGGTAAACCAAACGGTACCTGGTAGTGCCCCAGTGGCTGCGTTAGTGCTGATGCTGGATATCCTTGTGCTCCCCGTCCTCCATCGAGTTTCTCAGCGTCCCCTCCTTCTCAAAACCCGGCCGGGGCTGACTTCCGGGATGTGTGGCGGCGTCTCGTGGCCACCCCCCAGGTACGATATTTAAAGGAATATTTCACTTTTTTTTTCACTTCATGCATCATTAAAATGACTGCTCCAGAAAAAACTTATTTTTTTAAAACTTCTTTTTGCATTGAAACATGTTCCCTGGGGCAGGACCCGGGTCCTCAAACCTTTTTTAGGAAAATAACATGCATATTGGCCGTTATAATTAGCACTTTAGATTTTGAATGTTCGCGTCCATTGTAATTAATAGGATTCTAACGTTTGTGCGAACTTTCGGTCTGTTCGCAAGTTCTGGTGCGAACCGAACCGAGGGGGTGTTCGGCTCATCCCTAGTATATACCATAGTTTGTTGATGCTATAACTTTCCTACAGACTAAATATTAAACACTGATTTTGCTATTTTCACCAAAGAAATGTAGCAGAATACAGTTTGGCCTAAATTTTTAAAGAAAGATTATTTATTTGCAAAATTTTATAACAGAAATTTTTTTTTTTAATCTTTGTTCTTTTTTCGTTGATTTTGATTTTTTTTTTTCTATAAAAAAACCCAGCAGTGATTAAATACCACCAAATGAAAGCTTTATTTGTGTGAACATTTTTAAAAATGTAATATGGGTACAGTGTTGCATAACCGTTCATTCAAAGTTCATTTGTCATTCAAAGTGCGACAGAAAATTGTCTTGGGCAGGTTGGGGGTGAAAGTGCCCTGTGTTGAAGTTGGTAATGTCACACACGAATATTTTTTTGATTTCATAATGTAGAGAATACGATTTCCTTTCATTTGAGCCCAGTCTTGCCAAACAGATTTACTCCAGCCCTGAGAAATCCTCTTTTATTGTTCAGTTAGAAAGATCTTGACAAAGTGCTGAAAACTTTGTCAAAAAAAACGCCCCCTTGCTGTGAGTGACAGGTGATTTACATATCTCATGCACTAGCCTGAGACAGGCACAGACCACATATCCACAGACCAGAGTGAAAATAAATGTATTCTCGAGTGAACAGCAAGAAGAATATAGGGGAGATGTATGTAGTGCTGTAGAGCTGGGCAGAGTAGAACATGCAGTGATCTGATGATTGTTATAGTGCATGTTCTACTCTGCCCAGCTCTACAGCACTACATACATCTCCCCTATATTCTTCTTGCTGTTCACTCGAGAATACATTTATTTTCACTCTGTTTTTTTGGGGGGTTTACATCCACTTTAAGGCCCAGTCAGGAGTAAATGTGTCTTCAGTAAAAAAAAAAAATAAAAAAAATAAAGCACTAATGGCAAAACCTTTTTTTTTCATTTTGTATAGATTAACCACCTGATTACTTTGCACTTAAACCCCCCTCGTGACCAGACCAATTTTCAGCTTTTGGTGCTGACGCACTTGGAATGACAATTGCGCGGTCATACAACACTGTACCCAAATGAAATTTTTATCATTTTTTTCCCATAAATAGAGCTTTCTTTTGGTGGTATTTAATCACAGCTGGGGTTTTTATTTTTTGCTAAACAAACAAAAAAAGATGGAAAATTAAAAAAAAAAAAAAAATCATGTTTAATAGTTTGTTATAAAATTTTGCAAACAGGTAATTTTTCTGCTTCATTGATATGCGCTGATGAGGCGGCACAGGTGGGCACTGATAGGCTGCACTGGTGGGCACTGATAGGCTGCACTGGTGGGCACTGATAGGCTGCACTGGAGGGGACAGATAAGTCGGTACTGATGGGGACAGCAAAGATGGCACTGATGGGCACGGATGGGTGGCGCGGATGGGTGGCACGGATGGGTGGCACGGATGGGTAGCACGGATGGGTGGCACCGATGGGCACTGATGGATGACACTGATGGGTGGCACTGATGGGTGGCACTGATGGGCACTGATAGGTGGCACTGATGGGCACTGATGGGCACTGGTAGGTGACACAGATGAGCACTGGTAGGTGACACAGATGAGCACTGGCAGGTGACACTGATGTGCAGCACTGGCACTGTGGGCACTGAGAGATGGCACTGTGGGCACTGAGAGATGGCACTGTGGGCACTGAGAGATGGCAGTGTGGGCACTTTAATGGGGCAAAGGTGGGAGCACTTTAATGGGGCAAAGGTGGGCATTGTATTGGGCACATCGCTGGGCACATTGCAGTGAGAGGGACTGATGTCCCTCTCACTGCCGCCGTTTTTTTTTTTTTTTTCTCCTCACGCTGTCAGCGCGAGGAGGAAAAAAAGCCGATTACCGGCTCTGTTAGTATCACATGATCAGCTGTCATTGGCTGACAGCTGATCACGTGGTAAGGGGTCGGGATCGACCCCTTACTCGGATCTGTGATCCAGCGGGTCTAGACGTCGTCCCGGCACAATAGATCCGCGCTGTAGCCGTCATTTGGCTATAGCGCGGGTCTATAGTGGTTAAGGGAGAGTTAGAACCCCTGTCAGTTTTTTTTTGTTGTTGTTGCCATCTCTGTCCCATTGGGGAGCCTTTCCTTCACTTCTTGTCCCATAGCCAAAACAGGAAGTGAGAGCAAATCCCGTCCAAAATGAAGGAATCCTTGTGTGAACCAGAATTAATGTCCCCATTGGAAGATCTCCCCTCTATTGCTGTTCTGGGGACAACTTGGGAATTTCTTTTACTTTCACTTTCGATGATAATAGTAAACAGGACAAATAGAGAGACAGGCTGTTGGCGGTAAATCCGACCGTGTGTATGCTCCATCAGACAATTGTTGTCGGATTTTCTGCAGACAAATGTTGGCTAGCATGTTTTTAAATTTTCCGCAAACAAATGTCTGTTGTCCGATTTTCGGAGCATGTTACACAAGTCTGTCGGACAAAAGTCCCAAGTACAAACACGCATGCTCGGAAGCAAGGATGAGCCAGAAGCGGTCGGTCTTGTAAACTAGCACTCATAATGGAGAATTAACATTCCTGGCGCTGCAAATTATGAAATCTCGAAATGCAGTGCACATTCTCTTCTTCTTTAACCTGTAGCTGACCGCCCACTGTCAAATGAAGGCGGAGCGGTGCAGCTATTGTGGCGGGCCGCCGTCATATGACGGCGCTCGCTTTTCGGGCACTACGGGGCGCGCGGGCGCCGCGGTAGGCGCGCGAGCGTGCCCGTCGCGTAGCTGGGGACCCGATGCGCGTGCCTGGCGGCCGCGATGTCCGCCAGGCACCCGCGATTGCCCGGTAATCAAGCAGGATGTGGATCTGTGTGTGTAAACACACAGATCCACGTCCTGTCAGAGGAGAGGAGACCGATGGTGTGTCCCTTGTACATAGGGACACCGATCGGTCTCCTCCCCCAGTCAGTCCCCTCCCCCCACAGTTAGAATCACTCATATAGGGAACATATTAACCCCTGCAGCGCCCCCTAGTGTTAACCCCTTCTTTGCCAGTCACATTTATACAGTAATCAATGCATTTTTATAGCACGGATCGCTGTATGTGAATGGTCCCAAAAATGGGTCAAAAGTGTCCGATATGTCCGCCGCAATGTCGCAGTCACGATAAAAATCGCAAATCGTCGCCATTCCTAGTAAAAAAAAAATAATAATAAAAATGCTATAAATCTATCCCCTATTTTGTAGACGCTATAACTTTTGCGCAAACCAATCAATAGATGCTTATTGCGATTTTTTTTTACCAAAAATATGTAGAAGAATACGTATCGGTCTAAACTGAGGAAAAAATTTGTTAAAAAAAAAAAAATTGGATATTTATTATAATAAAAAAGTAAAAAATCTTGTGTTTTTTCAAACTTGTCCCTCTTAATTTGTTTATAGCGCAAGACATAAAAAACGCAGAGGTGATCAAATACCACCAAAATAAAGCTCTATTTGTGGGGAAAAAATGATAAAAATTTTATTTGGGTACAGCGTTGCATGACCGCGCAATTGTCATTCAAAATGCGACAGCGCTGAAAGCTGAAAAATGGCTTGGTCAGGAAGGGGGTGTTCGTACCTGGTAGGCAGGTGGTTAATGGGATAGTAATGAAGCTGCTTTGCTGGTGATACTGTTAGAGTTATTGAAAACAAATTTTCAAAGGCTTTTTTTCTAGTGATATCAAGAATAATATTATTATGCTTTTTTTTTCTTTAATTCAATAGATTTTTATTGGGTTTTCAATACAAGAAGGCCCCTTTCACACTGGGGCAGTGGGGGCATCGGCGCTATTTTTAGTGACGATTTAACTTTTAGCGGCCGAAAAAGGATTAAAACTGCCCGCAAATCGGTGCTTTGCCGATTTGATTTCAATGGGTAGGAGCGGTTTAGGAGCAGTGAATACACCGCTCTTTCACCGCTCCAAAGATGCTGCTAGCAGGACTTTTTTTACCGTTCTGCTAGCACACCGCTCCAGTGTGAAAGCCCTCGGGCTTTCACATTAGAGAGGCAGCAGCGGCTGTTTCAGGGCGCTTTGCAGGTGCTATTCTTATCGCTGTAGCGCCTGCAAAGCGCCCCAATGTGAAAGGGGTGGAACTGTAAGGAATCAATTCAGTTGTTACAAAAACAGAGGGTCTGCCTGGCTTATGTGAGTCTAGTTAAACCTGGCAGACAACAGATATGATTATGTTTGTTAACACTTATAACGGTACATTTGCTTTGATTTTTAATATTCAGTTAACGAAGCAGGCGGAGTGGAAGTGGGAGATAATAGGGGTAGGATGGGGAGGGGGGATAAGGTAGGAGGGGGGAAGGGAGGAGAGGGAGAAAGGGGGGGGTAACTGGGGACTAGGGGAGGAGAGCGTGAGGAGTAAGGGGGGGAGGATCACCAGCACATCAATTAGGAGTTTTCAGAACAGCATAGGACATACGCTATAAAACAGTCTATTTCATAGTATTTCACATGCATACTTTACATTTTGGTTGAGTCAGCCATTGGGACCACTGTACAGAAAATGTATTTATTTGCATATTTTTCCTAGCTATTATCTTTTCCAACTATCTAACTAGCTATGGAGGGTGTTTCTGCGGTTTTCCATAACCTAGTGATATTTAGCTTAGCTGCTAGCAGAAGGCATGTTATGACAGTTCTTGAGTTTGTGGGGTATTTTTCTAGCCCTACATGGAGCAGCGCTAATGCAGGGGTAGGAGTAGAAGGTAGGCCAGAGATAGTAGAGATTAATGTGAATATTTGCCTCCATAACTAGGTACAGTACGATAGTATGTGGGCTCCATAGTATGTGGGCTATGGAGCCTATGCTGCCACAATTCCTCCAACAGCATGGTGGGCTTCCTGGGTATATTTTCGAAAACTGGTAGGGTGTTAGATACCACCTGTGTAGGGTTTTTTGGTATGTTTCCCAGTGGTTGGAACAGTGAGATGCAGTGGAGGTGAACCTAAAGGCACGTTGCTACATATCAGGGGTGATGTGGACCCTCAGCTCTTCGCCCAATTTGGTTAAGGTGGGAATTTGCGAGTAGGGGCGATCATCATTTAGTAACTTGTAGAACCAGGTTATACCTTTCTTGGGGTATGGGGAACATGTGTAGAATTGGTATATTGGTTACAGTAGCGTGGTTGTCTATGGGAGTTTTGAGGATTTGAGAAAGTGGGAGATTCTCAAATAGGTGTAGAGTTCTGAGTGCAGGAGGTTAAATTCATGTCGGCGACTTGTGGTTAACAAGGTCAATGATGTTTGTGATGCCTTGTTTGTGCCATGTTGAGAGATTAAGGTCATTAAGATGCTTGGCTAGGGCTCTAAGGGGCATAGGTATTGAGCAGGTAGTGGAGCTGGGGGTTTGTTTGGATAAGGTTTTTTTCCATGTTGTTATTGAAGCTGTAACTGATTGGGGTGTGTCATGGTTGGGAGGAGGGCATCCTGCTGTTAGGAGGAGAGAGTCTAGGGGGTATCTATTCTGGGGGGATAGAGTTTCCATGATTGACCAGATTTTTTCGGGGTGTTGGGTGCCCCCAGTAGTATATTTGGTCTAAGATGGAGGCATGTTAGTAACTGCTTATGTGTGGGAGGCCAACTCCTCCCTTTTTGTACAGTCTGGTTAAGATGTAGTTAGCATATCTAGGAGGTCTTTCTCCCCATATAAATTTAGAAATTAGTCTTTGGATGGAGGTTAGGAAGGAGTGAGGGGGGGCTATCATCAGTGTACGAAATAGGTATAAGAGTTTTGGTAGTATTATCATCTTAAAGGTAGAGATCTTACCAATTTTTGAGAGGCCTGTTGAACGTAGTGAGCAAAGTAATTGAGGGAGTTTTTGGAGAAAGGTCTGGTAGTTAAGTGTAAATAGTTGTTTTAGAGAGGGTGCTATTTGTATTCCCAGGTAAGGAATAGAGTTGTTTACCCAGGTGAATGGAGTGGTTTCCGAAGGCGGGATTCTAATTGTGTGCTATTACAGATTTTGATGCATTAAGCTTATAAAAGGAGACCTTGCTAAGTTGAAGGATAGTTTGTTGTATTTTCTGAAGGGATTGCTTTGGATTGGTAATCATTAGTATCACATCATCTGCGAATAAACGTATTTTATGGTCTATATTATCACAGTTCTGATTTTGGTCGCTAGGGGTTCCATTAGTAGGGCAAAAATAAGTGGGGAAAGGGGACATCCCTGGCGTGTGGCATTTGTTATGGTGAATACGGTGGATAGAGCTCCTGTACTTTTGCTTTTGCTGAGGGATTAGAATAGAGAGAAAGTATTGCATTTTGGAACCATCCCATGTTTCCAAATTTGTCTAGGAACCCTTTGAGAAAGCCCCAATGTATTCTATCAAACGCCTTCTCTGCATCCAAGGATAGGAGCAGAGAAGGCGTTTGTGTTTGAACAGCATGGTGAATAAGGTTCATTACCCTTCTCGTGGCATCCCGTGCCTGGCGGCCTACCCGACTTGATCGGGGTGCACTAAAGATGGGAGGTATGTCATTAATCTTTTGGCAAGGACTTTGGCTAATATTTTTATGTCAGTGTTTAACTGCTTCCCGACCGCCTCACGCAGATATACGTGAGCAGAATGGCACGGGCAGACAAAATCACGTACCTGTACGTGGCCCTTTAAATGCCTGCCCGTGGGTCGGGAGCTCCGTGACCCCGGCCGCGGGACCAGCGGACCCGATCGCCGCTGGTGTACCGCGATCGGGTCACGGAGCTGAAAAACGGGGAGAGGTATGTGTAAACAAACCTCTCCCCGCACTTCCTACTCTGCCTGTCATTGATTCGCTGTTCTGGTCATCGGGAAAGCTGATCAATGACGTCAGACGTCAGCCCCGCCCCCTAATGTAAAAAAACACACACACGTCACAGCCCATAACCCCTCCCCTCCCCCTAGTGGTTAACTCTTTCACTACAACTGTCATTTATACAGGAATCAATGCATTTAAATAGCATTGATTGCTCTATAAATGACAATGGTCCCAAAAATGTGTCAAAAATGTCTGATGTGTCTGCCATAATGTCGCAGTCACAATAAAAATCGCTGATCACCGCCATTACTAGTAAAAAAAAAAAAATATTAATAAAAATGCTATAAAACTATCCCCTATTTTGTAAACGCTATAACTTTTGCGCAAACCAATCAATAATCGCTAATTGCGATTTTTTTTCCCAAAAATATGTAGAAGAATACGTATCAGCCTAAACTGAGGAAAAAAATGTTTTTTTTATATATTTTTTTGGGGATATTTATTATAACAAAAAGTAAAAAATATAGAATTTTTTTCAAAATTGTCGCTCTATTTTTGTTTATAGCGCAAAAAATAAAAACCGCAGGGGTGATCAAATACCACCAAAAGAAAACTCTATTTGTGGGAAAAAAAGGACGCTAAGTTTGTTTGGGAGCCACGTCGCACGACTGCGCAATTGTCAGTTAAATCGACGCAGTGCCGAATCACAAAAAGGGGCCTGGTCCTTTGGCTGCCAATTGGTCCGGGGCTGAAGTGGTTAACAAAGAAATTGGCCTGTAGTTTGCAGTTAAGGAAGGATCTTTATCTGGTTTTGGTATGGTCACATTAGTTGAGCGTAGCAAGTCTAATGGTAGGGAACCAGAGGAACCGGCATAGTTGAAGAGGGTCATTAATTGGGGTGCTAGGATGTCATTAAATTGCTTATAAAATTCATTTGAAAACCCATCTTCTCCAGGTGACTTATGTAGAGGTAATTCTTTGACGGCTTCGGTTATTTCCTCTATGGTGAAGGGTCGAGACAGAGACTCAAGTTGGGAGGTTGAGATAGTGGGTAGGGTTATAGAATTTAAAAATTCTTGAATAGAAGGTTCAGATGGTTGGTGTGTCATAGGGTGATTTTTTAAGTTATATAAAGAGGAGTAATACTCACTAAAGGCATTTGCAATGTCTTGCGGGTCTGTTAGGAGTTGTCTAGAGGTGGGGTGGAGGAGAGAGGAGATTTTAGTTTTCAAACGTTGCGCCAGAGCCCCAGGTTTGTTACCGAGTGCGTAATGGTGTGCCTTAGTGTATTTAAGGTTGTTTTCGTATTTGTACATGAGTAGCGATCTGAGTGACTGTCTCAACTCTAGGAGTTCCCTGGATAGTTTGTGAGAAGGATGGGTTTTGTTTTGCTGTTCTCATTTTCCAATTTGTAGCATGATCTCGACAACCTGCCTGTTCCTCTGGTTCTTTAGTCTCTTATTTAGCTTAATAAAAATTCCACGCATATAGGCCTTGTACGCTGACCAAAGCGTACAGGTATTAGTATCAGGGAGAGCGTTCACTTTAAAGAAGGAAAAATACTCCTGAGTTCCTGACAAATTTCTTTGTTCACTAGCTGGGTAGAGTTGAGTCTCCATATTCGTGGAGGTCCTCTTCTGTGATATTCCAAGGTTTTAGATATTGGGGCATGATCCGACCAGGAAATTGTGTCTATCTCAGAGCTCTTGATATTTTGCAGAGTCCATTTGTCAACCATGAACGTATTTATACGTGAGTAGGTCGTCTGCGAAGGGGAGAAGTACGTGTAATCTTTTTCAGATCCATGCTGGCATCTCCAAACGTCAAAAGGGTCTGTTGTTCGAAGAAAGTGGTTTAATGCATCTCGCTGTCGTTGTTTGTGTGCAGAGGTATCCATGGTGGGGTCTCCAACTATGTTGAAATCCCCCCTATAATAAGGCATCCTTTTCATATCTTTTCGATTTTTTTTATATATAGGCGTTTGTGGAAGCTGTGTTGTTTAGTATTTGGCCCATATACATTCACCAGGGTGTAAGTGAATTGTCCTATATTACAAATCAAAACTAGATAGCGACCTTGGGGGTCCTCAAAAGATTGGTGAAGTTTGAATTGTAGGCTGTCTTTAATCGCTGTTAGGACACCGTTTTTCTTTTTTGGGCCTGAGGCAAGAAAAAGTTGGTTACATCCTCTGAGTTTGATTGTTGGATTTTTTGTTTACGCAAAGTGCGTCTCTTGTACAAGAATGATGTCAGCTTGCTGTTTTGTATTGTCCTTTTGCAGCATCATTTTTTTCTGTGGGCTATTTAAGCCCCTGACATTTAGTGAGACAATCTTGGTGGGCATGTTTTGCTTCAGGTAAGTATTATATTCTGAGACCTCGATGTGCTAGGGGATAGCTAGGAAATGTGTGGGCAGAGTTAGTTGAAATGTCTTTGGTATTAGCGGCTGTAACTGTGGTCTCAAGGTGGGTCAGATAGTCATGTAATTAGGGGTGTTGGTAGTCTCAATGTAGGGCTGGTGAGCCCAGGGGTATAAAAGAAATAAAAAATGGGAGCTCTTTATCAAATGAGCTCAATGTGCAGTAACTACTGCTGGTGGTAACTGGGGGAAAACAGTGATTCTCTACGTTATCCCTTCTCAGACGGGTCCACGAGAATGGAACTTGGCTTCTGCAGAGTGACCCGCTACTACCCAGCCGGATAGTATGGTGGTGGGTGAAGGGCAATCAGGTTTCGTTAAGCATCCTGAAGGGACTATTCCGTGTCCATTTGTGAGGCTGATGGGTCTGCTGAGGGAGTGGATTCCTCAGGGATGAGACACCAGTCTCTTAGGAGTTTGAGACCCCCAGCCAGTGATTTTACTGTATATTTTGCTTTGGTAGGTTATTATCAATTTAACAGGGAAACCCCACTTGTAGGGTATGGTGGTTCTGTAGTGGTTTTGTGATAGTGGCCAATTGTTAGCGGGTATCCATTGTAGTTTTTGAGAGATCTGCATACAATTTTGTGGCAAATGGTTCTGGGAGGGCAGGTGCACGCTTTGCAGCATACATCACCTTCTCTTTTGCAGTGAAAAAGTGGATATGGGCGAGTACATCTCTGGGTTTTGAATCAGGAAGGTGAGGCAGTTTTGGAAGTCTATGTGAACAATCAATTTACAAGTCCCGGTCAGTCAGATCAGGTACTATGGACCTAATTAGCTTCTGTAGGTATTGGACCAGGTCAGATTGCTGTATTTACTCTGGTATATTGCGGAATTTTATATTGTTCCGACTGGAACGGTCTTCTGAATCCCCCAGTTTAAGTTTAATTAAGTGTAATTCATCCTCTTGTTCTGTATATACATTGATCATCTCATTGTGTGCAGTGTAGAGATCTGCCATATTAGTTTCTACATGTAGTAAACTCTGGTCTTGTACCACAGTAGCTAAGGAGGATACTGAGGCAGACAGATCTGTATACAGAGTGTGCTTCAGTGAGATGAGCATGTTTTTCATTGTCATCTAAGAGATTGGTTGGTCTGTGGCAAGGAATGCATCTATTGCTGAGGCTGATGGGGATCAGCGACTGGCAGGGTGAAGGAGGGGTTGCTGGGCTGGCTGAGATCTGTGTTATCTCTGCGGGGCTTAGATTTGGCTGGGCTGGCTGTGGAGGGAGAAGCAGGGGGAGAGGACTCACCATCCACCGCTGGAGAGGAGGAGAAGTTCTACTGCTGTGTGAAGGTGAAGCCAGCATGTGGGGAGAGGAGCCACGCTGTGTGCTTGAGGAGGCCGTTGGCGCCATCTTGCCCTCGGCTGGCTTCCGTTATGGGGAAGAAGTTTGTCAGCTTCTGTGGCCCCTTCAGATTCTTCCTGCGCTTTGACATTGCGCCCGGAGGTAGCGGGAGGTCTCCTGCTTCATGCAGTGTGTTTTTTGCCCTCGTTTGTAGGCTACGAATCGCTCGTAGCTGGGTAGGTTTGTGGAGGTGAGAATTCAGGCTTCCAATACTCCGCTGGCAAGCCACGCCCCCTATGCTTTTTTATTTTTATTTGATCAAGTTACCACAACACCATCATTCCTGTAGTTTTTAGGATCAATGATACAAGCAAGTTGGTGTCCCTTGTCAATTTTACATTGTATTTTTTTTTAATGTAACTGCCTACTCCCAAACTGTCATTTGAAGTAAAACACATAGCCAAGTATTATTCTCCACAATTTTTTTTATTGTGCATTAAAAAAAGAAAACAAATAAAATTAGACATGCTATCTGTCAATAGAACTTAACCAAAAAGTGCATTCTATGCATCCAAAAATATAGAAAATATACCAAATCAAATCATTATTCAACCCAAAAACATGGCTGTTCAGAAAAAAACTGAAAAGCGCAATATGAAAAGTGAAAAATGTAAAATGAAAAGTGTGAAATGGAAAGTGCAAAATGAAAAGCGGGAATCAACACTCAGCAAACTTCTACTAACACGAAATTAGCAGAAGGAGCCCAAAGGGTGGTGCTAAAGATCAGAAAAACAACGTAGTACGTCACTACGTTCGTATTTGTTGGCCGACATTTCCTTGCCGTTTGTATGCAAGACAAGTTTGGGCCAACGCCCTTCGAACAAAAGTCCATGGTTTTGTTGGCCAACAATCCGATCGTGTGTATGAGGTTTTAATCTCCACAACAGGAGCACAGACAGCAGTAAAAACTGATAGGGTATTCTAATCCCTCTACACTCTATCCAAAACTAACTAAAAAGTCTCTTTAGCCTTTAGCTACACTTTAAATTGTTGTTGCCATAGTTTCAGTCAGAAGTGCCAATGATCTGCACTTTACCAGTTTATGTAATGAAGAGATACCTAAATCTTGCACTCAAAATGGTGAAAGACAGAAGTGTTACTAAAAAGTTACAGCCTTTTGTAAATTTGGCACACTAAGCTTTTTGAAGTTCATTTGAAGGTGGATTTGAAGGTAATACATACAGCTGTGTGCAATGTCTATTTTTTTATTTCTTTTCAGCCAGCGAAATGTGAAATAATATGTTATTTTCTATGTATCAGTTGTAGCCAGCAGGTAGGGCTCTGTACAAAGACATAAACTATTTGTGTTCAAATAGCAGGTCTGCTAAAAATAGACCTGAATAGCAGATGCCTTACCTCCACACTCCCAGCAGAGACTTTTAGTATGCTCTGAGAACAAACGTAACTTCTACTTTTATTTTTTTATATTAAGATTTTATCCAAATAATTAAAAAAATATGAAACATCAGTTTATAAATGTGAAAACCCAGAAAATAATGAATATTGACCAAAAAAGGCATTGTAAATTTTCTGCTAGAGAAACCTGCATGACAAGAACCTGCGTTCATGTATTCACAGTACTTTTACTGTAGATGGACTGCAGCTGCAGATTAGGCAATGTAACTGTACATCGCCGCCTGTTTTCAGGTTTTTAGGTTTGCATGCATGTGCCAGCAGGTTACAGCCAATGAGCATGCTGTATACCCGCTGATCGGCTGTGGCCAATCACAGCACAGATCACTGTGTGTTTGTAAACAGAACACATAGGATCTGGCCGGTTTCTTCCTCCCTGAGCCCTTTTGGTTTAGAGAGAGAAGAAAGCCAGATCTGTGAGTATAAGCAGCACACATATACACTTGCATACACTTGTTAGGCACCTTTAACTCCTTGATTGCCCTCCACAGTTAATCCTTTGATTGCCATGCCATCCAACCAGTACAATTAGTACAGTGTCAGTGTACAGTATTATCACTGATCACTGTATTGGTGTCACTAGCCATGTCAGTGTCAGTTAGTCAGTTAGCATCCCTCCGAACCAATGTCAGTTAGTGCAAGATTTCCTGCCACACTATTACAGTCAGATCATCACTATTATTAGTATGGTACATCTGTATGGATCAGTATCTTGATCACAAGCAGAACTATACTAATGTCCCCAATAGTATAGTGTCCCCAAAAACGCAATGTTAGCAAGAACAGCCCGGCTCCCTGCCAGCATTTGCATTTAGTCCCCCCCCCCCCCCCCCAACAAATACAATGGCAGTATAATTTCTCTGATCACTGCCACCTCTGATACATTGTCTGCAAAACTGCAGGCCTGGTCTCTGCTAGTACTGGCAGTTCATTTTATTTTTATTTCTAGCATGCAAGCAGTCCCTGATTACTAGCCAGCAGCTCTTTTTCCCATAGTCACAACTAGGTACCACTAAAGTTAGTGCCCAAAATGTCCATAAAAAGGTACACCAGTGAGGAGGCATACAGAATTCTGAGCACAACAGATGAGAGCGAAGGGGAAGCCTCACTTTCAAAATTAGACTTAGAATATGAACCCATAGAAAGCAGTGGCACCCTGACAGCTAGCTCAAACTCTATGATTAGGACCCTGCTAAAACCAGATGTACCATGTTGCTGAGGTGCTAGAAATGCATACTCAAATGCAGTAGGGTGCAAGTACTTTTGGTGATCTGGCAAGCACCAGCAACATAGTACATCCTGTTTTTTTAGACACCAGCACTGCAGTATTTCCTTGTGGAGTGGTGTGCAGCAGCAGTGCAGTACAAGCTGGTGAGGTGGCTAGCGCTTGTAGCATAATGCCCCCATTCATAGCCCAAACTGAGGCTCAGGTGGAAACAGACAACTTAACAATGCACCTTTACTTTTTTGATCTGTTTTTAACAGAAGGCCTCTATAATTGGTTGTGGATCAAAGTAATGTTTATGTCCAACAGTACATCTCCGCCAACCCAAATTCATACCTTGCCAGGCAATTTGAGTGGAAACCTATGACAGGTTCTAAAATTAAACATTTTGGGGCCTAACTCTTAACATGGGCAATACAAAAAAGAATGAATTGCGGTCCTATTGGCCCACAGACATGATTCATTCTCATTCTCTGCTGCAAAGGCCAGGCAGAGATATAAGACAATAATGCATTTTATGTATTTTAGTGACAATAGCCTCTGTCGTCCCCGGGATGACCCTGACTTGGGATGAGCTTCGAGTTTGAGTCGAACTCATGTTCGACTCGAAAATTGCCTGTTTGCCTGTTCACCGAACAGCGAACAATTTTGGGTGTTCGCGGCAAATTCGAAAAGCCGCGAGCACCCTGTAAAAGTCTATGGGATAAATCTAAAGTTCTAATTTTAAAAGCATATATGCAAGTTTTTGTCATAAAAAGTGTTTGGGGACCCGGGTCCTGGCCCAGGGATCATGTATCAATGCAAAAAAAAGTTTTAAAAACTGATGTTTTTTCAAGAGCAGCGATTTTAATAATGCTTAAAGTGAAACAATAAAAGTGTAATATTCCTTTAAATTTCGTACCTGGGGGGTGTGTATAGTATGCATGTAAAGGGGCGCATGTTTCCCGTGCTTAGAACTGTCCCTGCACAAAGTGTCATTTTTGCAGGAAAAAAGCTATTTAAAATCACTCGCGGCTATAATGAATTGCCGGCTCCCGTAATACAGGGAACAGTCATTGAAAGTCATTGATAAAAAAAAAAAAAAGCGTGGGGTTCTCCCGAAATTCAATTACCAGGCCCTTCAGGTCTGGTATGGATATTAAGGGGAACCCCGGGTCAAATTTTTACAAAAATTACGTGGGGTTCCCCCTAAATATCCATACCAGACCCTTCAGGTCTGGCATGGATTTTAAGGGGAACTCCAAGCCAAATTTATTTAAAAAAAAAAAATTACGTGGGGGCCCCCCTCAAAATCCGTACCAGACCCTTATCTGAGCACGCAACCTGGCAGGCCGCAGGAAAAGAGGGGGGATGAGAGAGTGCCCCCCCTCCTGAACCGTACCAGGCCACATGCCCTCAACATTGGGAGGATGCTTTGGGGGTCTGTGACCCCTCAAAGCACCATGTCCCCATGTTGATGAGGAGAAGGGTCTCTTCCCCACAACCCTGGCCGGTGGTTGTGGGGGTCTGTTCATCTTCGGAGATTTTCGAAATCCCCTTGTTCTACGTACTGAGCAAGCGCAGTACAGGGCGGACACTATCCGACGGGGGACAGAATTCGACACATCACCGGTCTTACCCAGCCATTGTTGTATTTTTGAACCAGTGTTGGCTACCTCGTCCTCCTCCACCGCCGATTCCACCTACACAGCCACATCCACTGCCACCTCAACCTCCTACTTCATATGGACCTCGTCCTCCTAGGTCAAGATTATAATTTTTTATTTTTTTAATTTCAAAGTATTTTATTTTCCCACTGGCTTATGCATTAAATTAAATATTTTTTCCAGAAAGGGCGTATTCTGGGGCATTCCCACCATATGTGTGGCATCGTGCCATTAAGTTTCTGAGGTTCTTAATGACTTCCTGTACCTCTTCTGCTGAGAAGGGGGCCTCCAGCATATTATTTTAATTTTTTTATGTTATTTTAAGTTATTTCCCTATCCACATTTGCCATGCTCTTAACAAAATTTGTTGCCATTTGCAGCCCTCTAACTCAAACTTTTTTCCGAAGTTCGGCCGAACCCGTCGACCCCCAACATCTACTCAACTCTAACTAAAATGTATTTTTAATTTCTTTTTTTCATTAAAAAAAAAGAGATCTGCAAAATACTAAAATACTCACTGTGCCTCTTTATCAAATATCTTGGAGTGTCTACTTTTCCAAAAAGGGGTAATTGGGGGGGGGGGTGCTTGCACTATCCTGGCATTTTAAGTCCTCCAAAACTGTGATGGATAATCAGGAAATTGTATGCACAAGTTATTTCCTTTGAAAGCCTGAAGGTGCTCAATGGATTTTACATGGCTAGGCCTAAAAAGTCTCACGTGTGGTCTCCACATACTCAGGAGAAGTAGCGGAATGTGTTTTGTGGTGTCATGCCATATTTACCCTTGAGTTGTGTGAGAAATATCTATTTAAAGTGACAACTTTGTGTAAAAAAAATAAAACTTTTTTTGTAATTTTCCAAAAACTTGTGGCAAATAAGAAAATCTCCCATTGACTCAACATGGCTTTCAGCAAATACCTTAGGGTGTCTACTTTCCAAAATAGGATAATGTGGGAGGTGTTTATGCTGTCCTGGCATATTAGGGCCTCCAAAATGGGATAGGTAGTCAGAAAATCCAATGCATAATTAACACCCCTTGAAAGCATGAAGGTGGTCATTGGATTTTGGGCTACTGTATGTGACTAGGTTGCCAAAATGTCTCTCACATGTGGCATCCCCATACTTGGAAGAAGTAGCAGAATGTGTTTTATGGGTAATTCCACATAAAACCAAGGCATGGGTGAACAATATATAATTAAATTGACAACTGTTTAAAAAATAATAATTAAATTTTCCAAAAACTTGTGGCAAAATAAAACTCTTCCATGGACTTAACATACTTCTCAGAAAATACCTTGGGGTGTTTACTTTCAAAAAAGTGTCATTTGGGAGGTGTTTTACTGTCCTGGCTTTGAATATATTACAAAAATAGTGTTTTTGTGGGCAGTATACACAGGAGAGTAATATGTAAAAGGTATGAGAGAGGACAGCAGTGGCGGCTGGTGCTGAAAATTCTTGGGGGTGCTCAAAAAACTGAAAAATACTGAAATAAAAAAAAAAAAACATCAATTGCAGCCTCACTGTGCCCATCAAATGCAGCCACTGTGCCATCAAATGCAGCCACTGTGCCATTCATTTCGAGCCACTGTGCCCATCAAATGCAGCCACTGTGCCCATCATATGCAGCCACTGTGCCCCATCAAATGCAACCACTGTGCTCCATAAAATGCAACCACTGTGCCCCATCAAATGCAATCACTGTGCCCCATCAAATGCAGCCACTGTGCCCATCAAATGCAGCCACTGTGCCCATTATATGCAGCCACTGTGGCCATCAAATGCAGCCACTGTGGTCCATCATATGCAGCCACCGTGCCCATCATATGCAGCCACTGTGCCCATCAAAGGGGGTCAGACGACAGCACCTGTGTCCTCCATGCTTCCCGTGCGTCTCTTCTTCCCTTCTGCTAGGTGTCCAATAGAATCGGCTGTGCCTTCAGCCAATCAGGTGACGGGTATTAGACCTGCACTTCCTGATTGGCGGAGAGGTGCTTTCATTGTTAGAAAAGCACACATTCATTTGCTTTTCTAACACACCTTTTTTGAACCCTTTTAGAGCTTATGGCTCCAATCAGGTGCTTAAAAAAAACACCTCTGCCACTGTAATTTAGGCGCCCGGCATCTAAAAAGGGGCCAGACGCCTGAATAGGGAGTGGCCACGGTGGCCATGCATAGATTCATGCTGTGCATGAATATATCCATTCTATATATAGTTGACATATGCACACTGAAATATTTTGTTTCAGAATTTCGTTTTCGTACGAAAAATTTATTTATTTAGTTACTCCCGAAATTCGTTTTTATTTATTTAGTTTCGTTAAAAAATGCATTCGTCTGAAAATCGGAAATAATTAAGGTTGAATATGTCATTGAAGGCTTATGGTGTCTGTTGAATGTTCTAAGAAGATTCGACGAAGCAGCTAAACTGTATGCGCCGCAATAGTACATTTCCGGTCGAATGTTCCGCTTACAAGCTATTCTAATGTTGTATGACACTAGTAATAATTATATTTATTAATTATTATTACTAGTCAACCAACATTAGAATTCTTCTATAGCCTATGGGTGGAGCATTTGACCATAAATGTCCACTCGTGGCGACTGCTTTGTCGAATCTTCATGTTGAATCTTTTCTCTCTATGTCGAATAATCTTGGACTAATAGAGTTAGGTTAGGCACATTCAACCTTTTTTGCTATTGTCTCTATTGTGTCGAATCTTTTCTCTCTATGTCAAATCTTTTCTCTCTATGTAGAATAATGTTGAACTAATAGAGCTAAGGTTAGGCACATTTGACCACAGGTTCAATAGACACAGATCGCTATTTTCAGTGTCATGTCGAATCTCCTATCTATATCGAACTATTGCAACTAAAACGAAAATAAAGCATTTGTTTATGTCGGATCTTTCGGTTTCGGATTCTGTATGTTCTTTATTGTTTGTTAAAACAATAACGAAAATACCTGAAAATACCTGAAATTCAGACGAAAATGCATTCGAACGAAAACAAATGCGCATGTCTAATATATAGTGCGCCCTTAATGGACGAGCCGCCCCTGGTGAAAACCCAAAGATGATTTGTGTTAAAACTGTGACTTTGCACCCCTAAATTGTTGTTACTGAGTATATTAATAACACAGGTATTTATATAGCGCTGACAATTTCTACAAGGAAATGGCGGCCGTTTGTTGATGTGTTTGAACCATGACAAAATGGTGCCGAAACCCCAAATTATGTTCCAGAGCTCTGGGAATAGGCTACTGTACATACTGTATTTGCCGGCGTATAAGGCGACCCGGCATATAAGACGACCCCCTATTTTTCGATTTAAAACGTTGTTTTTTTGCTGTACTCACTGTATAAGACGACCCCCTTGTGCGGTAATACCTACTAGTGATGTTCTCACATTAGACTGTGACACTTCTCAGCAGTCAGAGGCTGACTGTCAGGCAAGGATTCACCTGCTGGTGGCACTTTGGCTCCCAGATCTTTAAACTGCAGTTACGGTGTCCACAAGCGGGTGTCTCTCAGTAGACAGAAGCTGACATCATCTCCTGCAATCAGGCATCACCTGATGCTGATTGCAGGACGTGTATTTAAACCTGATTCATACTGCTACTCATTGCCTTGGTACTTTCTCTATGTGCCCCTGATCTGTGCTCCTGAAGCCTGCATCTTGTCTCCTGTTCCTGGACCCTGATCCAGACCCTGCAGCCTGATCCCTTCCTACTTGCTCATTCAGTCTCCTGGTCCCTTCTCCCTGTCCTGTCTTGTTCCCAGCTCCCTCACCTTGATCTCCCATGTATGACCCTGGCTCTGTTTCGATTACAATCTGGTTATCCCATTCTCTGTAGGGATGAGCCGAACACCCCCGGGTTCGGTTCGCACCAGAACCTTCGAACCGACCGAAAGTTCGCGCGAATTTTCGAACCCTATACGTTATAATGGACGCGAACGTTCGAAATCAAAAGTGCTAATTACAACGGCCAATATGCATGTTGCAATGTCATAAAACAGGTTTGGGGACCCGGGTCCTGCCCCAGGGGACATATATCAATGCAAAAAGAACTTTTAAAAACTAACGTTTTTTCGGGAGCAGTCATTTTAATGATGCATAAAGTGAAAAAAAAAAAAGTGAAATTTTCCTTTAAATATGGTACCTGGGGGGTGTCTAAAATATGCCTGTGAAGTGGCATGTGTTTCCCGTGTTTAGAACTGTCCTTGCACAAAATGACATTTGTAAAGGAAAAAAAGAAGCCATTTAAAACCACTTGCGGCTTTAGGTTTGTTCTTAAGTAGAATCTGAACAGGTACATTATGAAGTGTAGCTCCATCCCAAAAAAATCTATTTTTAAGCTTTTTGGAGAACATAGGGAGGGGTTATCACCCCTGTAACATTTGCTGTCTTTGCACATCTGTTCAGAACATGTCACCTAACTTTCCGTCCCAATGACAAATGTTTTTGGAAAAAGTGGGGTTTTAATTGAAACAAGGATTGGTGATAAAGTATCAGTAGAGAGGAGATACCTTTTTCCCAAATTAAATCTAACAGAATAGGGGTAGATTTCCTCTCACTTCCTGTTTTCTCTTTCCATTTGCAAGTAGGAGTCGTTTGTAAGTTGGATGTTTGAAAGTAGGGGCCTGGCGTATATACTCTGCAGAAATTTGCCCTATTAGATGTTGGTGTAGCCACAAGACTGGTGGGCACAGGAATGGGCCCTGCTGTGAGTTAATAGATCAAGATTTGTAATTGCATGCACCTGTTGAACAGGGCAGAAAAATTGGGGGTGGTGGTGGTGGTGGTGGACGGTGTTGCCACAAGACTGTAAGCTCTCACAGTTACTCTTGGTGGGCGCAGGAATGGGCCCTGCTGTGAGTTATTAGATCAAGATTTGTAATTGCAAGCACCTGATGAACAGGGCAGAAAAATTGGGCCTTTGGCGGTGGTGGTGGACGGTGTTGCCACAAGACTGTAGGCCCTCATAGTTACTCTTGGTGGGCGCAGGAATGGGCCCTGCTGTGAGTTATTAGATCAAGATTTGTAATTGCAAGCACCTGATGAACAGGGCAGAAAAATTGGGCCTTTGGCGGTGGTGGTGGACGGTGTTGCCACAAGACTGTAAGCTCTCACAGTTACTCTTGGTGGGCGCAAGAATGGGCCCTGCTGTGAGTTATTAGATCAAGATTTGTAATTGCAAGCACCTGTTGAACAGGGCAGAAAAATTGGGGGTTTGGTGGTGGTGGTGGACGGTGTTGCCACAAGACTGTAAGCTCTCACAGTTACTCTTGGTGGGCGCAGGAATGGGCCCTGCTGTGAGTTATTAGATCAAGATTTGTAATTGCAAGCACCTGATGAACAGGGCAGAAAAATTGGGCCTTTGTCGGTGGTGGTGGACGGTGTTGCCACAAGACTGTAGGCCCTCATAGTTACTCTTTGGTGGGCGCAGGAATGGGCCCTGCTGTGAACTATTAGATCAAGATTTGTAATTACCCGCCCCTGTTAAACAGGGGCTGAAAAATTGTGCCTTAGGCACTGGTGCTGGTGCCACAACACTGCAACCCCTCACAGATACTGTACTTGGAGCACAGCAGTCACACGTGTTGCGAAGCATTTTATATAAAAAATTGTAATTACCCGCCCCTGTTAAACAGGGGCTGAAAAATTGTGCCTTAGGCACTGGTGCTGGTGCCACAACACTGCAACCCCTCACAGATACTGTACTTGGAGCACAGCAGTCACACGTGTTGCAAAGCATTTTTTAAAAAAATTGTAAGTACACGCCCCTGTTAAACAGGGGCTGAAAAATTTGCCTTAGGCACTGGTGCTGGTGCCACAACACTGCAACCCCTCACAGATACTGTACTTGGAGCACAGCAGTCACACGTGTTGCAAAGCATTTTTTTAAAAAATTGTAAGTACACGCCCCTGTTAAACAGGGGCTGAAAAATTTGCCTTAGGCACTGGTGCTGGTGCCACAACACTGCAACCCCTCACAGATACTGTACTTGGAGCACAGCAGTCACACGTGTTGCGAAGCATTTTTTTTAAAAAAATTGTATGTACACGCCCCTGGTAAACAGGGGCTGAAAAATTGTGCCTTAGGCACTGGTGTGGTGGCATGGATCATTGAGGAGGAGGAAGAGGATAGTCAGTGAACATAAGAGGACAGTCACTCAGCATCAGCATAGGCAGTCTTGAAGGGATGTGATATTAAAAATTATTTGGTTATATCCGCCTCAGGTGCCTGGTAGCTGGTGGTGATCCAAGACTGATTCATTTTGATGAAGGTCAGTCGATCAACCGAGGCGGTGGACAGGCGCACCCTATGATCGGTGACAAATCCTCCAGCAGCACTGAATGTGCGTTCGGAAAGAACGCTGGAGGCAGGACAGGCCAGTAGCTCAATTGCATACTGTGCAAGCTCTGGCCAGTGATCCATCCTCAGGACCCAGTAAGCCAGAGGATTTTCGGTGGGAAAGGTGTCCAAGTCTGACCTTGCCCCAAGGTATTCCTGCACCATGTATATCAGACGCTGGCGATGGTTGCTGGAACCGATCATACCTTGGGGCTGCGGACTAAAAAATTGTCTGAACGCATCGGTCAGACGTCCACCTTCCCCACCGCTCCTTCTGCTACTGACCGAAGCCTCAGCAACTCGTCGCCCAGGACCAGGAGTTTGTAGCCTCCCAGTTTCTGGGAACGCGTTGCACAGACCTTTCTGCAAGGCCTCCCTGAGATGTCTCATCCTCTGCTCCCTCTGCGACGGCAAGATAAGGTCCGCAACCTTACCCTTGTACCGCGGATCAAGGAGAGTGGCCAGCCAGTAATGGTCCCTCTCCTTGATCCGAAGAACACGAGGATCCTTCCGCAGGCTTTGCAGGATCAGGGAGGCCATGCAGCGTAGGTTAGCTGAGGCATTCGGTCCGGAGTCTTCTGGGTCACTGAGGATGACATGATCGCCAGCCACCTCCTCCCAGCCACGTACAAGTCCACTGGTTTGTTGGGACTGTACATCATCCCTAAAAGACTGCTGCTGCTGATGCTGAGTGCCAGGCTCCACCTCCATGCTCACACAATCCTCCTCCTCCTCCTCCTCCTCCTCATCCTCTTCCTGTGTGATGGGTGGGACAGAAGGAACACTGTCCGGATAAAGGGGGCCTTGAGAGGCAAGGAAGTCCTCCTCTTCCTGCCTCTGTTCTGCCTCAAGTGCCCTGTCCATTATCCCACGCAGCGTATGCTCCAACAGGTGGACAAGAGGGACAGTGTCACTGATGCATGCACTGTCACTGCTCACCATCCTCGTGGCCTCCTCAAATGGTGAGAGGACAGTGCATGCATCCCTGATCATGCTCCACTGACGTGGGGAAAAAAAACCAAGCTCCCCTGACCCTGTCCTGGTGCCATAGTCGCAAAGGTACTCATTGATGGCCCTCTGCTGCGTGTGCAGTCGCTGCAGCATGGCCAACGTTGAGTTCCACCTGGTGGGCATGTCACATATTAGGCGGTTCTTGGGCAGGTTCAGCTCCTTTTGCAGCTCAGTCAGCCGAGCACTGGCATTATAAGATCGGCGGAAATGCACACAGACTTTCCTGGCCTGCCTCAGGACATCCTGTAAGCCTGGGAACCTGCCCAAGAACCGCTGCACCACCAGGTTGAGGACGTGAGCCATGCAGGGCACATGGGTGAGCTGCCCCTGTCGCAGGGCGGAGAGGAGGTTGGTGCCATTGTCAGAAACGACCATTCCTGGCTTAAGCTGACGTGGCGTCAACCACCTCTCGGCCTGCCCCTGCAGAGCTGCCAGAACCTCTGGCCCAGTGTGGCTCCTGTCCCCCAAACACACCAGCGCAAGCACGGCATGGCATCTTTTTGCCTGCGTACTTGCGTAGCCCCTTGTACGCCTATGGAGCACCGCTGGTTCCAAGGACAGAGCACTGGAGGAAGAAGAAGAGGAGGGGGTGGAGGAGAGAGGTGTGTCACAACCAGTAGCATTAGTAGCGTTTTGGAGGCGTGGTGGCGGAACAACCTCCAACACTACTGCACCTTGTCCTGCATCCCTCCCAGCTGCCAATAGAGTGACCCAATGGGCCGTGAAAGGAAGGTACCGTCCCTGTCCATGCCTGCTGGACCATGAGTCAGCGGTAATATGCACCTTACCGCTGACCGCCCTGTCCAGCGAGGCATGGACATTGCCCTCCACATGCCGGTAGAGAGACGGAATCGCCTTCCGTGAGAAAAAGTGGCGTTTGGGAACCTGCCACTGAGGAACCGCACATTGAACAAACTCACGGAAGGGGGCCGAGTCTACCAACTGAAAAGGCAGCAGTTGAAGTGCTAGCAATTTAGCCAAGCTAGCATTCAACCGCTGGGCATGTGGATGGCTGGGAGTGTACTTCTTTCTACGGTCCAGCAGCTGGGGCAGGGAAATTTGCCTGCTGCAATCGGACGTCGGTGTACTGCAAGTACTTGGTTGTGACACACCTAATTCTACACCTTCAGTCCTCTCAGAGCAGCTTTCAGAGAGGACTGAAGGTGTAGTGGGGATGGAGATCCCAGCTGATGAGGAGCAAGGAGAGGTCCGCTTAGTTCTTTGGTGTTGGTCTTTTATGTGTGCCTGCCAACGAGCTGCATGGCAGGTCGACATATGTCTGGTCATGCTTGTGGTGCCCAAGCGGCTGATGTTTTGGCCACGCGAGATACGCTTGAGACAAATATTGCAAATAGCAGTGGTGCGATCTGATGCACTCGTCTCAAAAAAGGCCCACACCAAAGAACTTTTCTGATAACGTGCAGAGGCAGCGCCCTGCACAGGCGGAGCTCTGCGGTGTTGTACAGTTGCTGTGCTGGCCTCTACCTGGCCTCCAGGGGGCATCCTGCCTCGTTGGACATGTGACGCCGCATCCTCCTCCTCCTCGTCCTCCTCCTCATCCTCTCTCCCTTCAGGCACCCACGTGGAGTCAGTGACCTCATCATCCCCTCCCTCTTCACCACTAGAGCAAACCTGGCAGTAAGCTGCAGCTGGTGGAACAGTACTGCCAGATTCCTCAAGCTGGGTATCATCATCCGAGCCTTCGAATCGTTGGGCATCCTCCTGGAGCATGTACCCAACACTGTGCTCAAAGAGTTCGGGGGACTCCTCAGGGGGACATGGTGGGTCTAGGGAAGGGGTGGCTGATGATGCTCTGCCAGTACCCTGAGCCTGGGTGAGAGAGGATGAGGAGGATGAGGAGGGCTTGGTCATCCATTCTACCAAGCCTTCAGCATGATGCGGCTCCACATGTCCAGCTGCCGAAAACAAAGACGCGCGTGTCCCATGGCCACGTGCTGATGACGATGCACGACCACGTCCACGGCCACGGCCACGTCCACTAGAAACAGAGCCTGCCTGCCCTGTGTTCTTGGCTCTGCACGCTCTGCCTCCCCTTGGCGGTCTTCCAGCCATTGTAGTCGGTAGTCCTGTGGGTGCTGCTGAGAAGAATATATAGGAGCTCTGTGTGATGCCACTAACACACTAGAAGTCCTATGGGTGCTTCTGCAAAGAAAATAGAGGAGCTCTGTGTGATGCCACTAACACACTAGAAGTCCTGTGGGTGCTGCTGAGAAGAAAATATAGGAGCTCTGTGTGATGCCACTAACACACTAGAAGTCCTATGGGTGCTTCTGCAAAGAAAATAGAGGAGCTCTGTGTGATGCCACTAACACACTAGAAGTCCTGTGGGTGCTGCTGAGAAGAAAATATAGGAGCTCTGTGTGATGCCACTAACACACTAGAAGTCCTATGGGTGCTTCTGCAAAGAAAATAGAGGAGCTCTGTGTGATGCCACTAACACACTAGAAGTCATGTGGGTGCTGCTGAGAAGAAAATATAGGAGCTCTGTGTGATGCCACTAACACACTAGAAGTCCTATGGGTGCTTCTGCAAAGAAAATAGAGGAGCTCTGTGTGATGCCACTAACACACTAGAAGTCCTGTGGGTGCTTCTGCAAAGAAAATAGAGGAGCTCTGTGTGATGCCACTAACACACTAGAAGTCCTGTGGGTGCTGCTGAGAAGAAAATATAGGAGCTCTGTGTGATGCCACTAACACACTAGAAGTCCTATGGGTGCTTCTGCAAAGAAAATAGAGGAGCTCTGTGTGATGCCACTAACACACTCGAAGTCCTGTGGGTGCTGCTGAGAAGAAAATATAGGAGCTCTGTGTGATGCCACTAACACACTAGAAGTCCTATGGGTGCTTCTGCAAAGAAAATAGAGGAGCTCTGTGTGATGCCACTAACACACTAGAAGTCCTGTGGGTGCTGCTGAGAAGAAAATAGGAGCTCTGTGTGATGCCACTAACACACTAGAAGTCCTATGGGTGCTTCTGCAAGGAAAATAGAGGAGCTCTGTGTGATGCCACTAACACACTAGAAGTCCTATAGGTGCTTCGGGAAGAAAATATAGGTCTGTGTGATGGACTAACACACTTCAAGTCCTATGGGTGCTTCTGGGAAGAAAATATAGGATCTCTGTGTGATGGGACTAACACACTTCAAGTCCTATGGGTGCTTCTGGGAAGAAAATATAGGATCTCTGTGTGATGACACTAACACACTACAAGTCCTATGGGTGCTTCTGCGAAGAAAATATAGGCTCTGTGTGATGGGACTAACACACTTCAAGTCCTATAGGTGCTTCTGGGAACAAAATATATGATCTCTGTGTGATGGGACTAACACACTTCAAGTCCTATAGGTGCTTCTGGGAAGAAAATATAGGTCTGTGTGATGGGACTAACACACTTCAAGTCCTATAGGTGCTTCTGGGGACAAAATATATGATCTCTGTCTGATGGGACTAACACACTTCAAGTCCTATAGGTGCTTCTGGAAGAAAATATAGGTCTGTGTGATGGGACTAACACACTTCAAGTCCTATAGGTGCTTCTGGGAACAAAATATATGATCTCTGTGTGATGGGACTAACACACTTCAAGTCCTATAGGTGCTTCTGGGAAGAAAATATAGGTCTGTGTGATGGGACTAACACACTTCAAGTCCTATAGGTGCTTCTGGGAACAAAATATATGATCTCTGTGTGATGGGACTAACACACTTCAAGTCCTATAGGTGCTTCTGGGAAGAAAATATATCTGTGTGATGGGACTAACACACTTCAAGTCCTATAGGTGCTTCTGTGTCTCTGATGGGACTAACACACTTCAAGTCCTATAGGTGCTTCTGGGAACAAAATATACGATCTCTGTGTGATGGGACTAACACACTTCAAGTCCTATAGGTGCTTCTGGGAACAAAATATATGATCTCTGTGTGATGGGACTAACACACTTCAAGTCCTATAGGTGCTTCTGGGAACAAAATATATGATCTCTGTGTGATGGGACTAACACACTTCAAGTCCTATAGGTGCTTCTGGGAACAAAATATATGATCTCTGTGTGATGGGACTAACACACTTCAAGTCCTATAGGTGCTTCTGGGAAGAAAATATAGGTCTGTGTGATGGGACTAACACACTTCAAGTCCTATAGGTGCTTCTGGGAACAAAATATATGATCTCTGTGTGATGGGACTAACACACTTCAAGTCCTATAGGTGCTTCTGGGAACAAAATATATGATCTCTGTGTGATGGGACTAACACACTTCAAGTCCTATAGGTGCTTCTGGGAAGAAAAATATAGGTCTGTGTGATGGGACTAACACACTTCAAGTCCTATAGGTGCTTCTGGGAACAAAATATAGGATCTCTGTGTTATGAGACTAACACACTTCAAGTCCTATAGGTGCTTCTGGGAAGAAAATATAGGTCTGTGTGATGGGACTAACACACCTCAAGTCCTATAGGTGCCTCTGGGAACAAAATATATGATCTCTGTGTGATGGGACTAACACACTTCAAGTCCTATAGGTGCTTCTGGGAAGAAAATGTAGGTCTGTGTGATGGGACTAACACACTTCAAGTCCTATAGGTGCTTCTGGGAACAAAATATATGATCTCTGTGTGATGGGACTAACACACTTCAAGTCCTATAGGTGCTTCTGGGAACAAAATATATTATCTCTGTGTGATGGGACTAACACACTTCAAGTCCTATAGGTGCTTCTGGGAACAAAAATATATGATCTCTGTGTGATGGGACTAACACACTTCAAGTCCTATAGGTGCTTCTGGGAAGAAAATATAGGTCTGTGTGATGGGACTAACACACTTCAAGTCCTATAGGTGCTTCTGGGAACAAAATATAGGATCTCTGTGTGATGGGACTAACACACTTCAAGTCCTATAGGTGCTTCTGGGAAGAAAATGTAGGTCTGTGTGATGGGACTAACACACTTCAAGTCCTATAGGTGCTTCTGGGAACAAAATATATGATCTCTGTGTGATGGGACTAACACACTTCAAGTCCTATAGGTGCTTCTGGGAAGAAAATATAGGTCTGTGTGATGGGACTAACACACTTCAAGTCCTATAGGTGCTTCTGGGAACAAAAATATATGATCTCTGTGTGATGGGACTAACACACTTCAAGTCCTATAGGTGCTTCTGGGAAGAAAATATAGGTCTGTGTGATGGGACTAACACACTTCAAGTCCTATAGGTGCCTCTGGGAACAAAATATAGGATCTCTGTGTGATGGGACTAACACACTTCAAGTCCTATAGGTGCTTCTGGGAAGAAAATATAGGTCTGTGTGATGGGACTAACACACTTCAAGTCCTATAGGTGCTTCTGGGAACAAAATATATGATCTCTGTGTGATGGGACTAACACACTTCAAGTCCTATAGGTGCTTCTGGGAACAAAATATATAGGATCTCTGTGTGATGGGACTAACACACTTCAAGTCCTATAGGTGCTTCTGGGAAGAAAATATAGGAGCTCTGCCTGCCTGCCACGAACACACTACAAGTCCTATAGGTGCTTCTGGGAACAAAATATAGGAGCTCTGCCTGCCTGCCACGAACACACTACAAGTCATATAGGTGCTTCTGGGAACAAAATATAGGAGCTCTGCCTGCCTGCCACGAACACACTACAAGTCCTATAGGTGCTTCTGGGAACAAAATATAGGAGCTCTGCCTGCCTGCCACGAACACACTTCAAGTCCTATAGGTGCTTCTGGGAACAAAATATAGGAGCTCTGCCTGCCTGCCACGAACACACTACAAGTCCTATAGGTGCTTCTGGGAACAAAATATAGGAGCTCTGCCTGCCTGCCACGAACACACTACAAGCCCCTCTTTCTAAATCAATCTTTCTAAATGAATCTATCTAACTCAATCTCTCTAAGTAAATCTCTCTAACTAACTAAATCCAGCAGAGTGTCACAGAACTATCCTGCTCTATCTACGCCGGAACAGCATGTGACCGGCGCAGACGGCGTGGCGGCCTTTTATAGGGGGGGCGTGTACTAAAGCCCCTGAGCTGTAATTGGCTACAGGCGTCCTGCCTGTAGCCAATTATGGCTCTTCGAGTTTCCTGGCGCTGTGATTGGCCAAGCATGCGGGGTCACAGTGCATGCTTGGCCAATCATCAGCCAGCAATGCACTGCGCCGGCCGCGCCGGCCGCAATGCATTGCGGGGCCGCTCGCATCCCACGAACGTGATGCGAGCGGCCAAAATAGTTCTGGGCTCGCCGAGCGAGCGAACACCCGGTGCTCGATGCGAACATGGGTTCGCATCGAGCACCGGGCCCATCCCTAATTCGGACTATCATACACATATGTGATGGACCCTCATGAACTGGTCTTTTTGGACTTGGTCCTATGTCATGATCAACAGGTGATTTTTACAAAAAAAACATACAAAACTTACAAGTGGGAGCTCCTACCCAGCACGCTTAGAGGCTGAACCAGCTGGCGCTCAGGCATCTGGGTGGATCTGGACATTAACCACTTCCCGACCAGCCACTACAGTATTACATGGCATGGGTGGGCGAAACAACATAACTGTACTGCGGCTGAGACAATTGAATTTGTTTCAGAACCGATCAGTCTCCAGGCCCAGGCCGATGATTTCTGACCTGGACCTGCTGATCGGTCCTGACAAATGAAATGCTTCCCCTGTCTGTAAGTGTAAACACAGACAGGGAAGTGATGTCATCTCCCTTTCTGGAATTCTCTTCCGTTCCAGAGAGAGGAGAGAGGAGAAAGGTCATCCACACGTGAGTTGCACCAACACTACACTGACACAGTACACATAGGCACACATTTCTCCCTCCCAGTTAACCCCTTCACTCCTTGTCATAGTGTCACCAAGTTCAGTGTTCATATTTTTCTTTGATCACTGTACTTGTGTCATTTGTGACACTAATCAGCATTAGGGCAGTTAGTGGTAGGCCCAGGTAGCTTTAAGGTACCCCCTAATAAAGTTTTAACCCCTCGATCACCCCTTGTCACCAGTGATCACCGTATTAATGTCACAGGTGACGCTGGTAAGTTAGTTAATTTTTTTAAAGTGTCAGGGCACCTACCATACATTACCTAATAAAAGGTTTAACTCCCTGATCACCCGGTGGGTGATATCAGTTAGGTTTTAGCGTCAGTTAGGGTCTGCGTCACCCCAGACTCATAACTGCAGCAGTCGCAGAGTCAGGCCTGATCCCTGCGATTGCTAACAGTTTTTTTGGTAGCTTTTGAAGCAGTCGCTGACAGGTGCTCTTTTTTCCTGTAAATCTCACTAGTTGTACCAGTAAATTTAGAGGCCAAAATCAAAGGTACACTAGTGAAGAAGCCTACACGTTTCTGAGCATGACAGATGAGAGTGAAGAGAATGTCATCCATCTGTCAGATTCAGGCTCAGAATATGAACCTGTAGACAGCAGCGGCACCCTGACAGATAGCTCTGACAATGGAGTAGTGGTCCCTGCTAAGGTCAGGTGTCCCCGACCCTGTTCTTCTGCTGTTGTTGAGGTGCAAGAACCGCAGGGCTCTCGTATGGAGAGAGCCCATAGTGCCATTCCTGCTGCATTTGCCAATCCAAAATGGGAGCCCACAACTTCTGCAGCACCCATACTTCCCCCCATTCACTGGCCAACCCGAAATTCAGGTGGAAACAGTTGATTTTACATCAATTGATTTTTATTCACTGTTTTTCACGGAAGATCTTTATAGCTCTATTGTGGACCAAAGCAATTTGTATGCTGGTCAATTCATCACTGCTAATCCCCAGTTGACCCTTGCCAGAGATTGGAGACTTATTACGGTCTCCGAATTTAAGACCTTCCTGGGCCTATCCCTCCTCATGGGCATAACTAAAAAAAGTGAGTTGCGGTCATATTGGTCCACTGATCCAATTCACCATATGCCCATGTTCTTTGCTTGCATGACCAGGACACGATACGAGCAGATCTTGCGGTTCATGAATTTCAATGACAATGAACTCTGTCGTCCTCGGGGTGACCCTGAATACGATTGGCTCTACAAAATTTGGCCCCTCATAAACCACTTCAACCAAAAGTTTGCAGCCTTGTTTACTCCCGATCAAGTTGTCTGTGTTGATTAGTCCCTGATTAAGTTTTCTGGCCGCATGTCATTAAAACAGTATCTTCCCAGCAAGCATGCAAGATATGGGGTCAAGATGTATAAGCTCTGTGACAGGACAACAGCTATACATGTAGTTTTATGGTTTACGAGGGAAGAGATAGTTACGTAGAGCCAGAGAACAACCCAGACTACATAGGGAGCACTGGTAAGATTGTGTGGGACTTGGTGTCACCCTTATTTGGAAAAGGGGTACCACTTGTATGTGGACAATTATTACACAAGCCACTTTTTAGTCACTTGCTTAATCATGGAATTGGCACATGTGACACAGTGCAATCTAATCACGGGGCTTACCCCAGAGGGTTGTAGATTCCTGTCTTAGGTTTGGGGAGAGAGCCTACTTGAGATGTAATAATTTGCTCGCTGTGAAGTGGAGGGATAATAAGAATGTTTTCGTTCTGTCCTCCCTTCACGCAGACATGCCGGTCCAAATTAAAACAGTGACTGGTGTTGTGGAGAAACTCCTCTGTGTCCACGGATATAACCTTAATATGGGAGGGGTGGACCTCAATGACCAGTTGTTGGTGCTGTACCTAATTGTCCGTAAGGCCAGACGCTGGTATAAAAAAGTATCTGTATATTTATTCCAATTGGCTCTGCTGAATGCTTATGTGCTATACAAAGCTTCAGGGCGAACTGGATCCTTCCTTAAATTCCAGGAAGAGATCATCACAGCCCTTCTGTTTCCAGACGGTGCTATGGCCCAACTTCCCAATCCAAATGCGCCGGCTGCATTGGAGGCCTTTTCCCGTATGCCCTCCCTGGTACCCCTAACCCAACGATCACCCCAAAGAAGATGTGTGACACTCGCTTTTATTTTCCCTCCTGTCCTGACCAACCTGGTCTTTGCATTGGTGAATGTTTCTAACGCTACCACATACTAGTGGAGTATTAGCGTAGGGTACAGCATTGCACAGTCCTAGGGCACACTTACACAGGGTCTCGAAAGATGAGATGGCCATCAAATTTTGAGAGAACCTAATCTGGAATGTTTACAGTTTATATAAAAGTGCAAAAAAAAACACACAAAAACACAAAAATTTTTTAATATAAAAGACAAAAATAGTTGTGGTTTTATTTTTCTTCTCTCTCTATTTTCTCTCTCTATTGTTCTCTCTCTATTGTCTGCTCTACTGTTCGCTCTTGTCAGAAATCATGAAATCAGACCAAGACAGAAGTACAGTTAAATTATTATTATTATTATTATTATACAGGATTTATATAGCGCCAACAGATTACGTAGCGCTTTACAACTTGAGGGTAGACAGTACAAATACAATACACTTTGATACAGTAGGAATCAGAGGGTCTTGCTCCTTAGAGCTTACAATCTAAGAGGTAAGGTCAAGAGATACAAGAGGTAATAACTGTGGGCAATGTGCTGATTGAGAAGATATATGTACAGTTGTTAGGTGGGGGCCAGATAGGCTTCTCTGAAGAGATGAGTTTTCAGGGATAGTCTGAAAGTGGATAAAGTAGGAGAAAATCGGACAGATTGGGGTAGAGCGTTCCAGAGGATGGGAAGGGCTCTGGAGAAGTCCTGAAGGCGAGCATGGGATGAGGTGACAAGGGAGTGTGAGAGCAGGAGGTCTTGGGAGGATTGTGGATGGCTTTGTAAGTTATAGTTAGTATCTTGAATTTATTTTGGTGGCTAAGTGGCAGCCAATGGAGAGATTGGCAGAAGGGTATAGCAGACGCTGATCGGTTTGTGAGGTAGATGAGCCTGGCAGCAGCATTCATGATGGACTGAAGTGGAGATAGCCTATTTAGAGGTAAGCCACTGAAAATGGAGTTGCAGTAGTCAAGGCGGGAGATGACCAGGGAGTGGATTAGAAGCTTTGTGGTGACATTGGTTAGGAAGGGGCGTATCTTGGAGATGTTGCGGAGGTTGAGGCGCCAAATTTTGCATAGCGATAGGATGTGGGGCCGAAAGTTTAGTTCAGAGTCCAGGATTACACCTAGGACCTAGCGAATGGGGACAAGTTGATAGTTGAGCCGTTGATATTGATAGAGAAATCAGGAGAAGCGGCACCTGAAGGAGGAAATATCATGAGCTTGGTTTTAGAGTTTGAGGAAGTGATGTGACATCCAGGCTAATATGTCAGCTAGTAAGTTGGTAATGCGTGAGCAGACAGATGGAGAAAGCTGGGGGGTGGAGAGATAGATTTGGGTGTCATCAACGTAGAGATGATATTTAATGACGTGGGAGGCAATCAGCTAACCCAGGGAGGTGGTGTAGATTGAGAAAATGAGAGGTTCAAGAACAGAACCTTGGGGGACCCCAATGGAGAAAGAAAGAGGAGAGGAGGAAGTAGAGTTGTAAGTGACACTGAAGGAGCGGTGGGATAGGTAGGATGAGAACCAGCGAAGAGTACAGTCACGGAGACCAAAGGAGTGGAGTTTATTGAGGAGGAGGGGGTGGTCCACTGTGTCAAATGCAGCAGAGAGATCCAGAAGAAGTAGTACAGAATGGTTTAGCCAATAATAGGTCATTTGCGAGTTTAAGGAGAGCAGTTTCCGTGGAGTGTTGAGGGCGAAATCCGGACTGAAGGGGATCAAGAAGTTTATTCATGGTCAGATGGTCGCTTAGTCGGTTGTAGACCACTCTTTCAAGAAGTTTGGAGGAGAAGGCGAGTAATGAGATGGGACATAGGTTGTTAAGATTGGTGGTGTCCAGTGAGGGCTTTTTAAGTATGGGGGTGACTAGCGCATGTTTTAGAGAGTTTGTGAAGATGCCACAAGAGAGGGAGAGGTTGAAAATGTGAATCACATTTGTTTAATAATAAAAGTAAATAGAACAAACATAGTCAAACATAGCGAGAGTTCAGGAACCGGAACGGATAGTCAGACAAGCCAAACGCCAGGGAGCCGGAGATGAGCGTAGTAAACCAGCAAGCAGGATCTGGAGCCAGAAGGGATGTCAGCCAAGCAAGTCTTTTAACAGGAGTGCAGGAGAGTGTCTCTGTGATGTTAACTAAGGCGAAGGCAGAGATCCACTGGACTGGATGGCTTAAGTAGGCAGGACTGACGAGCAGGATATCAGCTACAGCTGAGTAATTGTGGAGAGAGATGGGAGCTGGCAATTAGCCGACAGCTGAGTGGCCAGCTCAGAGAAGGAAAGGCTGAGCCCAGCCCTGACATTACCCACTCCTCAACGAACCCTCCCCCTCGGAGGACCACCAGGCTTGAGGGGAAAACGTCTATGGAAATCACGGAGGAGGACAGGGGCATGTATGTCCGAGGATGAGACCCAAGAGCGTTCCTCTGCAATGCACCAGGTACTGTATGCGCCCACGGAACCTATGGGAGTCAACAATGGACTGTACTTCATACTCCTCATGGTTCTTAACCTGTACAGGGTGAGGACGTGGCACCGAGGTGGTTAAGCGTTTGCAGACCAAAGGTTTTAATAAGGAGATTTGAAATACATTTGAAATACGCATATTAGAAGAAAGGTCTAAAGCGTAAGCCACTGGGTTAATCCTGCAAAGAATATGGAAAGACCCAATAAACCAAGGTGCGAACTTCAGTGAGAGAATGCAAAGTCGGAGGCTGTGAGATGACAGCCAAACCCTGTGCCCAACCTGGTAGGAAGGTGCAGGCAGGCGTCTGCGGTCAGCATGGAGTCTGCACCTATAATTAGCATGTCGCAAAGCCTCCTGGACTTGTGCCCAAGTGGAACGAAGAACACAGAGATGCTCCTCTAATGCAGGAATATTCTGCGGAACAAACGAGTCAGGCAACATGGAAGGTTGGAAACCATAATTCGCCATAAACGGGGACAATCGGGAAGCAGAATTTAAGGCACTGTTGTGAGCAAACTCTGCCCACGGTAATAGATCTGACCAGTTGTTATGATAGTCAGAAATATAGCAACATAGGAATTGCTCAAAGGACTGATTGGCTCGTTCTGCTGCCCCATTAGACTGCAGGTAATACGCAGAGGAAAAAGCAAGCTGGATTCCCAAATGTGCACAAAAGACTCGACAGAACTGAAACACAAACTGACTACCCATGTCCGAGACAATCACCTTGGGTAGTCCATGTAAGCAAAAGATCTCCAGAGCAAAAATGGAAGCCAGTTCCTTAGAAGTGGGCAACTTCTTAAGTGGAATACAATGACCCATCTTTGAGAATCGGTCAACCACCATAAGGGTAACTGTGTTGCCCTGGGAGTTGGGTAACTCCACAATGAAATCCATAGACAGGTGGGTCCAGGGCCTCTCTCCATTGGGTATGGGTTGTAGGAGGCCCACTGGAAGGTGTTGTGGAGTCTTACTCTGAGCACACACGGAAAAGGCAGCTACGAAGGCAGTTACATCAGCACGTAGACTAGGCCACCAGAATTGTTGGGAAATGGCCCAAAAGAGTTGATTCTTCCCAGGGTGACCAGCAGCCTTGAGAGAATGGTAAGTCTGGAGCATGGCAGAACAGAGGTTCTCTGGGACAAAGCAGCGGTGAGCAGCAAGAATTTTGCCACCCAAAGGAGAAGTGAGACTGGTGCGAACCATAGCCAGAATACGATCAGGAGGAACCACAGGAACCGGAACCGACTCCAACTTGGAAGCGGAGCAAAATTGTTGTGACAAGGTGTCAACCATTACATTCTTAGTACTGGGAAAGAATGAGACAATTTAATTGAAACTTGACAAGAAAAGAGCCCATCGTGCCCTTCTGGGAGAAAGGCGTTTAGCCTCAGACAAGAATGTGAGATTCTCATGGTCAGTAAGAATGAGAACCGGCACTGTGGTACCTTCGAGGCGATGTCTCCATTCTTTCAGGGCTAAAATGATTGCCAAAAGCTCTCTGTCACCAATCTCATAATTGCACTCCACAGGTGACAATTTCTTGGAAAAGTAGCCACAAGGATGCACAAGCGCTCTCAGAGGTAGGACGTTGAGACAGAAAGGCGCCAACTCCAGTCTCAGAAGCATCAACCTCAAGGATAAAAGGTAACGTAGGATCAGGATGTGCCAACACAGGAGCAGAAACAAAGGCAGCCTTGAGACTCTCAAAGGTCTTTACGGACTCCGGAGACCAACTCTGTGGGTTACTGTCCTTTCTGGTCATATCAGTCAGGGGCTTGACCAGAGATGAGAAGTTACAAATAAACTTCCAATAATAGTTGGCAAAGCCCAGGAAACGCTACAGAGGACGTAAACCCACGGGTCGGGCCACTGTAGAACTGCTGAAAGTTTCTCTGGGTCCATCGAAAAACCAGCAGTGGAAATGACATGGGAATTTAACCTGTTCGCAGTGGAACTCGCACTTCTCCAGTTTACAATAGAGATTGTTCTCTCTTAGTTTCTGAAGCACAGGACAGACATCTGTGTCGTGGCTCTCCAGGGACTTGGAAAATATGAGGATATCATCGAGATAAACCACCACACATAACTGCAACAAATCTCGGAGGACATCGTTAATGAATTCCTGGAAAACTGCCGGGGCGTTACAAAGGCCAAAAAGCATTACGAGGTACTCATATTGGCCTGTTCTGGTATTAAACGCTGTTTTCCACTCGTCACCCTCCCTAATCCTCACGAGATTGTATGCCCCTCTCAAATCGGATGAAACCTTGACGAAGTGCATCTGCAATGGAATCGGATAGGCATTCTTAATCGTGAAACGATTGAGACCCCTATAATCAATACAAGGTCTCAGTTCACCACTCTTCTTCTTCACAAAGAAGAAACCTTGACGAAGTGCATCTGCAACATACTCCTCCATGGCTTTATCCTCTAAGACCGACAAAGGGTGAACCCGAGGGGGTATGGCACCAGGTTGAAGGTCAATTGCGCATACGGCCGGTGTGGAGGCAAACTACCAGCTTGACCTTTGTCAAAGACATCGCTAAAATCGCGGTACTCCTCCGACAGGGAGGAGAGTGAAGAGGTGCACAGGACCTTGGCTACCTTCTGGAAGCATGTCTTACTGCATTGTAGCGACCAGGAGAGAACCTCAGTACAGAGCCAATCAAAAGAGGGGTTGTGCCTCTGTAACCAAGGATAACCAATAACCAGCGGTAACTTAGGTGAGGAAATAACTTGGAATTGGATTATCTCATGGTGAAGAGCCCCTACGGCCATGGACAATGGAACCGACTCATGAGTCACATGGGCAGGCTGTAGAGGTCTCCCGTCAAGAGCCTCAATGGCAAGTGGAGGGTCACGCAGCTGCAGCGGAATTGAGTGCTTTGATACAAAGGCAGCATCAATGAACAGGCCTAAAGCCCCAGAGTCAATTAGAGCCTGTATCTCGATGGACGACTCAGTCCAAGAAAGGGTGACCGAAACCAGGGTCTTATCCTTCTGGATAACTGGGGACGAATCAACGCCACCTAAGGTCTGTCCGTGACAGGATCTCAAGGTTCGGGCATTCCCTGGACGGGTAGGACAAGACTTCAAAAAGTGATCTGCCTGGCCACAATAAAGGCACAATCTCTCCCTCCTCCTAAAGGTTCTCTCATCCGCAGAGAGATGCGTGAAGCCCAAGTGCATGGGTTCATCTTTACTGACCGACTCTGTACCAGGAGGCATGGGAAGTGAGGGAGGCACGGGTGGGACTGCAAAGCTCGGAGGAAAATGTACAGGAGGCTTCCGCAAGCACTCCTTAAAAGAGAGTCTTTCTCTGAGTCTGGAGTCAATGAGGATGGCAAACGTGATCAACTTCTCCAGCTCAGTGGGTATATCTCAGGCTGCTATTTCATCCTTAATGGAATCCGAGAGACCATGAGAAAAAGCAGCCACGAGGGACTCATTGTTCCAAGCAACCTCTGCTGCCAGAGTAAGGAATTCAATGGCGTAATCGGCAACAGTTCTCATACTCTGTTCGATGGACATGAGACACTTGGCAGCAGAAGCGGAGCGTGCAAGAGCATCAAATACCCTTTTAAAGGAGGTTACAAACTCAGGGTAACTCAAGACAACAGGTTTTTGCGTCTCCCATAGAGGGTTTGCCTAGGCCAAGGCTCTCTCAGAAAGCAAGGATATCACAAAACCTACTTTGCTTCTGTCCGCGGGAAATGCCTGGGGCAGCATCTCAAAGTATATCTCAATCTGGTTGAGAAACCCTCTACATTGAACTGGATCACCCACAAATCGCTGGGGAAGCGGAGCGGAACCAGACATACATCTTATAGAGGTAATACTCAAGGTGGGTGCCTGTACACAGACTGGCGCAGCAGCAGAGACGGCCTGCAACTCAGGTTGTACCAGAGCAGCCACAGTGGGAGATTCCAGGTGAGCCATGTGACTCAAGAGCGTTTGTAACGCCATGGACAACTGATCCATGCAGTGATCTTGCTCATTCAATCTGAAAAAAATATTACCAACAAGTGAATTAACTGTATCTTCTGAACTCATGGCCTTCGCCTACAGTCAGAAACCATGAAATCAGACCGAGACAGAAGTACAGTTAAATCACACTTGTTTAATAATAAAAGTAAATAGAACAAACGTAGTCAAAACATAGCCAGAGTTCAGGAGCCAATACTCATAGTCAGACAAGCCAAACGTCAGGGTGCCGGAGATGAGTGTAGTAAAACAGCAAGCAGGATCTGGAGCCAGAAGGGATGTCAGCCAAGCAAGTCTTTTTAACAGGAATGCAGGAGAGCGTCTCTGTGATGTTGACTAAGGCGAAGGCAGAGATCCTCTGGGCTGGACGGCTTAAGTAGGCAGGACTGAGACGAGCAGGATATCATCAACAGCTGAGTAACTGTGGAGAGAGAGGAGCTGGCAATTAGCCGACAGCTGAGCGGCCAGCTCAGACGAAGGAAGGGCTGAGAGCCCAGCCCTGACAGGTACGCCATTCAGCTGCA
The DNA here is from genome assembly GCA_028564925.1 of Lithobates sylvaticus. Taxonomy (NCBI): domain Eukaryota; kingdom Metazoa; phylum Chordata; class Amphibia; order Anura; family Ranidae; genus Lithobates; species Lithobates sylvaticus. Next base: position 126,757,597 of record CM053031.1, read on the forward strand.
GCACTGAGCGTATGGTCTCAGCAACTCCAGTGCTGTAGGAGGTTAAAAACAGTTTAAAAAAATGGTGCATGTATGCCCATAATTAGAAGTGGGTGGATGAAGGGCGGTATTCTAATGGTGGGCATACCCACCTTTTTTTTTTGTTCAGCCCACAGGCTGCGTGAAAAAAGATTATTACAATATATGCCCAACAACGTACTGGTATGTTGCTGGACTTTGAGTGGTTAGACCAGAATGATGCCTGCAGGTTTAGATATCATCTTAGTATCATTCTTTTCAGCCAGCTAATTAGCCTCTAGCCTCTAGACTACTTTTACAAGCAGTGGGAGGGAACGTCCCCCCTGCCACCATCTTTCATGGCTTTCTGCGACTCTCCTGTCCCAACAGGGAACCCGAGAATGCAGCCGGTGGTTCCGCCAGCTGACCATAGAGCTTATCGGAGACCAGAATGGCTCCAATCATCTTGGTTTCGGTGGATATAAACAGCGATATTAGTAAATTGGGAAAGCATTGTATCACACGAATCTTGGTGTGGTCAGATGCTTAAAAGGCAGAGGAGAGATCTATGGTCTAATAGACCCCAATTTTTTCCACAAGGAATAACTGTCGCTACCTATTGCTATCTTAGGGGATATTTACATTCCTCGAGATAACAATAAAAATTATAAAAAAAAATGAAAGGAACAGTTTAAAAATAAAATAAAAAAAGCAAAATAAATAATAATAATAAAAAAAGCCCCCCTGTCCTTCCATGCTCTCACGCAAAGGTGAACGCAAGCGTCAAATCTGGTGTCATATGTAAACAGCAATTGCACCATGCATGTGAGGTATCACCGCTAAGGTCAGATTCAGGGCAGTCATTTTAGCAGTAGACCTCCTCTGTAAATCTAAAGTGGTAACCTGTAAAAGATTTTAAAGGCTTTTAAAAATGTATGTAGTTTGTCGCCGCAGCACGTTTGTGCGTAATTTTAAAGCATGTTGTGTTTGGTATCCATGTACTCAGCATAAGATTATCTTTTTTATTTCATCAAACATTTGGGCTCTATAGTGTGTTTTAGTGCACTAAAATAAAGAAAAGTGTTTTTTTCCAAGAAAATTGCGTTTGAAAAATCGCTGCGCAAATACTGTGTAAAAAAAACTGCAACACCCACTATTTTAATCTGTAGGGCCTTTGCTTTAAAAAAAAATATAATGTTTGGGGGTTCAAAGTAATTTTCTAGCAAAAAATATGTTTTTTTCATGTAAACAAAAAGTGTCAGAAGGGCTTTGTCTTCAAGTGGTTAGAGGAGTGGGTGATGTGTGACATAAGCTTCTAATGTTGTGCATAAAATGCCAGGACAGTTCAACCCCCCCCCCCCCCCCTTCGAAATTACCTTTTTGAAAAGTAGACACCCCAAGCTATTTGCCGATAGGCATGTTGAGTCCATGGAATATTTTATATTTTGCCACAAGTTTCTGGAAAATTACAAACTTTTCTTTTTCTTTATTTTTTGTTGCACAAAGTTGTCACTAAATGATATATTGCTCAAATATGCCATGGATGGGCATTTGTGGAATTAGACCCCAAAATACATTCTGCTTCTTCTCCTAAGTATGGGGATACCACATATGTGAGACTTTTTGGGAGCCTAGCCGTGTACAGGAACCCGAAAACCAATCACCGCCATTAAGGCCTTTTTAAAGGGCGTAAAATGGTGATTTCACTTCCTCACTACCTATGACAGTTTCGGAGGCCATGAAATGTCAAGATAGCACAAAACCCCCACAAATGACCCCATTTTGCAAAGTAGACACTTCAAACTATTTGCTGAGAGGCACGTTGTATCCATGGAATATTTTATATTTGCCAATAGTTTGGGTAACATTAAAAAAAAATGTTTCTTTTTTTTTTGTTTACACAAAATTGTCATTAAATTATATATTGTTCAAACATGGCATGGTTATATCTGGAATTACACCCCAAAATACATCATTCTGCTGCTTCTCCTGAGTATGGGGATACCACATGTGTGAGACTTTTTGGGAGCCTAGCCGCATACAGGACCCCAAAAACCAAGCACCGCCTTCAGGCTTTCTAAAGCCGTAAAATTGTGATTTTACTCCTCACTACCTATCACAGTTACAGAGGCACTGAAATGTCCAGATATCACAAAACTCCCCCAAATGACCCCATTTTGGAAAGTAGACACCCCAAGGTATTTTCTAAGAGGCATGGTGAGTATTTTGCTGCTCTGATTTGTTTTTGGAAATGAAGAAAGAAAATAAATATGTATTTATTTTTTCAATTTTCAAAACTTTGTGACAAAAAGCAAGATCTGCAAAATACTCAACATGCCTCTCAGCAAATAGCTTGGGGTGTCTACTTTCCAAAATGGGGTAATTTTGTGCTATCTGGGTATTTCATGGCCTCCGAAACTGTGATAGGCAGTGAGGCGTGAAATCAAAAATGTACGCCCTTAGAAAGCCTGAAGGCGGTGATTGGTTTTTGGGGTCCTGTATGCATTTCTCTGTGGAGAGAGGAGAACCTTTCAGAACAACAACCATCTCTGCAGCACTCCATCAATCAGGCCTGTATGGTAGAGTGGCAAGACGGAAGCCACTCCTCAGTAAAAGGCACATGACAGCCCACCTGGAGATTGCCAAAAGGCACCTGAAGGACTCTCAGACCATGAAAAACAAAATTCTCTGGTCTGATGAAACAAAGGTTGAACTCTTTGGCCCCCGAATGGCAAGCGTCGTGTCTGGAGGAAACCAGGCACTGCTCATCACCTGGCCAATACCATCCCTACAGTGAAGCATGGTGGTGGCAGCATCATGCTGTGGGGATGTTTCTCAGTAGCAGTAACTGGGAGACTAGTTAGGATCGAGGAAAAGATGAATGCAGCAACGTACAGAGACACCCTTGATGAAAATCTGCTCCAGAGCGCTCTGGACCTCAGACAGGGGCAAAGGTGCTTTAACATAGTATTGAGCAAAGGCTGTGAATACTTATGTACATGTGAATTTTTTTTTCATTTTATATTTTTAATAAATTTAAAAAGCTTTCAAACAAACTTCTTTCATGTTGTCATTATGGGATATTGTTTGTAGAGTTTTGAGAAAAATAATTTAATTCATTTTGGAATAAGGCTGTAACATACCAACTTAATGATTAAGCACAGGTTGGATGTGTGAAATGCATCCATGTGACTAAAATCTGGTGTCCCTGGTGTATCCTGGTGATTTTCAATAAAGGCACTTTTTTTGGAACCGTTGGATGTGCAGCCATTCTTCTTTATCCAACTAATATGGAGAGGACAAACATTTTGTTTTCTCAGAATCCTAATAAGTCTTGTATTAGGTCCTGGAACCCAGAGCATTTGTGAAGCTCTGGGTGGGATAAAGCCACCATTTCTAGGTCCACATCTTACCTGGTAACCAGGCCTCATTATTAGCTTCAGCTGTCACAGGCCTTTATATATGTGAACTGACTGATGCTTGGGACTCTCTCACTCTTGCTCTTTGTGCTGTGGAAACCTGCTGCTATGTGAAAACCCCAATGAAAAAAAAAAGCCATTCAAGAGGCCCTGGGACTTTGATATGAGTTTAAACAAAGTAGTGAGAGGGCAAGAAACATTTGAAGAGACAACTGGCTCAGGTAAGGCTGCTCACAACAGGCAAGAATACAGCCAACGCGTTTTTAGGGGTCAAAAAAACAATCCCCCTTCATCAGAGCTGTTAAAGGAAGCCGATTGCTGGATTAGGATTCCTAGCCAGGTTAGTTTAGCTAGTAGCTCTGAAGGGCAGATGTTTTGTCTGTTTATGCTATGGACTTGCTGTACAAAGCTCTCCTGCATTGAAGGTACTGTATGCTGCCTACTATGCAAATATGATTGAACTGTTCCTGGGTGTCCCTGTCTTGTGTATGGCTTCTATTGCCAATACCAGTTTAGCCTGTTCCCCTACAACTGTTTTACTAAATAAAATCTATTAGGATCGAAATTCACCTAAGTATCCCACAGGCCCAGCCAAGTTTTGAACAATGAATTTCATGATAATATATTTCTAAGCACGATGTGTAATAATATTTAACTCCACAGACAGATGATTTTCACTTTCTGTCATTTTGGCTAAAGAGTACATAACCTCTGCGTACATGATGAGACACAGAAATGGTTAGATTCCTTTTAATAACATGATCATTTTACAACAGCAATAATAGGCATTTTTATGGTGCACCATTAGACAGTACGGTTCCCATCAAATGACTCATTATTTTGTCATATGCAAAGGTGTATTTATATTGTGGTTGGATTTGTGGATTAATGCAATCTCTAGAAGTTAATTACTATGTAAGAATAAAAAGAAAACATTCTGAATGTTTTATTTGAAAATCATTCAAAAAATGCTTGTTTTAATATGATTTGTGAAGGTTATTAAAGAAAGGAAATTGTCTATGTGTATGGGTATTAAAAATACAAACTGATTTTGTTGTCTAAGGTGTGCTAATATACCATGTCCCTTAATGTTTTACTCCTGTCAAAATAAAAAAATTAAACCTTGAGATGCTTACAGGAATTATTATTACTAGTGCTATACCAGGTTAAGGTACATGCAAATTCTTTTTTACACAGGGGTCTCGTTATTGCCTGTGTAACTGATTTCTTAGCTATGAGGCAGAGAGAGAATATAAAATGTGACCTTAAAGGGGTTGTAAACCCTTGTTTTTTTTTGTTTTTTTTTAATAAAAATAACAAACATGCCTATACTTACCTGCTTTGTGCAATAATTTTTCATAGAGCAGCCCCGATCCTCCCCTTCTGGGATGCCCCAGGTCCCCTTCCTCATCGGGTGCCCCCACGCTTTCCATGGGGGCACCTGTGCTGGCTCGCTCCGTCCATTAACACAGACAGCAGGACTCGTCCCTGCCCCCCCCCCTGCTTCCGTGTCACTGGATTTGATTGACAGCAGTGGGAGCCAATAGCTCCTGCTGCTATCAATCTGTCCAATGAGAAGAGAGACAGTGGCTGGAGCTCATGCACATCGCTGAATCGCTGGGGGGGGGGGAGCGGCAGCACAGAAGGTTTTTCATCTTAATGCATAGAATGCATTAGAATGAAAAACCTTGAGGCTTTACAACCACTTTCAATACAATATAATTGATAAGATGCCTATAGCAACTAAATATTCAGTTCAATTAATTCAGAACTAAAAATACAGCATATATGATTTCCATACAGAAATGCGTGTAGTGCATTCCTGGAACAGAAGACTGTAAGTCTTCTAAGAGCCAAACATGGGTGAGTCATAATCTTTGTGCAATTTTTAAAAAAAGAATTACGGCTGATAAGATTTAGTTGGCTCCTTGCCATGGAACTCATGCATAAACGTGGCGTATGTTCTCGTCAAATATTTTGGCTTATCTTTGAAATCATGTATCATTGTGCTCTTGCAGTTTTATGCTTGGCTTAAGTGTTTTACTGATTGTGTTTTGTCAGGGAAAATAGAAGTAACGTGCAGAGGTTGATGAAAATCGTGTAACAGCTTGAAACCATCCAAAATTTGTGTAGGAGTCCAGTACTGGTGCTAGTCTTGTTCTGTATTTGGAGTGGAAGAACTTTGGCAGCAATAGATTGTTTGACTGTAATGGTAATATTTGATCTTGCCAAGTATAAGTAATGACTGCGTGTTTCAGGGCTGTGCATGTTTCTTCAACTAAGTGATCATGGTTGAGCATTAAATGTTTAAAGAAGCCTTTTAGGAAATATATATTTGGAATAGAAAAGGAAATTCTACCTTCTATAGTCCACATTTTATAATTTTCCAAGTACAGTCTTGGCAAAATCAGTTTTAGCTTGCAAATATTTTACCTGGTTGTTATTACTGTACCTCCTACGCATTCAGCAGGATTAAACTCAAAAACAAAAATGTCATGTATTGAAGCTTACCAGTCATTAACCACTTATCTACTGTTATACATTTTTAATGGGGGATTGGTAGTGCTTTATTTACACACTGTTGTTTATAAATATCACTGGATAAATAGCCACCGGGCAACGAGTGATTGCTGTGTTCCAACGTGCCAATAGACAGCTGGAAACACAAAGCCACCACTGTACCCAGCCAGTCCTAGGAACTGGGTACCATATGATTGCTGTGATTGGTCATCACACCAATCAAATGGTACAATTTACATTGCTAGCCCCTCCTCTTCCCATAACAACAGGGGAAGATGAAAAGTGAATAGGCGCAAAATCAGTATTGTGAATAGGTACAAAAGTGAGTACACCCCTACACTTTTTTGTAAATATTTTATTATATCGTTTCATGTGACAACACTGAAGAAATTACACTTTGCTGCAATGTAAAGTAGTAAGTGTACAGCTTGTATAACAGTGTACATTTGCTGTCCCCTCAAAATAACTCAACACACAGCCATGGGTGTCCACAGAACTTTTTTCAGGGGGGGCATCCTTTTAGGGTCACCCATGCACCCCCCCCTTTTTAGAAATGTCACTATCACATTACCATGGCCAGAGACTGCAGACATAGTACAGTCCCTAGGATAAGTAATGGATAATGGCCAACAGGCCCTCTTACCAGACCCAGAGAAACTACAGCAGTGATCCCTCCGGCTGGACGATCGCTCACTCCGCATTCTCTGGGGGCGACTCTGGTCAGTAGTGTAGCATGTCTTCACCCTGGTAGTGGCTCAGTCTTTCTCTCTCTGGTGACGCTGGGAAGCGTGGCTCTCTCTCTGGTGGCGCTGGGCAGCGTGGCTCTCTCTCTGGCTTCCGCCCAGCACACTCCTCGTTCTTTGTCATGTAGCACTCTCTCCCTCAGCTTTTTTCCAGGTTGCAGTCTCTCAATCTCTTTCTTGATCGAGCTATAGCCTCCTTCCTGTGGAAAATGGGGTTGCCAATCTTTGGGACTACATGTCCCATGATGCTCTCCTCTCCTTGTCTCCTTTGATTGGCCCTCAGTTATGGCCAATAGGAAAGGAATGGAGCGGGCAGGAACCTGAGAGGGGGAACTGGTGAGAGCCGCCGTCTCTTCTCCCTGACAGCACGCAGCTCGCCTTTCTCCTGTCACAGCACCGCCCAGTTCTCTGCTGGACTGAGCAGGGAAAATAGCCAAAGTCACACTACAATGATGGGGGGGGGCTTGACAGTGCCTTGATGGTGTCACCCCACTGGTTGGTGGCACCTGGGTGTGGGCTGCCTGCACCCCGGTAGCGACGCAACTGTGCTGAATTTAAGATCCGATCCCTGATTCCAGGGGGGGGCACTTGACCCCCCTTGCCCCTACCTGCGGACGCCCATGCACACAACCATTAATATCTAAACTGCTGGCAACAAAAGTGAGTACACCACTAAGTTAAAATGTCCAAACTGGGCCCAATTAGCCATTTTCCCTCCCAGTGTCATGTTACACGTTAGTGTTAAAAGGTATTAGGTGTGAATGGGGAGCAGGTGTGTTAAATGTGGTGTTATCGCTCTCATTCTCTCATACTGGTCACTGGAAGTTCAACATGGCACCTCATGGCAAAGAACTCTCTGAGGATCTGAAAAAAAGAATTGTTGCTCTACATAAAGATGGCCTAGGCTATAAGAAGATTGCCAAAACCCTGAAACTGAGCTGCAGCATGGTGGTCAAGACCATACAGTGGTTTAACAGGACAGGCACTCAGAACAGGCCTCGCCATGGTCGACCAAAGAAGTTGAGTGCACGTGCTCAGGTTTATATCTAGAGGCTTTGGTAAATAGACGTATGAGTGCTGCCAGCATTGCTGCAGAGGTTGAAGGGGTGGGGGGTCAGCCTGTCAGTGCACAGACCATATGCCGCACACTGCATCAAATTGGTCTGCATGGCTGTCATCCCGGAAGGAAGCCTCTTCTAAAGATGATGCGCAAGAAAGCCCACAAACAGTTTGCTGAAGACAAGCAGACTAAGGACATGGCTTACTAGAACCATGTCCTGTGGTCTAATGAGACCAATATAAACTTTGTTGGTTCAGATGGTGTCAAGCATGTGTGGCGGCAACCAGGTGAGGAGTACAAAGACAAGTGTGTCTTGCCTACAGTCAAGCATTGTGGTGGGAGTGTCATGGTCTGGGGCTGCATGAGTGCTTCCGGCACTTGGGAGCTACAGTTCATTGAGGGAACCATGAATGCCAACATGTACTGTGACATACTGAATCAGAGCATGATCCCCTCCCTTCGGAGACCTGGACGCAGGGCAGTATTCCAACGTGATAACGACCCCAAACACACCTCCAAGATGACCGCTGCCTCGCTAAAGAAACTGAGGGTAAAGGTGGTGGACTGGCCAAGCATGTCTCCAGACCTAAACCCTATTGAGCATATGTGGGGCATCTGCAAATGGAAGGTGGAGGAGCACAAGGTCTCTAACATCCACCAGCTCTATGATGTCATCATGGAGAAGTGGAAGAGGACTCCAGTGGCAACCTGTGAAGCTCTGGTGAACTCCATGCCCAAGAGGGTTAAGGTAGTGCTGGAAAATAATGGTGGCCTCACAAAATATTGACACTTTGGGCCCAATGTGGACATTTTCACTTAGGGGTTTACTCACTTTTGTTGCCAGCGGTTTAGACATTAATGGCTGTGTGTTAAGTTATTTTGAGGGACAGCAAATTTACACAATGTATACAAGCTGTACACTCACTACTTTACATTTGTAGCAAAGTGTCATTTCTTCAGTGTTGTCATATGAAAAGATATAATAAAATATTTACAAAAATGTGAGGGGTGTACAGACTTTTGTGAGATACTGTATATCCAAAACTGTCTCTAGGGACCTGTAAGTTACCCAAGCCATCCTGCTTATCTGAACATTAACCCCTTCTCCTCCATCCAGCCAGTGTATGTCACAATGCATTAACTCCTTCACTCCCTCCCTCCTCTGTGTATGATACATATATGTATCTAGTGCACCATTCTTTTTTTTTTCATCAATAGATTTTTATTTATTTTTATATTACTTGAACAAAAGGATAACAATGTATACATTGTTCGCCATACAATAAATTGTGGTATTTAGTTTGGTACAAATAAATGCATTAAGTATATGCTTACAGATATTTTTAAATTAAACACACTAATGCCGCGTACACACAAAGGGACTATCCCGCGGGATTATCCTTTGGACTCAAGTCCAGCGGACAATCCCCTCGTGTGTGGGCGTCGGCGGACTTTTTTTCCCAAAAGTCCGGCGGACCAAAGTTTTAAGTTTTGTTTTAAAATTATCCGCTGGACTTGGCAGTCCGGCGGACAATCCCACCGTTAGTAGGCTAGTCCGCCAGACTTTTGAAAATGAACGGACTTGCCACTCATCGGAGCTGTGCAATAAAATATTTTTTCAAAAGTGTGTGTGTTTTTTTACTTTACATTTTACACCTTAGGTGAATGGGTAGGGGTACATCGTACCCCATACTCATTCACATAGGGTGGGGGGCCGGGATCTGAGGGCCCCCTTAGAAAAGGGGGCTCCCAGATTCCAATAAGCCCCCGCCCGCAGACCCCGACAACCAACGGCCAGGGTTGTCGGGAAGAGGCCCTTGTCCTCATCAACATGGGGACAAGGTGCTTTAGGGGGGGGGCGCACGGCCCCCCTTTCCCCAGGGCACCCCCCATGTTGAGGGCCCGTGTAAAGAGCCAATAAAAAATGTCTCTTTACCACATGACCGGCTGTGTCCAATCACAGCCGGTCACATGTACTGCCCACGTGCACGACGCTCGTGCGCGCCTCTAGGGCAATTGGGGACCAGGCTTGTCACCCTGACACAGCCCAATCCAGATCGCAGTAAAGAGTCAATGAAATTGGCTCTTTACCACATGACCGACTGTGTCCAATCACAGCCGGTCACAGAATGTCAACAAACCACGGTAACAAGATGTTACCAGGTTCTCCTCCTCACACACCGATCATGTGTGAGAAATAGATTGTGGTAACATCCTGTTCCTGCTCCCAGTGTACACAAACCACACTGATTGCCCCCCTAATAAAGAGGACCTGTCACCAGCCATCAAAGTACCTGTCACCACCCATCGAAGTACCTGTCATCACCCATCGAAGTACCTGTCACCACCCATCAAAGTACCTATCACAGCCCATCTGAGTACTCGAGTACCTGTCACAGCCCAGCTGAGTACCCGAGTATCTGTCACAGCCCAGCTGAGTACCCAAGTACCTGTCATAGCCCATCTGAGTACCTAAGTACCTGTCACAGCCCATCTGAGTACCAGAGTTCATGAATACCTGTCACAGCCCATCTGAGTACCCGAGTACCTGTCACAGCCCATCTTAGTACCGAGTACCTGAGTACCTGTCACAGCCCATCTGAGTACCCGAGTACCTGTCACAGCCCATCTGAGTACCCGAGTACCTGTCACAGTTCATCTGAGTACCTAAGTACCTGTCACAGCCCATCTGAGTACCCAAGTACCTGAGTACCTGTCACAGTATATCCGATTACCTGAGTACCTGTCACAGTTCATCTGAGTACCCAAGTACCTGTCACAGCCCATCCGAGTACTCGGATACCTAAGTACCTGTCAGTTCCTCTGAGTACCTGTCACAGCCCATCTGAGTACCTGCGTACGTGAGTACCTGTCACAGCCCATCTGAGTACCTGAGTACCTGTCACAGTCCATCTGAGTACCTGAGTACCTCTCACAGTTCATCAGAGTACCCGAGTACCTGTCACAGTCCATCTGAGTACCAGAGTACCTGTCACAGCCCATCTGAGTACCCAAGTACCTGTCACAGCCCATCTGAGTATCTGTCACAGTTCATCTGATTACCTGTGACAGCCCATCTGAGTACCCGAGTACCTGTGACAGCCCATCTGAGTACCTGCCACTGCCCATCTAAGTACCTGTCACCACCCATCAGAGTACCCGAGTACCAGTCGCCAGTCCATCAGAGTACCCGAGTACCTGTCAACAAGCCATCAGAATACCCGAGTACCTGTCACCAGGCCATCAGGGTACACGATTATCTATCTCCAGCCCATCAGAGTACCCGAGTACCTGTCACCAGCCCATCAGAGTAACCGAGTACCTGTCACCAGCCCATCAGAGTAACCAAGTACCTATCTGCAGCCCATCAGAGTACCAGAGTACCTATTTGCAGCCCATGCCTCATAGAGTATACGTTGGGGTGTTTGCTTTCCAAAATTGGGTCATTTTGTGGGTAATTCCACTGTCCTGGTGCTCAAGGACCTTCAAAAGTGTGATAGGTAGGAATGAAATGAGTATGTATAAATGTAATTTATGCTCATAGAACGCCTGAAGGTATTACTTCAATGTTGGGCCTCTGTATGTGGCCAGGCTGTGTAAAAGTCTCACATGTGGTATCACCATACTCAGGAGGAGTAGCAGAATGTGTTTTGGGGTGTAATTTTTTCTATATACATGCTATGTGTTAGAAATATCTTATAAATTGACAACTTTGTGTAAAAAAAAAAAAAAAAGATTTTCATTTTCTTTCCACGTATTCTGAAGACTTGTGTAAAAAAATTAACCGTTCAAAAGATTCATAATGCCTCATAGAATATACGTTGGGGTGTTTGTTTTCCAAATGGGTAATTGTGTGGGTAATTCCACTGTCCTGTTGCTCCAGGGCCTTCAAAAGTGTAATAGGTCGTTAAGAAATTAGAGGTGTAATTTATGCTCCTAGAACTCCTGATGGTGCTCCCTGCATGTTGGACCTCTCTGTGTGGCCAGGATGTGTAAAAGTCTCACACATATGGTATTGTCATACTCAGGAAGAGTAGCAGAATGTATTTTGGGGTGTAATTGGAAGTATGCATATGCTGTGTGTGAGAAATAACTTATTATGACAATTTTGTGAAAAAAAAATCTTAATTTTCCCAAGAATTGTGGGAAAAAATTACAACTTCAAAAAACTCACTATGCCTCTTACTAAATACCTTTGACTGTCTACTTTTTTAAAAAGGGGTCATTTGGGGGGTATTTGTATTTTCCTGACATTTCAGGGCCTCAAGAAATGAGATCATGTGTGATTAGGTGTGATCGATTTTCAATGATTTGCACCATAGCTTGTAGACTTTATAACTTTCACAGAGACTAAATTATATCCACTAATTTGGGTTATTTTTTACCAAAGAGATGTAGCAGTATAAATTCTGTCCCAAATTTATGAACAAAAATTACTTATTTGCTAAATTTTATCATAGAAACTAAAAAAAAAAAAGTGTTTTTTTTTCCAAAATTTTCGCTCTTTTTTCACTCATGTTGCAAAAAATTAAAAACACAGTGGTGATATATACCACCAAAAGAAAGCTTTATTTGTATGAAAAAAAATGATAAAAATGTTGTTTGGGTACAGTGTTGCATGACTGAGTAATTGGCTGAAAGCTAAAAATTGGTCTGGGCAGGAAGGGTGTTTAAATGTCCTGTATTGAAGTCCCGTTTTTGACGACGCTTCCGCTCTGCAATGGTATGGAGATGGGTGGGGGCCATCTTCACCTCACTCGTTTCCATACCTAACAGGACACAGGACCCGATCACCTCTACGGTGCTGCCGGCGGCTCCGGTAAGCGGTGGAGGGCACCGGAGCGCGGCGGGAGGGGGGCCCTCTCCCGCTGCCAATAAAAGTGATCATGTGGCGAATCCGCCCCAGAGACCACTTTTATCTGAAAGTGGACTACCCACTGAAGAAGAGAATACTAGGGTTATGGTAGATAGCTGCTGCCATAACAATGATATCCCTCTTCAAAATACTAATGTATAACGATGGCGGGCAGTCCGTGGTTAAATTCCAAAAAATTGTGTAAAAAATATTTTGGTATACCTGCTTTCAGAAAAGGGGTAATTTCAGGGTTTTTGTACTATCCTGCCATTTTTGTTTTAATAGGAGGCAAGGAAAACATGTTTTTTTCAAAATTGTTGGTCTCTTTTTGCTTTTTATAGTAAAAAAATGTAAAACTCAGTAGCTACTAAATACCATCAAAATAAGACTCCATCTGTCTCAAAAAATTATATAAAATAAATTTGGGTACAGTATTGCATGACAGAGTAATTGTCAGACGGACTATCACCAAGCTGAAAATTGAAAAATGGCCTGGTAATGAAGGAGTATTTCAGACTGGTACTTAAAGTGGATGTAAAATCCCACATTTTTTTTTTGTCTGGCAAAATATAGAGTATGGGATTTCAGATCAGCTGTGCCCAGTCTTGCCACAAAGAGTTAATCCAGCTCTGAGCAATCCTGATATATTTTTTCAGTGAAATAAAACAGACAAACTGTGAAAACTTTGTCGTTCTTCCTACTTGCTGTGATTGGCAGGTGATTTACATATCTCGTGCACTAGCCTAAGACTTGCATTATTTTTTAATTCCCACCCCCACTCCTTTCTTCAGAAGCTCTGCAAGGACTGGCTGTTCCACACCCCAGCATAATTTGGCATGTTGAAGTCATGTGGGGATTTTTCTGGGTTTTGACTGGATGTTAGGGGTCATAGCAGAAGTTCAGTGTAAGAAATATACAGGAGAAAATGCATGTTGATAAGGGGAGTGTAGAGGTGGGCGGGGAGTCTACTGACATCACGACTCCACCCACTGAGCCCTGGAAAACAGACCCACCCACAAAATCTGCAGTTTTTCGGGTCTCGTAGCAGACAGAGGGGAGACATTTGACAAATAAGTATACATGCAGGAGGCATGTATATCCTTCTATATAACCAATATATAACCAATATTGCAATAGTTTAGAAAGGATGAGAGTGGGTTTACATCCACTTTAAAGCAGAGTTCCCCCCAAATATCGAAACTTCCGCTTTAACCACTTGGGCACCTAAACACCCTTAATAACCAGACCAATTTTCAGCTTTCGGTGCTCTCACATTTTGAATGACAATTACTCATACAACACTGTACCCATAAGAAATGTTTGTCCTTTTTTTCAAACAAATAGAGCTTTCTTTTGGTGGTATTTAATCACTGTTGGGTTTTTTATTTTTTGCGCTATAAAAGAAAAAAGACTGAAAATTCTGTAAAAAAATGTATTTTTCTTTGTTTCTGTTATAAAATGTAGCAAATTTGTAATTTTTCTTGATACATTTTGGCCAAATTTTATACTGCTACATATCTTTGGTAAAAATAAGTACAAATTGGGGTATATTATTTGGTCTTTGTGAAAGTTATAGAGTCCACAAGCTATGGTGCCAATATCTGAAAATTGATCACACCTGAAGTACTGACGGCCTATCTCATTTCTTAAGACCCTAACATGCCAGAAAAGTACAAATACCCCCAAATTACCCCTTTTTGGAAAGAAGACATTCCAAGGTATTTAGAAAGAGGCATGGTGAGTTTTTTGAAGTTGTCATTTTTTTCCACAATTCTTTGCAAAATCAAGATTTTTTTTGTCTTTTTTTTTTTTCCACAAAATGTTCATATTAGCAGGTTATTTCTCACACACAGCATATGCATACCACAAATTACACCCCAAAACACATTCTGCTATTACTCCCGAGTATGGCAATACCACATGTGTGAGACTTTTTACACAGTGTGGCCACATACAGAGGCCCAACATGCAGGGAGCACCTGCAGGCATTCTGGAGCACCCAGGCCAATTCTGACATTTCTCTCCTACATGTAAAAATCATCATTTATTCGCTAGAAAATTACATAGAACCACAAAACATTATATATATGTCTTTTTTAGCAAAGACCCTAGAGAATACAATGGCAGTCTTTGCAACTTTTTATCTCGCACACTACTTGCGCAGCAATTTTTCAAAACGCGTTTTTTTGGGAAAAAAAAACTGTTTTGTGCTTTAGCCCAATGCTTTTGCATAATATGAAAGATGAAGTTATGCCGAGTAAATAGATACCTAACATGTCACCCTTCAAAATTGCACACACTCGTGGAATAGCGCCAAACTTCGCTACTTAAACATCCCTATAGGCGACGCTTTGAAATTTTTTACTGGTTACATGTTTTGAGTTACAGAGGAGGTCTAGGGCCAAAAGTATTGCTCTTGCTCTAACGTTCGCAGCGATACTGCACATGTGTGGTTTGAACACCGTTTTCATATGTGGGCGCTACTTATGTATGCGTTCGCTTCTGCATGGGAGCACACGAGGACAGGGGCGCTTAAAATTTATTTTTTTCTATTGTTCATTTTACTTTATTTATTTTAGTTTGACATTTTTTTTCCCAAAAATAATTTTTTGATCACTTTTATTCTTATTACAAGGAATGTAAACATCCCTTGAAATAGGAATATGGCATGACAGGTCTTCTTTACAGTGAGATATGGGGTCAATAAGACCCCGCATCTCACCTCTAGACTGGAAAGCCTGAAATAAAAAAAACAAAAAAACGACCCTGGCTTTGATCGTAGTGGTGAGTCGGTAGAAGCACCGGTGTGCGGCGGGAGGGGGGACCGATCGGTACAGAGAGAGGAGAGAGGAACCAGCGTCATGATATGACGGAGTGATCACGTGGTAAACAGCCGCGAAGAGCGGCCGTTTACCGTGATCACGGATGTTCTCGAGTGCGCGCCCCAGGGGACGTGCGAGAGCGGAATTCTGGGAGGACGTCATAGTACGCCCTCCCAGAGTTAAGCAACCGCCCTGTAGCTGCTATTCGGCTATGGGCCGGTTGTTAAGTTGTTAAGGGAAGGTGGCCCCCTGCCATGCCACATTTGCAATGTCATTTTTTTTTGGGGGGAAGTGGAAACACTCTTTTTAGAGGGTTCCAGCTCCCACTTCCTCCCTGGGCACCGCGGTGCCGGAAGTAAGTTCACCTCTCCCCCCTCCCTCTCGGCAATCATCTGGGACACGTCACAGGTCCCAGATATAAGTCTGCAAGCTTATATAACATAGGTTTGTGTGCTAATGAGGCAATTGAAAACACAGGCACAGTCCATGAAACACACAAAATGCAAGTTCACCCAGTGTCGAAACATTACTTCAAAGTGGGTACACCTGTTAAGGATGGCCTGAAAGTATGAACCCAAAAAACACACTCTCTGAGCATGCCTAGAAAAATCCAAGGGCTGTTCACACACAAAAGCACAAAAAAACCAAAGCCCCAGAGCATGCCAAGACCAACCCAAATGCAGGTAGCACATAATAAGCCACCCCCCTGTCCAAAATTAAGCACATAATCCAGCATACTACAAAATTACAGATGGGACAAACGCCCCCCGCTACAGCGTTTGTCCCATGTCCCTGAAAGGGGGGTGGATGCTTGGGGGCAGGAGGGGCTCGGGCAAATCAAAAGTCAACCAACTTGTTCCCATATTCAGGGGGACAAGGGCCTCTTCCACACAACCTGAGGCTGGGGTTGTGGGGGGCCTCAGACAGGGGGATTTACGGAATGTGGAAAGCCCCTTTAAACTAGTGGGTACAAGGTGCTTTGTAGTTGGTATTGGGCTGAGCCCAACATGCCCCAAAGACAGACAGCTATGTTGAGTGCATGGTTGTATGGTTCAGGGGGGGGGGGGGTGGCAGCTTGCTCTTCTCACCCCTTTCCTAGCTGGCCCTGTTGTATGCTCTGGATGTTGTTTGGATTGCTGAAGGCAGCTCACGGCCTTTTGAGAATGGAGTGGAGTGTGGAGTTCCCCTTTAAAAGCAAAAGCTAGTCCAAGTAAATCAAAGGGATTAAAGGGGGAGACAAGAGCATTGGAGAATGGAGTGGAGTGTGAAGTTCCCCTTTAAAAGCAAAAGCTAGCCAAAGGAAATCATATGCATTAGAGGGGGGAGCTCATGCTCTTTTAGGCCTTAAAAAAGGAGCTAGAGGAGCGAGAGTATTTTTACATAAATTTAACAAGGCACATGTCACATGTTGGCAACGTAACATGCTCATATGACCTGTGTGCAAATCTCCTAAAAAAAAAATACATAAAGGTGAACCAGCTTAAAAATTAGTCATGAGTTACGTATTTCCACAAAGATTAGAGGTGCGCCCTTTCAACACATGCAACTGCATGTATGTTGCTTAATATTTACTAAGATTTGGGGCGCGTAATGAAAAAACTCATGTGAACGGGCGCAAGAGCCGCTTGCACATGCGCTATACTTACATGGATCTCATGCAGTTCTAAACTTACTTGCAGGCGCAGCAGCTTATCTCTGAAAAAGTTACTCATTCTAATTTGGGCATGTCTGTTACTTGGGCAGTGTTACTAAACTTCCTCACATCACCCCATAATATTGGCATCTCCATCTTCTGTTAATATTGAATTGGAGATGCCATGCGCCATGTTCATAGAGGTGTACAGATTGCATTCTCCCGTGCACCGAGACCACAATAGTAAATGGTGGATTCGAGCTCTGTTACTGGCGCACCATGTTGTAAATATGGAAATGTGCATTTCGCCTCTCCGTGCGCCTCTGCTGACAGCGCACTGCTTTAGTAAATCAACCCCAGTGTCTATTATCACTTTCCTCCCCCTGGGGATTTAGTGGTGAATGGGAAAGCATTTAGTCGGAGCCAGTACGCACTGCACAGCCGGGCACGCACTGCGCATGTGAATGGCTGGGCAATCTTCTGGGACCTGTGACATGTCCCAGAAGATTGCAGGGAGGGAGGGGGGAGAGGTGATCTTCCTTTTGGCGCCGCGGCATCAGGGGAGGAAGTGGAAGCTGGGTGCCTCTAAAAACAGGGTACCCGCTCCTCCCCCAAAAAAAGTGACATGCCAAATGTGGCATGTCAGGGGGGTCACCAACACTTAAAGCGGAAGTTCAATTTTTGGGTGGAACTCTGCTTTAAAGTGAACATACTTTTTCTTTATCAGTAACAGTCATAGTGCATCTTACCGTTGCCAACTCTCTTCTTTCCTGTCCACATACATAATATCTTTTAGGCTGTGTTCACACATATGCAGCTGTGGGTTCGTGCGTGGGGCCCCTGTTCACCGGTTCAGGTGTGAATCATGTTAGAATTTTTGCCTGGATTCACACCTGATCAAACCCAAAGCCGTACAGGACCCTTTTTAAATGCAGACTGCAGGCAGCCTGGACCTGTGTGAATCAGCTCCATTGAGAGCCAGTCACACTCAGCTGTAATGCGAATTGGAATGCATGGGAAACCCACATCCAATTTGCATATGTGTGAACCCAGCCTTAGTCTAGCCCAGTCCATGTACATTGTGTCCATGTACTGCCGTATTATTAAAAAAATGATGGGAGGTGCATGTCTATTTCTGGATTGCTGTTTATGAATGGCTTAAATTGGAACATAGGCAAGGATAAAGAAGCTGCATACAAGTAAGTGAATAAATCAGCTACTGAAAGCTCTAAAAAAAACAAAGGGTTTAACCACTTGTCGCCCAGGCTAAAGCCGAAAAATGGCTACAGCGCGGACTAAATTGCCGGGGCATGGACATCCTCCCATTCTCCGGCTTCCCGCGCACCCCCCTGGGGGACATGGCTGATCATAGATTGGGTAAAGGGCCAATCATAGCAGACCTTTTATCACGTGATAACACGGAAATAAACAGATGCCAGTCATCGTTTTTTTTTCTTCACGCTGTCTTGTATGAGCCCCAATATATAATATTGGGGCTCACACAAGACTGCTGCTTTTGTATATATTATATTTACTGCTGACCACAAAAATTGTTAAATCTTTTCAGGTGTGCTATGAAAATTTTTTGATCTTTTTGGTGCGCTGCAAGACAAAAAAAGAGAAACACTGTTTTAGCCATAGCCATTTTCTTAACAATTTTATTATAATTTAGTTATTTTGAAGAAACACCAAAGATTAATCCTAAGGTTCCAGCACCACTTATCCATTCTTCTGGCTCTTCAAATACTTGTCATCCAGCAATATGATTAGCGACAAAGATAACAGGCAGTGGCGAAATTATAGGGGTCGCCGAGATCGCCATGGCGACCGGGCCCCTTGCTGCAGGGGGGCCTTGTGTGTGTGTGGGGGGGGGGGGTGCATGCATGTGTGTGTGTGTGGGGTGCATGCATGTGTGGGGGGGGGTGCATGCATGTGTGTGGGGGGGTGCATGCATGTGTGTGTGGGGGGGTGCATGCATGTGTGTGTGTGGGGGGGGGGGGGGGTGCATGCATGTGTGTGTGGGAGGGGTGCATGCATGTGTGTGGGGGGGGGGGTGCATGCATGTGTGTGTGTGTGTGGGGGGGGTGCATGCATGTGTGTGTGTGTGTGGGGGGGGTGCATGCATGTGTGTGGGGGGGCATGCATGTGTGTGTGGGGGGGTGCATGCATGTGTGTGTGGGGGGGGGGGTGCATGCATGTGTGTGTGTGGGGGGTGCATGCATGTGTGTGTGTGGGGGGGTGCATGCATGTGTGTGTGGGGTTGTGCATGCATGTGTGTGTGTGGGGGGGTGCATGCATATGGGTGTGGGTGTGCGTGTGTGTGTGTGCGAGCGGGCGGTGGGGATTCACAGTGGCAGCATTTGGCACACCGGCAGCATTTAATGGGCACACTGGCAGCATTTGATGGGCACAGTGGTGGCATTTGATGGCACAGTGGCGGCATTTGATGGTACAGTGGCGGCATTTGATGGGCACAGTGGCGGCATTTGATGGGCACACTGGCGGCATTTGATGGCACAGCAGCAGAGTTTGATGGGCACAGTGGCAGCATTTGATGGGCACAGTGGTGACACTTGATGCTACAGTGGTGGCGTTTGATGGTACAGTGGCTGCAATTGATGGGCACAGTGGCGACATTTGATGGTGCAGTGGCTGCAATTGATGGGCACAGTGGCGACATCTGATGGTACAGTGGCTGCAATTGATGGGCACAGTGGCTGCAATTGATGGGCACAGTGGCAGGATTTGATGGGCACAGTGGCGACATTTGATGGTACAGTGGCTGTAATTGATGTTTTTATTTCAGATTTTTTTTTTTTTGTTTGCTTGCGCCCCCTAAAAATTTTGAGCACCAGCTGTCACTGGTTTAAATGTGCATTCATATATATATATATATATATAGATAGATAGATAGATAGATATAGTGTGTGTTCCTTTATATGCAGCCACCCACTTGTGACTGGGCCCTGGTGTTCCAACATCGGACTCGGAGTAAAGAGCTTTGTCCGGAGGTCGGGGGGGGGGGGGGGCCTCCATGGTTTGTTGCATCGGGGCCCTGAGGGTTCTAGTTACACCACTGATAACGGGATGCATGATTAGCTGATTAGGATGCATAAATAGCAGTCAGAGGGTGACTTTACCCTGAACTTTATTAAATAGACGCAGAGTAGAAACTGACAATGCCAACAGAGTCAGAGTGGCAAACAGATATAAATGTAACACAATACAATATAGGTTGTAAAACAGAGAAAAGGGTTATTGCAATACCAGGGTTACCGAGGAGCAGTTTCTCTAAAGGATCATGATCCTAGGTGGCAGAGGAGTCTATGATACACCCAGTGGAGATAGGGAAAAAGCCAGTACCCCTACTCATTCACAAAAATGTAAAGTGCACATAAAAACACAAAACTATACTGTATATGACAAGTCTGTTATTACGTCCATTATTTAAAAAAAAAATGTCTCACAAGATTAGAGCACATCAATCACCTGATGCCCTCCAAAAGGAAAAACCTGACAACCAAATGAGAACACTCCACTTGTGGAATGACAGCTCAATGAATATATAAGACAAAGGTGGGGGTAGTGGTGACATCAGTGCCCAAAATTGATCATGTGGCAATATTTAAGCAATGATGTAACCCCCACCCTTTTTCTTACATACTGTATGTTAAGAAGCTGGGTGACATCATTGGTTTGTAAGGACATAGGGTGAAAGTACCTGCTGCTTCCTTAGCAACCATTGACAGTGGGAAGCTGTCAGGTTCAGCTATGCCAAACATCCTAAACATAATATAAGTTCAGAGCAACACTCAGATGATTCCTATTAAAGAGGATTGACCTGTTTCAGGTCTGTCTGCACCACCCACGCCACTTTCTGTTTTACAGCAAAATAAAACCTGGTGAAAATCTGTGCCTAATTAACAAAGGGATCATGGTAGTATAAAAACAGCCACAGATCCTCATTAGCTTAAATGTGTAGTATGGGAAGTGAACTAGCAGGAAACTCATGTGTCTCTCTCTGCCTGTACAGTGAATATTCTATAGGTGCAGAGCCTGCATAGAGGATAAGGAGGGTTAACCACTTCAGCCCCGGACCAATTGTCAGCTTAAGGACCAGAGGTCTTTTTTCCAATTTCGCACTGCACTGCTTTAACTGGTAATTGCGCGGTCATGCAATGTTGTAACCAAACAAAATTTGCGTCCTTTTCTTCCCACAAATAGAGCTTTCTTTTGATGGTATTTGATTGCCTCTGCGATTTTTTTTTATTTTTTGCGATATAAACGGAAAAAGACCGAAAATTTTGAAAAAAAAAAAGATATTTTCTACTTTTTGTTATAAGAAAAATCTAATAAACTCAATTTTAGTCAAACATTTGGGCCAAAATGTATTCAGCCACATGTCTTTAGTAAAAAAAAAATGCCAATAAGCGTATATTTATTGGTTTGCGCAAAAGTTATAGCGTCTACAAACTAGAGTACATTTTCTGGAATTTACACCGCTTTTAATTTATGACTGCCTATCTCATTTCTTGAGGTGCTAAAATGGCAGGGAAGTACAAAACCCCCCCAAATGACCCCATTTTGGAAAGTAGACACCCCAAGCTATTTGCTGAGAGGCATGTTGAGCCCATTGAATATATTTTTTTTTTTTAGTCCCAAGTGATTGAATAAAGACAAAAAAAAAAAAAATTTTTTTTTTCAAAAAGTTGTCACTAAATGATATATTGCTCACACATGCCATGGTTATATGTGGAATTGCACCCCAAAATACATTTTGCTGATTCTCCTGAGTATGGGGATACCACATGTGTGGGACTTTTTGGGAGCCTAGCCGCGTACGGGGCCCCGAAAACCAAGCACCGCATTCAGGATTTCTAAGGGTGCAAATTTTTGATTTCACTCCTCACTACCTATCACAGTTACGAAGGCCATAAAATGCCAAAATAGCACAAAACCCCCCCAAATGACCCCATTTTGGAAAGTAGACACCCCAAGCTATTTGTTGAGAGACATGGTGAGTATTTTACAGCTCTCATTTGTTTTTGAAAATGAAGAAAGTAAAAAAAAAAAAATTTTTTTTTTCTTTTTTAAATTTTCAAAACTTTGTGACAAAAAGCGAGATCTGCAAAATACTCACCATACCTCTCAGCAAATAGCTTGGGGTGTCTACTTTCCAAAATGGGGTCATTTGGGGGGGGGGGGGGGGGTTGTGCCATCCGGGCATTGCATGGCCTCCGAAACTGTGATTGGCAGTGAGGAGTGAAATAAAAAAATTACACCCTTAGAAAGCCTGAAGGCGGTGCTTGGTTTTTGGGGTCCCGTACGCAGCTAGGCTCCCAAAAAGTCCCACACATGTGGTATCCCCGTACTCAGGAGAAGCAACAGAATGTATTTTGGGGTGTATTTCCACATATGCCCATGACATGTTTGAGCAATATATCATTTAGTGACAACTTTTTGTAAAAAAAAATAATATATATATATTTTTTTTTTCATTATTCAATCTCTTGGGACAAAAAAAAAAAAAAAATATTTAATGGGCTCAACATTGCTCTCAGCAAATAGCTTGGGGTGTCTACTTTCCAAAATGGGGTCATTGGGGGGGGGGGGGGGGGGGTTTGAACTGTCCTGGCATTTTATGCACAACATTTAGAAGCTTATGTCACACATCACCCACTATTCTAACCACTTGAAGACAAAGCCCTTTCTGACACTTTTTGTTTACATGAAAACATATTTTTTTTTTTTGCAAGAAAATTACGTTGAACCCCCAAACACTATATATATTGTTAAAGCAAAGGCCCTACAGATTAAAATGGTGGGTGTTGCATTTTTTTTTTCCACACAGTATTTGCGCAGCGATTTTTCAAACGCATTTTTTGTGGAAAAAATACACTTTTTTTTTATTTTAATGCACTAAAACACACTATATTGCTCAAATTTTTGATGAAATAAAAAATATGATCTTAGGCCGAGTACATGGATACCAAACACGACATGCTTTAAAATTGCGCACAAACACGCAGTGGCGACAAACTACATACATTGTTAAAAGCCTTTAAAAGCCTTTACAGGTTACCACATTAGATTCACGGAGGAGGTCTACTGCTAAAATTACTGCCCTCGATCTGACCTTCGCGGTGATACCTCACATGCATGGTGCAATTGCTGTTTACATATGACGCCAGACCAACGCTTGTGTTCGCCTTTGCGCAAGAGAAGGGGGGGCAGGGGTGCTTTTTTTTTTTTTTTATTTTTTTTTATTTTAATTTATTTATTTTTTTTTTTTATTTTATTTTTAAACTGTTCCTTCCATTTTTTTTTCTTTGTTATCATTTTTATTGTTATCTCAGGGAATGTAAATATCCCCTATGATAGCAATAGGCAGTGACAGGTACTCTTTTTTTGAAAAAATTGGGGTCTATTAGACCCTAGATCTTTCCTCTGCCCTCAAAGCATCTGACCACACCAAGATCGGTGTGATAAAACGCTTTCCCAATTTCCCAATGGCGCGGTTTATATCCGGGAGGGGGGACATTCACTCCCACTGCTTGTAAAAGCAGTCTAGAGGCTAATTACCCGCTAGAATTGCTTTTACATGAAAGCCGATCACTGGCTGAAAAGAATGATACCAAGATGATACCTAAACCTGCAGGCATCATTCTGGTATAACCATTCAAAGTCCAGCAACATACTGGACATATATTGTAATCTTTTTTTTTCATGCAGCCTCTTGGCTGAACGAAAAAAAAAAAAAAAAGAGATTGATTGGTGGGTATGCCCACCATTAGAATACCTCCCTTCATCCACCCACTTCTAATGATGGGCATTACATGCACCATTTATATATGCCGAAGCATGGGGGCATCCTCCCGCAAAAGTTATGCCATGTACACACGGTCGGACTTTTCTACGGGGCAAGCCTCCGTCGGAATTTCGACCGTATGTACGCGGCATTAGGAGCCAATCGCTCCTCCGCCCCTGCTGCCCCCATGCTTCGGCATATATGCTCTTTTTTTTTTAACTGTGGTGGTGAAATCACCTCCTACAGCGTTGGAGTCGCGGCTTTATGTATCGTGGGAGCAAACGCTGTTGCTGTCAAGATAAATAAATCCGCGCTGCAACTGAATGGCGCACCTAAAAACAAAAAAATGGGCCATTTAAATAAATAAAACATTGCAGAATAGAATGGAGTAAAAAAAGAGCAACAAAAGAGAGAGAAGAGAGAGAGAGAGAGAGAGAGAACAATAAAACGACAACTATTTTTGTTTTTTTTATTTTATATATTTTTTTGGAGATTCACAGGTAAAAAAGCTCCTGACTGTTAGCGACTGAATCAAAACGCTACCACAAAAAAAATATTAGCAATCGCAGGGATCAGGCCTGACTCTGCGAACGCTGCAGTTATGTGTGCTTAGTGTTTTGTAAGTGACAGTGATCGATCGATACTGCACTGGGTGGGCTGGGCTGGGCTGGGCGGAGGGGGAAAACGCAGGTGCTAGCAGGTATCTGGGCTGATCCCCCTAACAATGCGTTTTTTGGAACCCTAAACTGCTGGGACGCTAGTATAGATCTGATCAGATCAGATATTGATCTGTTCAGATACTGTACCACTAAGGGAGGTGTATGCTTTGCGCGTGGTTGTTTGCGGTACTGGCACTAACCTGGGGCTACGCAGACCTTATTTGACCCTGAAACCTAATTGATATCACCCGCCGGGCGACCAGGGGGTTAAACCGTTATTGGCTAATAAATGGCGGGTGCCCTGACAGTATAAAAAAAAATCTAACTACCCAGCGTCACCCGTAACAGTGATACGGTGATCACTGGTGAAAGGGTTAACTAGGGGCAATCAGGGGGTTAAAACCTTTATTAGGTAATATATGGGGGTACCTGACGCTATATAAAAACCTGACGGGGAACCTAAATAACGAAATAACTAACTGGCTAACCAGCGTCACCAGTGACACTTATACGGTGATCACTGGTGAAAGGGTTAACTCTAGGGGCAATCAGGGGGTTAAAACCTTTATTTAGGTTGTTATATGGGGGTACCTGACCTATAAACCTATTTATGAACCTATATAAACCTGGCGGTTAACCTAAAAAAAACTGGCTACCTAGCGGCACCAGTGACACTAATGCAGCGATCAGAAAAACGATCGCTTAGTGACACTGGCAAAAGGGGGTGAAAGGGTTACCTGGGGGGCAATCAAGGGGTTAAACCTTTATTAGGGGGGGGGGGGGTAGGGGGCTACCTTAGACCTAAAGGGGCCTAAAACTAATTCCCCTGACAGTTATTTCAGTCACAACTGACACTAAATGCAGTGATCAGTAAATAAATGATCACTGCAATTAGTGACACTGTGACTGGGGGGGGGGCAGGGGGGGTGATCTGGGGGTGACAGGGGGGTGGAATGTGTACCTATGTGTACTGGTGTCAGTGTACTGTTGATGCACTAACCTGGATGTGTTCACTCCTCGGCGTTCCGGTCTTTCTGACCGACACGCCGAGTGTGACATCATTTCCTCTGCCTGTGTTTAGAATGACACAGCCAGGGGAAGCATCTGATTCGCCAGGAGCGATCGCGAGGGGGTGGCCAGAAACCACTGGCCGTCCCCTCATCCCGGATCGCTCCTGAAGCGATGCCGACCGTCCCCGCCGGCGGAGGGGGGTCCGATCGGACCCCCCAACCGCCGGAAGAATGTCACGTACAGGTACGGGATTTTGCCTGTACGTGCCATTCTGCTCACGTATATATACATGGGGCGGTCGGCAAGTGGTTAATTATAATAGTAATATCTGCGGCCATGCACATGCATGAGAGTCACATCATCCCTGGTAAGGGTTGCCACCTGTTTGGGATTCACCCGGACAGTTCGGGTTTGGAATCATGCGTCCGGGTTTCAGACTGTCTGAGACCCGGACACATTATTCAGACTGGACTATGGCTTCCCAGCAGGGTTGCTTGCTGCAGTTGTCTAAGCTGAGAGTGTGTGTTACACTCTCTTTCACACTGCCCAAAGCGAGCACTATGAATCCCCCCAAATACACACACAGATGGGAAAGGAGAGAGGGCCCGATCTGCACCTCTATCTCCCGCTCCTACCCTTCTGTGTCTGTCCACACTCCAAGTCCTGGCGCTGTACCTCAGAAAAGGAAAGTGGGGATGGGAAATTTGAAGCCCAGCAGCCTCAGATACATCTGGATGAGAGGTGCTGACTGCCAAGGGGTGAGTGAGCTCACCATCCATCCCTGTCTGTGACTGAAGTCTCCCTTGCCCCTCTTCTCTGTCCTGCCTCTAAGTGAGTATGCTAAGGTAAATCAGGGTCAGAGCACCAGAGGCCACAGTGTTGCCCCTTACATCAAAGTCCTCTCCGTACACAAGAGCATCCCTTATGTCAGAGTTCTCCCTTACATCAGAGTCTGCAGAGTCCCCCCTTACAGTGAAAAGGAACTCTGTGATTTCAGATGTAAAAGGGGAACTCTGCAGATTCAGATGTAAGGGGGAAACTCAGCGGATTCAGATGTAAAGGGGGAACTCTGCGGATTTAGATGTAAAGGGAGAACTCTGCGGACTCTAGGGAGACTCTAGTGATTAACTTCATATGATTAGAAATTGTATTTAATAGCAACATCTATGCATAGTTTATCTATGCATACTATGAAAAAAATGTTCTGTGCGACGCTGAAGTGTTCAGGTTTGACTTGACGAAAAGGTGGCAACCCTATCCCAGGTGCTCAGCCAACATGGCTGAAGATATTGAACACAGAGGAAGCCAGATAGGAGATGTCAATGGTGAAGCAACTCACAGACATGGGGGTTGATTTACTAAAGACAAACCCTCTGTGCACTCTAAGGCCTGATTCACACCTATGCATTTTTTGTGCTTTTTGAATTTTGCAGATTTGCTCTACAGAACATGTTCCATTGGAAACTGTGTTAAATGGATGTAGTGCAAATCTGCAAAATACAAAAAAGCACTAAAAATGCATAGGTGTGATCAGGCCTAAGTGCACTGCAAGTGCATTTGAAAGTGCAGTCACTGTAGATCTATCATCCGAAAATGTTTGAGCAAAAATGCTGTTTTTTTTTCCTTGCATGTCCCCCTCAGATCTACAGTAACTGCACTTCCAATTGCACAGTAGATTTGCATTTAGTAAAAAAACCCCATTGTGTTGCTGAAGTGGAATTGAGTATAGTTCCACTTCAGGTTACATTTTAAGCGCTAGTTCAAAAGCAGTAGCAGCAATAATGTGCAGTGTCTTACATTTTACAATGGAAGGCACTGTTAACGTTTCTTTTTACTATAATGGAAGTATACATTCCAGTGGCCATAACAATTCCTATAAAATAATACATTGTTTTGGTGAAACATATTCTGCCATTTTTTTTCTCAAATTTTCTGCCATACCATACCAGTGTTCTTGCTACAGAAAAATGTTTTTTGATGGGCGAAACAAGCAGTAAAAATACCGACTTGTCTTTCTGCCCAGCAATTCAAGTTTGCTTAGTCCTCGCAAAACTCTGCACACATCCTTATGAATGCTAGCATATATTGTTACTGTCTTTTGAAGTTAGAAAGCTTGTAACAAAGAGCTATAACTAAACCTCAACAGAATATGGGTGCTGTTTGTAACTACATGCTTCGTTGAGACCGGGGTGGAAACTCAAAACCTGAGAGAATAAACATTCTTTTTTTAATAAAAAACAAATGTGGCTTTTCTGTTACAGGGAAAGTTTAGTCATAGCACTGCCCTTTTTAATCTCTCTCTCTGACTTTTTGGAAGCATTTCAAATAAACTTGGCTTCATCTTTGGAATCATATTAAAAAAGACCCGGGGCTCCTTCCAGTGGAAGATAATGAATTGTAACATTTCTCCCTGAATATTCCATTTTATCTGATAAATGAAATAGGAACGTGTAAGTCTATATATTTCTTTCAACATGAACTTCAGCATAAATAGAAATGTTCAGTTTTTTAGCTTCCAACTGTTAATAAACATACAGTATCTCACAAATATGAGTTCACCCCCTCCCATTTTTGTAAATATTTTCTTATATCTTTTCATGTCACAACACTGAAGAAATTACACTTTGCTACAATGTAAAGTAGTGAGTGTACAGCTTGTATAACAGTGTACATTTGCTGTCCCTCAAAATAACTCAACACACAGCACAACAGTGAGTACACCCCTAAATCAAAATGTCCAAAGTATCAATATTTTGTGTTGTCACCATTATTTTCCAGCACTGCCTTAACCCTCTTGGGCATGGAGTTCACCAGAGCTTCACAGGTTACTACTGGAGTCCTCTTCCACTCCTTCATAACATCATCACAAAGCTGGTGGATGTTAGAGATCTTGCGCTCCTCCACCTTCCGTTTCAGGATGCCCCACAGATGCTCAATAGGGTTTAGGTCTGAAGACATGCTTGGCCAGTCCATCACCTTTACCCTCAGCTTCTTTAGCAAGGCAGTGGTCACCTTGGAGGTGTGTTTGAGGTTGTTGTCATGTTGGAATACTGCCCAGTCTCTGAATGGAGGGGATGATGCTCTGCTTCAGTATGTGACAGTATATGTTGGCATTCATGGTTCCCTCAATGAACTACAGCTCCCCAGTGCCAGCAACACTCATACAGCCCCAGACCATGACACTCCCACAACCATGCTTGACTGTAGGCAAGACACACTTGTCTTTGTACTCCTCACTAGGGATGGGCCCGGTGTTCGATTCTAACCCATGTTCGAATCGAACATCGGGCGTTCGCCCGTTCGGCGAGCCCAGAACTATTTGGGCCGCTCGCATCACATTCGTGTGATGCGAGCGGCCCGCAATGCATTGCGCCAGTTGCAGTGCAATGCTGGCTGATGATTGGCCAAGCATGCACTGTGACCCTGCATGCTTGGCCAATCACAGCGCCGGCAGCGAGGAGAGCCATAATTGGCTACAGGCAGGATGCCTGTAGCCAATTATAGCTCAGGGGCTTTAGTACACGCCCCACGGTATAAGAGGCCGCCGCGGCGGCGGCGTCGCATATTGTGTTTCAGTGTCAGCGTGTCAGTGTGCTGCTGACTGCTGACATTATGTGCTGTATTTCTGGGGATTTGTGTGTGCGTGCTGTTAGTACAGCATTGCAGTATCACATCTGGGGGGTGTCTATAGGTTGCCTGTGAAGGGGGGCATGTTTCCTGTGCTTAGAACTGTCCCTGCAAAAAGTGTCATTTTTGCAGGGAAAAAAAGCTATTGAAAAGCTCTCGCGGCTAATGAATTGATGGCTCCCGTAACACAGAGAACTGTCATTCATTGATAAAAAAAAAAAAAAAAAAGCGTGGGGGTCCCCCCAAATTTAATAACCAGGCCCTTCAGGTCTGGGATGGATATTAAGGGGGACCCCAGCCAAAAAAAAAAATGGCGTAGGGCCCCCCTCAAAATCCATACCAGACCCTTGAGGTCTGGGATGGATTTTAAGGGGAACCTAGCCAAAAAAAATGGCGTGGGGTCCCCCTCAAAATCCATACCAGACCCTTATCCGAGCACGCAACCTGGCAGGCCGCAGGAAAAGAGGGGGGGCGAGAGCGGCCCCCCCTCCCACCTGAACCGTACCAGGCCACATGCCCTCAACATTGGGCGGATGCTTTGGGGGTCTGAGACAAAAGTACCCCTACCATTTCACCAAAAAAGTGTCAAAAATGGTAAAAATGACAGGAGACGGTCTTTGACAATTCCTTTATTAAAATCTTCTTTCTTCTTTCTTCTGGTCTTCCTTTCTTCATCCTTCGGTTTCTTCATCTTCTCCTTCCGGCATCTTCTTCCATCTTCTTCTTCCATCATCTTCTTCCTCCGATCCGCTTCTTCTTGCGCTGGTCTTCCCGTCCGGCATCTTCTACCATGGCGTCGGCATCGGTGTCTCTTCTTGGGCCACTCCTCGCAATGGGAGGCTCCCGCTGTGTGAGGCTTCACTGCGTCTGACAGGTCTTTTATAACGGAGGGCACCTGGTGACTCCGCCCCCTCTGATGCACGGGGACGTCATGGGGAATTCCCTATGGCTTTCCCCATGATGTCAGAGGGGGGCGGGTCACCAGGTGCCCTCCGTTATAAAAGACCTGTCAGACGGAGCGAAGCCTCACACAGCGGGAGCCTCCCATTGCGAGGAGCAGCCCGACAGAAGAACAGACGCCGACGCCATGGAAGAAGATGCCGGACGAGAAGACCAGCGCAAGAAGAAGCGGATCGGAGGAAGAAGAAGATGGAAGAAGATGACGGAAGGAGAAGATGAAGAAACCGAAGGATGAAGAAAGAAGATTTTAATAAAGGAATTGTCAAAGACCGTCTCCTGTCATTTTTACAATTTTTGACACTTTTTTGGTGAAATGGTAGGGGTACTTTTGTACCCCCTTACCATTTCACACAAGTGGGGGGCGGGATCTGGGGGTCCCCTTGTTAAAGGGGGCTTCCAGATTCCGATAAGCCCCCGCCCGCAGACCCCCACAACCAATGGCCAGGGTTGTGGGGAAGAAGCCCTTGTCCTAATCAACATGGGGACAAGGTGCTTTGGGGGTCTCAGACCCCCAAAGCATCCTCCCAATGTTGAGGGCATGTGGCCTGGTACAGTTCAGGCGGGAGGGGGGGGCGCTCTCGCCCCCCCCCTCTTTTCCTGCGGCCTGCCAGGTTGCGTGCTCGGATAAGGGTCTGGTATGGATTTTGAGGGGGACCCCACGCCATTTTTTTTGGCTGGGTTCCCCTTAAAATCCATCCCAGACCTCAAGGGTCTGGTATGGATTTTGAGGGGGACCCTACGCCATTTTTTTTGGCTGGGGTCCACCTTAATATCCATCCCAGATCCGAAGGGCCTGGTTATTGAATTTGGGGGGTGTTCGGCTCATCCCTACAGGCAGCACCCAAAGAAAACCTCTGGATATGATGCTGAGCACGTGCACTCAACTTCTTTGGTCAACCATGACGAGGCCTGTTCTGATTGGAACCTGTCCTGTTAAACTGCTTTATGGTCTTGGCCACTGTGCTGCAGCTGTTTCAGGGTCTTGGCAATCTTCTTATAGCCTATGCCATCTTTATGTAGATCAACAATTTTTTTTTCAGCTCCTCAGAGAGTTCTTTGCCATGAGGTGCCATGTTGAACTTCCAGTGACCAGTTTGAGAGATTGAGAGCGATAGCACCAAATTTAACACACCTGCTCCCCATTCTCACCTGAGACCTTGTAACACTAACGAGTCACATGACAGCGGGGTGGGAAAATGGCTAATTGGGCCCAATTTGGACATTTTCACTTAAGAATGTACTGACTTTTGTTGCCAGCGGTTTAGACAGTAATGGCTGTTTACTTATTTTGAGGGGACAGCAAATTTACATTGTTATACAAGCTGTACTTACATTGTAGCAAAGTGTAATTTCTTTAGTTTTGTCACATGAAAAGTTATAATAAAATATTTACAAAATGTGAGGGGTGTACTCACTTTTGTGAGATACTGTATGTATTTAAAGCCAAAAAGGAAAACTGTATTAACTACTTATAATAATTTTCATTTAGTGGCATTAATACATGGCAGTATACATGTGGAGGTAGCCCAGCCTACTTTCACTCACAGGATCAGTGCACAGCTATAAAGTGTTGACACCCGCACAACCGCCCATTCACCTAATGTTAGGAGTGAACTGGGTGGGTTTAGTATGCTGCCATGAATTGGCCCCAGAAAAGGAAAATTTGTGGAAGTATTTAATACAATTTTTCATTTTACTGGTGCCAACATTGCAGCATACAGGAGGTAGACCAATAACTCACTAACATAATGAGAAGCTTAAGCAAATTCTATTTTAAAAGAAATGAGGAAACTCCCACCTCCTCACCAAAATCTTCTGTAGTGATGACTGCTGAAGCTAGTAGTAGTGTTGAAGGTACATACCATAAGAGGGCCAGTTGGACTGTCCTGCCTATTGTCTCCATCAATACCCATGTGCAAGGTGCTCATGAAGTCTAGTCTTTATATTCTGCCTAAAACATCAATGATGTTTTTGAGTCTTTTTTCAACATCATTGATGTCTTCCTTGATCTTCTGTAAATCCCGATTGCACACCATGATCTCCCCGATGAGGACGTGTGCACTTGCACTTGTGAACATCCACATCACCTTAAAGAAAAAAAATACACCATGTATTATAAATATTTAGGCATACATCTATTACATCTATTACCTGAAGCTGCGGTCTCAGACACTCACCTGTTGTGGTCACTATTTCGCCCACTTCATAAACCTCTCCTTTCTCCACATCCTCAGGTTATGGTTTTGGGATTTCCCCTTCTTTAGGAGGTTGGGGGTCCCTGACATCCTCTGACGTCCCAATTCTTCTCTCCCCTATGTGAATAAAATCAAGGTATACTTAGCACACAGATATTTGAGGCAAGAAATAGGAATATGGAACATTGCTTGGAAGTGTCGTAAAATTGTCGGTTTTGGCAGAGTTCCAAGCTGAAGACATGATTGTTTCCCTTTATTAAAGCTGAATACTTACCTTTTTGGGTAAAGTTTCACACATGGAGACACCCCTAGTATCCACTGGAGCACCTGTGTGGGACACCCTAAAAAGTTTGTTCTGGTGTCCCACACTAGTGCTCCTGCATCCAGATGTGTAAACAGCTGCTGAGTGCCCTCTCCTTACACTGAATCAAGTTTGCATTTCATTCTAGTTACAAACCCATCTAGACAACAATGTACTAAATTTCTTTTAATACAAATAGGCCTGAACAAATGTAGTTAACCTGCACCTGGCAAAAACATTGTATTAGTGGGCGAACGAACAAACAATGTTTACTACGAATGATTACTGTGCCCACGAACCTGAAACTTGCCATTTTAAACTGTACAACAGTAAAGAAAAGCACATGGAGCAGCACGAACGTAATAATAAGAATAGGAACACATGACAAAATACTTACTTTTTTTGCAGCACTCTTGATTCTTCTGTACTGATCCTGCTCCCTCAATTTGAGGTCTGACCATCGTTTCCTCAGTTGATCCTTGGATCGCCATACCCCAAAATTTTTCTGCAGACTTTTCACAACTTTAGTCATGATCTTGGCCTCTCTGACATTTGGGTTTGGGTAAGGTCCATGCTTCCCATCATAGTCAGCCCTCTTCAAGATGTCCACCATCTACACCATCTGTACAAAGGACATATTAGAGGCCTTAAATCTCCTCTGGGATCGGGACGTTCGTGGCTCCAGGCTTTCGTTATTGCTGCTGTCTTCATGCACTTGTTATGTCTCCTCCATGTGCTCTCCCACTGCGCCGAAAAAGACAAGGGGCGGGGAATATACGATAAAGAAGGTCAGAGGTGGGCGGAGTTTCACGCATGCATAGTGTATATAAAGAGTACTATATGATAAAGAATCAAATACAGGTCCCAACCAGGGGCAACAAAATGCAATCATGGAAAGTGTAACTTTTGAGGATTTACAAGCCTTGCAGGACCTGATGGACCTGTGGAATGAGAGCAATCCAGAGGAGGAGGGTTGGGTGTTTCATCCATCTGGAACGGGCACTGCCACATTGCAGGTTGGTGTGCCCATTCCCACGCCTCCTCCTCATTGACTCTCCCCCCTGGTGTCATTTTTGATATACCTAAGTCCTATAAATCCAAATCAAAATCCTTCCCGGTATTACAAGGTATTTCAAATATATAGGCCTTTGTGATCCAGGTGGCCAAAGAAATTAAGAGTACCAACTGGTCTACTGGACCTCAATCGAATCTCTCCAATGACTTGAAAAATGCCATGCGTAAGCTGAATTCCAATAAAGACATCATTGTGAAACCATCAGACAAAGGTGGAAACCTAGTTATAATGGACATAGAACAATATGAAAAAATGTGCCTTGACATTATTCGAAACAGTAATTGGTATAGATCAGTCCCACAGTCACATGTGAGCTATTATATGAAGCAATATAAAGACATAATAGCTAAGGCATACCATAGAGGAATTATCAATCAGGATACGTTTAAGTATTTGGATATTACCAACTTCAGAACTCCAACCTTTTACGCACTACCGAAAGTGCATACGAGCCTGTCAAATCCTCCTGGCCGACCAATCATCTCAGGCTGTGGCTCTCTGACCGAGAAGGCTAGTCAATTGATTGATGAATACCTATCCCCACATGTGAAAGGATTATTTTCCTATGTTAAGGACACTATCGAACTATTGAAAACTTTGGATGGATTGGAACTGCCTCAAGAATGTTGGTTGGTTGCTATCGATATAGAGGCCCTATATAACTATATACCACATAATAGAGGTGTGGAGGTTGTGCGGGAGTTCTTGAATGAGCGAGAGCTTGATTCAAGAAAGTACAGCGATTTCATCATTGAGATACTGGATTTCATATTGACACACAATATCTTTGTGTTTAAGGGTTCTCACTACCTCCAGGTACAGGGTGTTGCTATGGGGGCCAAATGCGCACCCTCATATGCAAACCTGTACCTGGGGGGTGGGAACGAGGTCTCTTTTCGGAAGAATCGAGATAATCAGACATCAGCCAGATTGTATCATGGCATTGATACATAGATGATGTCTTTATGATTTGGGCAGGATCAAGGGAAGATCTGATAGACTTTTTGGATGGTTTACAGGTGAACACGTATAATCTAAAATTCACATATACTTTTGATCAGGCAAGGATCACCTTATTGGATATAGAAATATTCATCAATAAAATGCTCAGTTCCACTCTTTACAAAAAAGAAACACAGCGGATAACAGTCTACTACACGCCAATAGCTTGCATCCACTAAAATTGATTAGGAGTACTCCCTATAGTCAATTTCTAAGATTAAGAGGCAATTGTACTGAAGATGCGTATTTCCAGAAAGAGGCCAACTTGCTACGTGATCGCCTAGTAGTTAGAGGGTTCAGTAGAACGTGCCTTAAAAAGGCTTTTAAACAGAGTGAAGAATCAAGATAGATTAATGTTGCTGTACAAACCCAGGCGGGATAAATCATCGACATGAACAAGGATCATTACGAAATATAATCGACAGCATGCAAAAGTAAAGAACATTTATAAAAAATTCTGGCACCTTCTGACAGCTGATCAGAGGATTTTGAAGTTTATTACACCCTATCCAAAAATTACCTATAGGCGTTCGCGATCAATAAGAGACACACTAGTAACCAGCCACCATAAAAAGTTGGAAACAGTCAAACAAAAGTCACCGGGCACCTACCCTTGTGGTAAGTGCAATTTTTGCCCTTACATTATTGAGGGGAAAAACATCCTGCTTCCAAATAAGAATATCTGGACACCAAAACATAGAGCGAATTGTCAATCGATTGGCTCCGTATACTTAATGAAATGTTGTTGCAGAGCTTTCTACGTGGGAAAGACGAAGCGTCCACTGTTTGCAGAATCAGAGACCACGTATCCCTGATCTCCAAACGTAAGATGGAGACACCGATAAGCCGACATGTAGGGCTATATCACAATTTCAATCTTAAATCCATTGGCTTCTTTAGCCTTGAACATCTACCCCAAAATGAACGTGGGGGGGGCATAGACAATAAGCTTTTGCAGCTAGAAACTCGATGGATATATTTATTAGAAGCGACCCGGCATCCAGGTCTTAATGAAGGGATAAGCTACAAACCATTTTTATAGTTTATATTCTCTTTTACCCGTCCTCTATGAGTGACCACATTTTGCTTTGAAGGTGTCATTCTCACTGTGGAGAGTCCTCTGTTATGCGGTTTAAACTATGGGCATCCTGCGCCCCCATGATGTCTGTATGTCGTGCATTTTCCCATGGAGCATGTCTCTACAACCATCACAGTGGCAACAGTAATTTGGGTTCAATGGACCGTCTGGATTGTTTTGTTGATTCCTGAGTGGAGAGGAAACTCTTTGACAAATGATATATTGTGTTTGGTATGTATATGATTATATGTAAAGATTAGCTGT
This sequence comes from Lithobates sylvaticus, assembly GCA_028564925.1. Taxonomy (NCBI): domain Eukaryota; kingdom Metazoa; phylum Chordata; class Amphibia; order Anura; family Ranidae; genus Lithobates; species Lithobates sylvaticus. The sequence goes on from CM053031.1 coordinate 126,793,626, forward strand.
AAATAATACATTTAAGTGATGAATGCAATGCACAGATGTGGCCACACAGATTCCTATCAGGTTCCTTAATTGGAATAACCAACAGAACAAATCAATTCCCCCTTTTTTTTTTGTATTCAGTTCGGTCAGCAACCACATATGGGTCCCTGTACGGACACCCAAGGGTGCACGGGGGGTTGGCTGATCCATCTTTAATATGATGGCGCCCTCCCGCTGTATGCCCGCCCTGAGGTCCTCTATTGCTACGGCATTCCACTAACAGTCAGCCCTGCCATGAATTTACATCACATGCTCCCAGACGGCCAATTACATTGTAGTCTTGGAGCTGTCTGCACAGCAGTTCTGTGCAGCGGCAGCGCACACATCGGAGGACTTTACTTCTGGTTTCCGGCTATCAGTCCATGGTATGCGGACGTCCCCTAGATGTCCGCATGGTGCCATTAGCGGCGTGATGTCAAACGCCAAAATTTTGCGCCAACGGGGAGCGATATTTAAACCACACAGGGAGTCAGTGTGGTTGTGGAGCTCATGAGAAATACAGATGGCGTTCTGAGGTAATTTTTTCTTGATCACAAGGAGTAGCGAGGGCTTGTCCATCACATATTGGACTTGATTTTTTCATAGATTAGATCCTTATGTGTGTGTTTTTTTACTTACTTTGATTACCGTAGATTTATGCCAACTATCTCCAGAATATATGGTGGTATGTGCGCCTGGTTATGCATTGGCTCCACATTGGCCCTTTCTTTCCCTATGCAACCTTTTTGTGCGTTATGGGATTATAGGCATGCTGGATGAAGTTGTCACACAACAGCAGCATATACAGAGGTGAGGAGGCTATCTCTATTTTCAAATTTGTGATACAATCTTTCATTAACTCATAGTGATATATATTCTCTTGTCTATTTTTTAAACTTCTCAGATGTGCATAACATTCCATACTTGGGCTCCGTATGCATGAGCTCCCAATTTAGGTATTAAATATTCAACAGATGAATGTGAATGTGGTGAGTCTGGGTCTTTTATTGGCATAGACTATAGATTATAAGTTTAAAATATTTTTATATATATATTACAGTTATTGTCATATACATATTTGTTGATAACAACTAAAATTAACAAATACTACATCCCTCCCTATGGGTGACCCGACACGGTTGGGACCGATTCTTGAAAGCACTTTATAAGGGGTTACCCCCCTAAGGTTCTCTGACTGTGCTCACTCTAAGACCCCCATTTGAGGTAGGGAGTGTTGTACTTTATGGGCTCTTTCCGTTAGTGGGTTGGTTGTTTCCCCGGTGGTTGTTGTTTGGATGGGGGGTTGGGTTGGGGGTTGTGTGCCCCCCTCTTTTTCCTTTTTTTTTTTGGGGGGGGGGGGGGGGGGGGTTGGATGTATAGAACAAATTTTTGGGGAGGATCTTGGTTGATCTTTGTGTGGCTATATTTGGTGCACTTTCTGATGAATTGTATATTAATTTGTATATTTCTTTTTTCCTATACACCTAAGGTTGAATACATTATATCTTCTTCTTTTAAAATGTATGAATTAAATAACCTCGCCCTCTTTCCTGATGAAGCCTTGTTGGCGAAACATGTAGAAGTTGTTGGACGTAGGATTATATGTATGTGAATACAGTACTGTCACTGTCTGGAATAGGAATTATGTGTATACAGCTATGACTCTGAATGTAACTGTACTCACTACTTTTACTTGTTTTTCTAAATAAATGATTTACATGTATTTTTACATTAAATTTTAATTTGTGTCTTTATAGTACGTACCTTTAAAATCCCATGTCTTCATTTCTGTTACTGAATAAATTCAAGGTATACTTAGCACACAGATATTTGAGGTAAGAAATAGGAATATGAAACATTGCTTGGAAGTGTCGTAAAATTGTCGGTTTTGGCAAGCTGAAGACATGATTTATTTCCCTTTATTAAAGCTGAATACTTACTTTTTTGGGTAAAGTTTCACACATGGAGACACCCCTAGTATCCACTGGAGCACCTGTGTGGGACACCCTAAAAAGTTTGTTCTGGTGTCCCACACTAGTGCTCCTGCATCCAGATGTGTAAACAGCTGCTGAGTGTCCTCTCCTTACACTGAATCAAGTTTGCATTTCATACTAGTTACAAACCCATCTAGACAACAATGTACTAAACTTCTTTTAATACAAATAGGCCTGAACAAATGTAGTTTGGCAAAAACATTGTATTAGTGGGCGAGCGAACAAACTATGTTTACTACGAACGATTATTGTGCCCACAAACCTGAAACTTGCCATTTTAAACTGTACAACAGTAAAGAAAAGCACATGGAGCAGCACGAACGTAATAATAATAGGAACACATGACAAAATACTTACTTTTTTGCAGCACTCTTGACTCTTCTGTACTGATCCTGCTCCCTCAATTTGAGGTCTGACCATCGTTTCCTCAGTTGATCCTTGGATCGCCGTACCCCAAAATTCTTCTGCAGACTTTTCACAACTTTAGTCATGATCTTGGCCTTTCTGACATTTGGGTTTGGGTAAGGTCCATGCTTCCTATCATAGTCAGCTCTCTTCAAGATGTCCACCATCTACACCATCTGTACAAAGGACATATTAGAGGCCTTAAATCTCCTCTGGGATCGGGACGTTCGTGGCTCCGGGCTTTCGTCATTGCTGTTGTCTTCATGCACCTGTTGTCTCTCCGCCATGTGCTCTCCCACTGCGCCGAAAGACAAGGGGCAGGGAATATACTATAAAGAAAGTCAGGGGCGGGCGGAGTTTCACTCATGCACAGTGTATATAAAGCGTAACATGCGTGTGTCTTATATACGATCTGGGAGAGGAGGACGGAGTAGCGGAAGTGCCGATCGTTTTAACGAAGGTACAAATTTAACTTGGGGCATCAGTGGCCTATACAGCTTAGAGATTGAGGCCTATATTGGAACAAGATTATGCGAGTTTAGCCTAACATTAGGGTTTGTCTTGTGTTGTGTCTTGCAGAGAAAATGGATCGATTCAACGATCATGATTTCCTCCCTCAATTCATTGATTTGTACAGAGATCTGCCCTGTCTGTGGCAGACAAAACACCCATTTCATGCAAATCGACTAAAGAGGAAGGCAGCGCTGGATACATTGCTGGAATTTGTGAAGCTGCAGATCCCCAAGGCAGACATTAACTATTTGAAGTGCAAAATTGGTGGCATGAGGAGCACATATAATAGGGAACGCAAGAAGTTCCAGGATTCCCAGAGATCTGGAGCAGCAGCAGATGACGTTTATGTACCCAGGCTGTGGTACTATGACAGACTGTGATTTCTGTCAGACTGAAATCAGGCCATCGCTCTCAACCCTTCCTTCCACTCTTCCTTTCACCCCAGCTGAGGCTTCCAACGTCCAACCTGGGCCTTCCACCCAGTCAGAAGATGTGAAGGAGCCCAGCTTGAGTCAGGTATAGCATTGTTCAACATATTTCTCAAAATTGTGTGTGATTGATGAACACTGAACTAAAACTCAAAACTAATTTCCCTTTTTCATACACCGGAAATCCTCAGCCAGGAGGAGGCTGTAGAAAGTGGCAGCCATAAGGTGGCAGGGGGAATTGGCAGCCAGGAGGTGGCGGGGGTAAGTGGCAGCCAGTAGCCAGAATCCCTGGTCCCTCCTCTCCACCTTCAACAATAAAGATCCAGGAAGGGGAGGAGCATGGAGGAGTCAGCACTTGGGTTAATTCAGCAGGCTTCTGCAGCCCTCAGAACTCCACCAGTCTTCTGAAGGCCTTTGCTTGCATGGCTGCCAACATAATGCAGGAAATGGAGGTGGGCCAATGCCTCTTTTGTGAGGAACTGATGTATATGGCCCTAAATAAGGGGTCGAGGGGTGAAATCACAAGCAAAACCCACCTGTGTGAGTTGGACCATCCTCCTCCTCCACCTCCTGCCACAACTCAAACACCAGAGCCACAGACTGGAAGCAAGCGTGAAAGCAAGCGTGTAAGGAAGACAAGAGAGTGATGGCCTGGGTTCAGTCTGGTCTGGAAAAAGACGCAGGCTGTTCTAAGACCACAGCCTGGGGACATATATGTCATCTGCTGCTGTTCCTGATCTCTCAGAGTCCTGGACCGGATTATGCTCCCTATTAAATGGACTCCTCAGGCTCCCAATGTTGCCTATCAAATAGTTGATGTGTGCCCTGGGATACAAAGGCTTCGCTAATTTCACCAGTTTATCCAGTGTTGTCTTCCTCTTTATTTTGTTATGGCTCCTAATAAATGTATATTTATTTTCTTAAATCATTGGCTATGTGTTATAATGCTCCTTGAGGTTAAAAAATACAAGATAATAATGGTATTGTGGTAACTTGACACACAAAACGCAAAAAAAATATTATGGAGATCACTAGAAAAAAAAAAAAAACAGATCTTGATTTACAAAAAAAAGGAGATTACTATAAACAAAAATTAAAAACATTATTCTGGAGATCTGGCAAAAAAAATATGAAAATTTTATTCGTGAGATCACAAGAAATAAATCAGTTTGTCAGAACTCTGTGTGAATATCAGCTGCAAAACAACTTCATTATTCTAGCATTATAAAGAAGAAGAGAATGTGCTGCATTGAATTATTACAAAATTAGCAGTGTAACGAATGTGCTATCTCCATTACAAACGCTAGTTTTACCATACCGAGCGCTTCCTTCTCATACTTGATTCAGAGCATGCGTGACATTTTGTGCATCGGAATTGTGCACACGCACTCGGAAATTCTGACAATGGATTTTGTTCTTGGAAAATTTGAGATCCAGCTCTCAAATTTTTGTTCTCGGAAATTCCGACCAAAAAATGTCACATGGTCTGAATGTCAGACAACAAGCTCCCATCGAACAGTTGTTGTCGGAAAATCCGATTGTGTGTATGCAGCATTAGTCGTGCACTCCACATATCTGGTCTTTATGGAAGAGTGGCAAGAAGAAAGCCATTGTTGAAGGAAAGCCGAAGGAAGTCCCGTTTGCAGTTTGTGAGAAGCCATGTGTGGGACACAGTAAAAATGTTGAAGAAGGTGCTCTGGTGAGATGAGACCAAAATTTAACTTTTTGGCCTAAAAGCAAAACGCTGTGTGTGGCGGAAAAATAACACTGCACATCACCCTGAACACACCATCCCTTTTCTTCAGCAGTAACAGGGAAGCTCCTCAGAGTTGATGGGAAGATGGATTGAGCCAAATACAGGGCAATCTTAGAATAAAACCTGTTTGAGTCTGCAAAACACTTGAGACCGGGGTGGAGGTTCACTTTCCAACAGGACAACGACCCTAAACATACAGCCACAGCTACAATGGAATGGGTAGTTTGAAGCATATTCATGTGTTAGAATGGCCCAATCAAAGTCCAGACCTTAATATAATTGAGAATCTGTGACAAGACTTCAAAATTGCTGTTCAAAGATGCTCTCCATCAAATCTGACAGAGCTTGAGCTATTTTGCAAAGAAGAATGGGCAAACATGTCAAACTCTAGATGTGCAAAGCTGTTAGAGCCATCCCCAAAAAGACTTGCAGCTGTAATTGCAGCAAAAGTTGGTTCTACAAAGTATTGACTTAGGGGGGCTGAATACAAATGCACGCCACACTTTCACATATTTATTTGTAAAAAAATTTGAAAACCATTTATCATTTTCTTTCCACTTTACAATTATGTACCACGTTGTGTTGGTCTATCACAAGCAGTAGTGACCACTATCCCCAAACCAGATAGTGGTCACTACTGCTTGTGGCATCTTAACTTGGTAATTTTATAGATAGACCACGTTGTGTTGGTCTATCACACCCCCTGTTCGGTTTGCACCAGAACTTGCAAACAGGCAAAAAATTTGTGCGAACACGCAAAACACCGTTATAGTCTATGGGACACGAACATGAAAAATAAAAAGTGCTAATTTTAAAAGCTTATATTCATGTTATTGCCATAAAAAGTGTTTGGGGACCTGGGTCCTGCCCTAGGGGACATGTATCAATGCAATTTTTTTTTTAAATGACCGTTTTTTCTTTGCGTGCCCCAGTTAAAGGTCTGGAGTGGATTTGGGGGGACCCCCATGCCATTTTTTATTTTTGCGTGGGGTTCCCCTTAAAATCCATACCAGACCTGAAGGGCCTGGTGGGGGGGGGGGGGACGCAAGGTTTTAAAACATTTTTGGCACAGGGTTCCTCTTAATATCCATACCAGACCCAAAGGGCCTGTTAATGGACTGGGGGGAAACCCATGCCATTTTTTTCAATTATTTTTATGTATATTGTCAAGATCCGGCAACACGTTACAGTCGCAAGCAGTTTTAAATTACAAATGTAATTTTGCTGCTCTCATTCATAAAACCACAGTATGTATGGCCGCTATGTAAGCAGCCTTACATAGTGTGGCGCATGGACTCAGCCCCCTGAGCCATGATTGGTCAAAGGCACCCTGCCTTTGACCAATCATGGCTCTCACAGCAGAGCACGCTGTGATTGGCCAAAGCATGCAGGTCAGGTGCATGCTTTGGCCATGCATTGATGGTCTTGCCGTTCATTATGGGGTGTTCCACAGGTGCTCAAATTTCCCGCAAACACCTCATAATGTTTAGTGTTCGCCCGTTTGCCGAAAACTAAACATTATGGGTGTTTGCGGGAAATTTGAGTGTTGAAAAATTGAAATTGTTCGACTCAAACATCAGGCTCATCCCTACTCAGCATATTTTCAAATAGCTGTTCTTTTTATTCAATGTTTTTGAAGTTTTTTAACCTATGCGTACTTAGCTACCACATTAATATCACAATTGTACTTTGAGCCCTCGTTTACACCAGTGCAGCTTTGAAATCACGCTACTCCAGCATGATTTCAGAGCTGTAGATCAGTGCGATTTGGATGTGCAATTTCATTGCAGCTTCTTTTAACAAACGTAAATGAAAGTCGCAACTAAATTGCAGAAAAAAATTGCAGAAAAATAGTTTAATGATTTGAAGGGTTTCATTGCATGACAAATGTCATTTGTATGACGAAGGGCTGAAAATAACAAGGTGCAATACATAGGTAGGCTAGTTTTAAATAGGTAGTTGAAAAGAATGTGAATATGCAATTCAATATGCAATCCAAAGCATTCAAATTGGAATGCAGTTTTAAATAGAATTGAACATTTCTTTTACACCTTCCCTACTCCATCCAAAGCTAAAAAAAGTTTTGGTTTTAGATACACTTTAACCCTAGTTTTACATCCATGTGGTTGCGGTTGATGCAGGTTTTCAGATGCATTTTTGAACATGCGTTTTATATATTTTTTTTCTCTTTAACAAACTGTGTATATCTGGTGGTTGTTAAGGAGTCACCTTGTCCTTAACAACCGATAAGTTCCCCGATGACAGCTGAATGTAAAAACAAGACTTGCCGGTAATAAAAAAAAATTGGCAAAAAAATTGCGTGGGGTCCCCCCCAATCCATACCAGGCTCTTCAGGTCTGGTATTGATTTTAAGGGCAACCCCACACCAAAAGAAAACCAAAATGGAGTTGGCCTTATGTGTTGCTATGCCCATTACAGGTAGTATTAGGGGTGCAACGGATCAAAAAACTCACTGATCGGATCGTTCCTCGGATCAGAGTCACATATCGGATAATTTTTCGGATCAGCAAATAATAATTGAATTTTCAAAAACCTGTGAAAATTCCACCATCATACAGTCCCCACTGTAATATCCACGTAATCTCCCCCACTGTAATATCCACGTCATCTCCCCCACTGTAATATTGTCTGAGTATGGCCGAGTATTGGCTGGGTATCGCAGAGTATTGGCTGGGTATCGCAGAGTATTGGCTGGGTATCACAGAGTATTGGCTGGGTATCGCCGAGTATTGGCTGGGTATCGCCAAATATTGGAAGGGTATCGCAGAGTATCGCTGAGTATGGCAGGGTAATGCAGAGTATTGGCAGGGTATTGCAGAGTATTGTCAGGGTAATGCAGAGTATTGGCAGGGTAATGCAGGGTAATGCAGCGTAATGGCAGAGTATTGCAGAGTAATGGCAGGGTAATGCAGGGTAATGCAGGGTAATGCAGAGTATTGGCAGGGTAATGCAGGGTAATGCAGAGTATTGGCAGGGTAATGCAGGGTAATGCAGAGTATTGGCAGGGTAATGCAGGGTAATGCAGAGTATTAGCAGGGTAATGCAGGGTAATTCAGAGTATTGGCAGGGTAATGCAGAGTTTGTTTACAAGTGACCGCTTTGTCAATTGACCAAAATGTACCAAGATGGCCGCCGCTCCGGAGCTAGGCTTAAGCCGCGGCCTTTCCTAAGGTCGAGGCCGCGGAGCGCTCCGCAGATCGCAGGGTGTGCCGATCCGAACAGGGTGACCCGTTCGGATCACGGATCGGTGACGATCCGTTGCACCCCTAATTTGTATAGTGACTTCATTGCAATAATATGGAGTTAGATATATTATCTAAGAGCATATGTTTACAGAGGCTCTTTCCCTAAATTGATATGTAAATAAACCAGTTGTATAGGTTTTGGAGCTGAGCAGAGGAAGTTTGTAGGCCGAAAGTTGGTGGGAGGGGCTTGGGGAGTTTTTGAAAGAAACGTGTTCGGACAGGAGATGTGTTTGGAAGGACAAAAGGGAAGACATGGATGCGAGGAGCTCGAGAACTTTGAAGAACTTTTGAGTTGGACTGAGCAAGGAACCATGAAGGACATTACATCTTAAACCATAAGTTGAGTAACTGTTTAGTTTACTTAATGCGTACATATTGTACATGCTTATATTTGTAGGCATATCTTTGTAAGCTATGAGTTGTGTTTTATTGTGTATCCTACTGTTGTATGTGCATTTTTTCATGTTTTTTAAAGCATTGATACACTACAGAAGTCTAAGCTTCCTTGGTTTTACCGAGAACTTAGAGATAGATGCAAAGCATAACATCTTGTCCCCATCAACATGCACCAAATCACCTCCCTGTGTTGAGGGAATGTGGCCTGGTATGGGTCGGGGGGGGGGGGCGCTCACTTTATTGACACCTTTTTTATTGCCAACAATTCTTGTTTTTATATTCAACAGTCAGTGGGGAATCCCGCTGATAGCTGATGACTCATCGGTTGTTAAGGACTCGGCATTTGGCTTCCCAGTCTGCTGCTTAACAACCAGCTATACACAGTTTGTTATTCAGAAAAAACAAAACAATTTGCATGTGAAAACGCAACACTTGCGTTTTTTTTATGTGGATCCATTGAAGTATATTACATGCAAAATGCAATCTTCTGCGAGGAAAAAGGTCCCTGACCCTTTCCAAAAATGCATCAGCTGAAAAAGGCATAGATGTGAACGTGTACCATAGGAAACCATGTTAAATGAACAGTAGTATTTTTCTGCAAACTGCAAAACGCACTAAAAATGCATAGGTGTGAACCTAGTGTAACTGTTTTACCTGCTAAAAGAATTTCAATTCCTCTTAACCCCCTATCACGCACACATCACTGCTGGTGCTCTGACCCTGATTTACCTTAGCATACTCACTTAGAGGCAGGACAGAGAAGAGGGGCAGGGGAGACTTCAGTCACAGACAGGGATGGATGGTGAGCTCACTCACCCCTTGGCAGTCAGCACCTCTCATCCAGATGTATCTGAGGCTGCTGGTCTTCAAATTTCCCATCCCCACTTTCCTTTTCTGAGGTACAGCGCCGGGAATTGGAGTGTGGGCAGACACAGAAGGGTAGGAGCGGGAGATAGAGGTGCAGATCGGGCCCTCTCTCCTTTCCCATCTGTGTGTGTGTTTGGGGGGATTCATAGTGCTGGCTTTGGGCAGTGTGAAAGAGAGTGTACAACACACACTCTCAGCTTAGACAACTGCAGCAAGCAACCCTGCTGGAAAGCCATAGTCCAGTCTGAATAATGTGTCTGGGTCTCAGACAGTCTGAAACCCGGACGCATGATTCCAAACCCGAACTGTCCAGGTGAATCCCAAACAGGTGGCAACCCTAACCTGGGATGATGTAACTCCCATGCATGTGCATGGCCGCAGATATTACTATTATAGACTGGACATGTGCAGTTCAGTGTATACACAAAAGACGAATGCAAACAGGAAGGTAGGAAGCTTTTATTGAAGAAAAAAAGGGGGGAGGTTAACCAAGTGTGTCATATGCCGCGTACACACGAACGGACTTTCCCGCGGGATTGTCCGCCGGACAATCCCCCCGTGTGTGGGCGCCGGCGGACTTTTTGGCGCCAAAAGTCCGGCGGACTAGGTTTTAAGTTTTGTTTTAAAATTATCCGCTGGACTTGGCAGTCCGGCGGACAATCCCGCCGTTAGTATGCTAGTCCGCCGGACTTTTGAAAATTAACGGATTTGCCGATCATCGGAAAGTCTGTTCATTTAGCATGTGACTTCAGGTAGACGGAGCTAGCGAAGGCAGTGAATGCCGCCGCGTTAGCCCCGTCACCTGGCATCCTAGCATCCTCCGGGACTGTGACATCACAAGGGGGCGGGGTCACCATGTGACATGAGCATGTGACCCTGTCCCCTTGTCCCTATATAAGTCCCAGCACAGCGCGGCTCTGGCATTCTGGCCAGAGAGAGCGACGAGTCAACATCGGAAGAAGAAGAAGAGGAAGAAGAAGAAGACGAAGGCGGCCGCGCAGAAAATGACGACAGCGGCAAGAACAGAACAGAAGAGACCCCGGAAGACCCCCGAAGGCGGATCGAGACCCCCAGACGACGGCGTCGACGACGAAGAAGGTAGCTGGGCTCCTCTGCTCGGTAAAAGAGCTAGGTAAATGAGCGGAGGAGTCCGGCGAGAAGAACCCCAAGACAGAAGAAGACCCCCGGAGCAGTGCAATAAAATATTTTTAAAAAATTGTGTGTTTTTTTTATTTACACTTTACACCTTAGGTGAATGGTTAGGGGTACATCCTCATTCACATAGGGTGGGGGCCGGGATCTGGGGGCCCCCTTATTAAAGGGGGCTCCTGGATTACGATAAGCCCCCGCCTGCAGACCCCGACAACCAATGGCCAGGGTTGTCGGGAAGAGGCCCTTGTCCTCATCAACATGGGGACAAGGTGCTTTGGGGTGGGGGGGCCGCACGGTCCCCCTTTCCCCAGGGCACCCCCCATGTTGAGGGCACGCGGCCTGGTACGGCTCAGGAGGGGGGGGCGCTCGCTCGTCCCCACCCCTTTCCTGGTCTGCCGGGCTGCGTGCTCGGATAAGGGTCTGAGATGGATTTGGGGAGGGCCCCACGCCGTTTTTTAGGCGTGAGGATTCCCTTTAAATCCATGCCATGTGACGGGGCTAGCGCGGCGGCATTCACTGCCTTCGCTAGCTCCGTCTACCTGAAGTCACGTTCTAAATGAACGGACTGCTCCGTGTGTGGGCAAGTCCGTTCATTTTCAAAAGTCCCGTGGACTTTTTCCCACGGATTGTCCGCCGGAGAAGTCCGGGCGTGTGTGGGCAAGTCATACGCTCGGAAGTCCGGGCGTGTGTGGGCAAGTCACGCGCTCGGAAAGTACGGCGGTTTGTCCGCTGGACTAGGTCCGGCGGACAAAGTCCAAACGTGTGTACGAGGCAATAGGCATAAAGTCTCCACTATTCTCCTAAACTAAGAAAACAGAGATGATATTTCTCCTAATTAACAAAATGGACCAGAAGCCCCTTTGTTAATTAGAAGTGATTTGCCACCTTCCATGCCATATATGAGTGCTTAGTAGCCTGTTGCTCTGGATCCCACTGCTGGCTCCCACCCTCCTTCTCCTGTATGCAGGCTCTGCACCTATAGAGTATTCACTGTACAGGCAGAGAGAGACACATGAGTTGCCTGCTAGTTCACTTCCCATACTACACATTTAAGCTAGTGAGGATCAGTGGCTGTTTTTATACTACCATGATCTCTTTGTTAATTAGGCACAGATTTTCACCGGGTTTTATTTTGCTGTAAAACAGAAAGTGGCGTGGGTGGTGCAGACAGACCTGAAACAGGTCAATCCTCTTTAATAGGAATCATCTGAGTGTTGCTCTGAACTTATATTATGTTTAGGATGTTTGGTATGGCTGAACCTGACAGCTTCCCACTGTCAATGGTTGCTAAGGAAGCAGCTGGTACTTTCACCCTATGTCCTTACAAACCAATGATGTCACCCAGCTTCTTCACATACAGTATGTAAGAAAAAGGGTGGGGGTGACATCATTGCTTAAATATTGCCACATGATCAATTTTGGGCACTGATGTCACCACTACCCCCACCTTTGTCTTATATATTCATTGAGCTGTCATTCCACAAGTGGAGGGTTCTCATTTGGTTGTCAGGTTTTTCCTTTTGGAGGGCATCAGGTGATTGATGTGCTCCAATCTTGTGAGACATTTTTTTTTTAAATAATGGACTTAATAACAGACTTGTCAAATACAGTATAGTTTGTGTTTTTATGTACACTTTACATTTTTGTGAATGAGTAGGGGTACTGGCTTTTTACCTATCTCCACTGGGTGTATCATAGACTCCTCTGCCACCTAGGATCATGATCCTTTAGAGAAACTGCTCCTTGGTAACCCTGGTATTGCAATAACCTTATTCTCTGTTTTACAACCTATATTGTATTGTGTTACATTTATATCTGTTTGCCACTCTGACTCTGTTGGCATTGTCAGTTTCTACTCTGCATCTATTCAATAAAGTTCAGGGTAAAGTCACCCTCTGACTGCTATTTATGCATCCTAATCAGCTAATCATGCATCCTGTTATCTTTTTTTTTTTTTTAATTCTTTATTTATTTCAAAGTTTTCAATACAAACATAGTACATTTTCCCTTCCCCACCCGATCTTCCCCTACCTCCCCTCCAGGTGTCAATCGACATCAGTTCTACTTCTTTGCTCAGTTCGTGAAACGTGATTAATTTACCTCTTTTAATGATATCCCTTAAACGTGCTCCACCCTTTTTAATCCAGTTTCCCCATAATTTACTCCTACCGGGTTAAAAAAAAACATTATTTTTTAAATTTATCAAAGGGGAATTATATTCCCATTTATTTTTTCTGTGTACTCTATCCCATATTTTTAAAGTGACTCGTGTAATTTCATGTGTATCCTCTTCTATTAACCTAAATTTTGGTGGATTCCATATTACGTGCCCCCAGTCCCTATTTCCCAAAACATTTTCTAAATTAACCCATCTTTTTTTAACTCCCTCTTTTGTCCATTCAGTGATTCTTGATAGTGCAATTGCATTGAAGTATTGTTCAAAGTCTGGCAAAGCAAGGCCCCCTTGTTTTTTCGACCTGGACAGGATTTCTGCTGAGATACGAGCTTTTTTATTGGACCAAATAAATCTAGAGATAATCCCCCTTAAAATCCTGAAAAAGACTTTGGGGACAGCTATTGGGAGCATTTGAAACTTATAATTTATTTTTGGGGCTATGATCATTTTCACAGCGTTTACCTTCCCCATCCATGACAGCGGGCTATGGGTCATGTTTTTTATTTCCTTTTTAATCTCATCTAGTAGTGGTATGTAATTTATCTGGTAAATCTTCCTTAATGTCCCTGATAGTTTTATTCCTAGGTATTTTATATTTTCCTTCCATGGGAACTGGAACTCTTTAGCTAAATGAGCTACTTCTGCTTGGTTTATGTTAATATTAAGAATTTCTGATTTAGTTGGATTAACTTTAAAATTAGACACCAGGCCATATGTTCTTAGTACCTTAAGCAGATTGGAGAGGGATATTCGGGGATTGGACAGGAAAAACAGGACGTCGTCCGCGAAAGCCGCGTACTTATATGTCTCGTCTCCTACCTCAATCCCTTTTATATCTGGTGAATTGCGTATAGTTGATAACAGCGGTTCCAGGGCTAGTACAAACAGAAGAGGGGACAGGGGGCAGCCTTGACGAGTTCCGTTTTTCATAGAGAACGGCTGGGAGAGGAGCCCATTGACCCTCACCCTCGCCTGTGGTTGATCATATAATATCCTAATCCAGCTTAGCATTCTCGGACCTATACCCATTGCTTCTAGTGTAGCAAACATATGTCCCCAGTCTATCCTGTCAAACGCCTTCTCGGCGTCTATTGACAGAAATAGACTGGGGACATCCCCCCTCCTACATGCCTGTATAAGGAGTAGAGCTCTAATCCCATTATCCCTCCCCTCCCGCCCCGGGACAAATCCTGCCTGATCTGGGAATATCAATTCGGACATCTTATTTTTTAACCTATTAGCCAGTACCTTCGCGAACAGCTTGGTGTCTGTATTCAGGAGGGCAATTGGGCGGTAGCTTGAACAAAGCGTCCTATCCTTTCCTTCCTTCAAAATCAATGTTATTGATGCCATTAAGGCCTCTCTATCCATGCCTCTCTCTCCTCCCAGGGAGTTCCAATACTGGCACAGTCTGGGCACCAGAATATCTCGGTATCTTTTAAAATAAATAACAGAAAATCCATCGGGGCCTGGACTTTTACCAGCAGAGGAACTCCTCAGGGCCTCATAAATTTCCAACTCTGTGATCGGTTCCTCCATAATACTACTATCCTCTGCCGATAATGGGGGGACCTCGCTATTCCTCAAAAAATTCCTGCACTCTTCACTTTCCGCTTGTGATATCGCATCTTTAACTTTTACATCATATAAAGCTTCATAGTAGGCTCTGAACTCTTTAGCTATGTCCTTAGTCAGATTTACCATTGAGCCGGTTTTATTTTGAATTTTATCGATATAATTGACTTCCCTCTTTTTTTTAAGTATTCTGGCTAGGTGTTTGCTGCTTTTGTTTCCCCACATTTGTCTTTCTCTGTCCAATTTATGGAACCACTTCCTCGCCTCCTGTTCCATTTCTATTTTTAGTTCCTCTCTTTTATTTAACAGTCTATGGTAGGTGTCCCCCTTTCTTACTATGTCGTCCCTGTGTTCCTGTTCCAGTTCCCGTATCTCTCCCGCCAGCCATGCCCGGTGTGCCCTTTTTTCTCTTTTTTTACCCCTTTCCCCCTTTCCCCAGGGCACCCCCCATGTTGAGGGCACGCGGCCTGGTACGGCTCAGGAGGGGGGGGGCGCTCGCTCGTCCCCACCCCTTTCCTGGTCTGCCGGGCTGCGTGCTCGGATAAGGGTCTGAGATGGATTTGGGGAGGGCCCCACGCCGTTTTTTAGGCATGAGGATTCCCTTTAAATCCATGCCATGTGACGGGGCTAGCGCGGCGGCATTCACTGCCTTCGCTAGCTCCGTCTATCTGAAGTCACGTTCTAAATGAACGGACTGCTCCGTGTGTGGGCAAGTCCGTTCATTTTCAAAAGTCCCGTGGACTTTTCCCACGGATTGTCCGCCGGAGAAGTCCGGGCGTGTGTGGGCAAGTCACACGCTCGGAAGTCCGGCGTGTGTGGGCAAGTCACGCGCTCGGAAAGTCCGGCGGTTTGTCCGCTGGACTAGGTCCGGCGGACAAAGTCCAAACGTGTGTACGAGGCAATAGGCATAAAGTCTCCACTATTCTCCTAAACTAAGAAAACAGAGATGATATTTCTCCTAATTAACAAAATGGACCAGAAGCCCCTTTGTTAATTAGAAGTGATTTGCCACCTTCCATGCCATATATGAGTGCTTAGTAGCCTGTTGCTCTGGATCCCACTGCTGGCTCCCACCCTCCTTCTCCTGTATGCAGGCTCTGCACCTATAGAGTATTCACTGTACAGGCAGAGAGAGACACATGAGTTGCCTGCTAGTTCACTTCCCATACTACACATTTAAGCTAGTGAGGATCAGTGGCTGTTTTTATACTACCATGATCTCTTTGTTAATTAGGCACAGATTTTCACCGGGTTTTATTTTGCTGTAAAACAGAAAGTGGCGTGGGTGGTGCAGACAGACCTGAAACAGGTCAATCCTCTTTAATAGGAATCATCTGAGTGTTGCTCTGAACTTATATTATGTTTAGGATGTTTGGTATGGCTGAACCTGACAGCTTCCCACTGTCAATGGTTGCTAAGGAAGCAGCTGGTACTTTCACCCTATGTCCTTACAAACCAATGATGTCACCCAGCTTCTTCACATACAGTATGTAAGAAAAGGGGTGGGGGTGACATCATTGCTTAAATATTGCCACATGATCAATTTTGGGCACTGATGTCACCACTACCCCCACCTTTGTCTTATATATTCATTGAGCTGTCATTCCACAAGTGGAGGGTTCTCATTTGGTTGTCAGGTTTTTCCTTTTGGAGGGCATCAGGTGATTGATGTGCTCCAATCTTGTGAGACATTTTTTTTTTTAAATAATGGACTTAATAACAGACTTGTCAAATACAGTATAGTTTGTGTTTTTATGTACACTTTACATTTTTGTGAATGAGTAGGGGTACTGGCTTTTTACCTATCTCCACTGGGTGTATCATAGACTCCTCTGCCACCTAGGATCATGATCCTTTAGAGAAACTGCTCCTTGGTAACCCTGGTATTGCAATAACATTATTCTCTGTTTTACAACCTATATTGTATTGTGTTACATTTATATCTGTTTGCCACTCTGACTCTGTTGGCATTGTCAGTTTCTACTCTGCATCTATTCAATAAAGTTCAGGGTAAAGTCACCCTCTGACTGCTATTTATGCATCCTAATCAGCTAATCATGCATCCTGTTATCTTTATCACTAATCATGTTGCTGGATGACAAGTATTTGAAGAGCCAGAAGAATGGATAAGTAGATTAATCTTTGGTGTTTCTTCAAAATAACTAAATTATAATAAAATTGGTAAGAAAATGGCTATGGCTAAAACAGTGTTTCTCAAACTTTTTTTGTCTTGCAGCGCACCAAAAAGATCAAAGAATTTTCATAGCACACCTGAAAAGATTTAACAATTTTTGTGGTCAGCAGTAAATATAATATATACAAAAGCAGCAGTCTTGTGTGAGCCCCAATATTATAGATGACTGTCATCTGTTTATTTCCGTGTTATCACGTGATAAAGGGTCTGCTATGATTGACCCTTTACCCAATCTATGATCAGCCATGTCCCCCAGGGGGCTGCGCGGGAAGCGGGTGAATGGGAGGATGTCCATGTCCCGGCAATTTAGCCCACGCTGTAGCCATTTTTCGGCTTTTGCCTGGGCGACAAGTGGTTAAACACTTTGTTTTTTTAGAGCTTTCAGTAGCTGATTTATTCACTTACTTGTATGCAGCTTCTTTATCCTTGCCTATGTTCCAATTTAAGCCATTTATAAACAGCAATCCAGAAATAGACATGCACCTCCCATCATTTTTTTAATAATACGGCAGTACATGGACACAATGTACATGGACTGGGCTAAATTAAGGCTGGGTTCACACATATGCGAATTGGATGTGGGTTTCCCGTGCATTCCAATTCGCATTACAGCTGAGTGTGACTGGCTCTCAATGGAGCCGATTCACACAGGTCCAGGCTGCCTGCAGTCTGCATTTAAAAAGGGTCCTGTACGGCTTTGGGTTTGACCAGGTGCGAATTCAGGCAAAAATTCTAACATGATTCACACCTGAACCGGTGAACAGGGACCCCACGCACGAACCCACAGCTGCATATGTGTGAACACAGCCTAAAAGATATTATGTATGTGGACAGGAAAGAAGAGAGTTGGCAACGGTAAAATGCACTATAACTGTTACTGATAAAGAAAAAGTATGTTCACTTTAACCACTTTAAGACCAGCCTCGTTTTGGATTTTAGGTGTTTACATGTTTTAAAACAGTTTTTTTTTGCTAGAAAAAAACTTAGAACCCCCAAACATTATATATTGTTTTTTTTTAACACACTAGAGAATAAAATGGCGGTCGTTGCAATACTTTTTTTCACACCGTATTTGCGCAGCGGTCTTGCAAGCGCACTTTTTTTGGAAAAAATTCCCTTTTTTGAATAAAAAAATAAGACAACAGTAAAGTTAGTCCAATTTTTTTATATATTGTGAAAGATAATGTTACGCCGAGTAAATTGATACCAAACATGTCACGCTTCAAAATTGCGCCCGCTCGTGGAATGGCATCAAACTTTTACCCTCAAAAATCTCCATAGGCGACGTTTAAAAAATTCTACAGGTTGCATATTTTGCCTTACAGAGGAGGTCTATGGCTATAATTATTGCTCTCGCTCTACCGATCGCGGCGATACCTCACATGTGTGGTTTGACCACCGTTTTCATATGCGGGCGCTACTCACGTATGCGTTCGCTTCTGCGCACGAGCTCGTCTGGACGGGGCGCTTTAAAAAAAAATTTTTTTGTTTTTCTTATTTATTTTTCTTGATTTTATTTATTTTTACACAGTTTTAAAAATAAATAAATAATTGGCTCACTTTTATTCCTATTACAAGGAATGTAAACATCCCTTGTAATAGAAAAAAGCATGACAGGTCCTCTTAAATATGAGATCTGGGGTCAGATCTCATATTTGGACTTCAATGAAAAAAAAAAAAAAAAAATGTCATTTAAAAAAATGACATTTGTAAATTTCTCTTTAAGAGGTATGGGCGGAAGTGACGTTTTTGACGTCGCTTCCGCCCTCCTATGGTATAGAGATGAGTGGCGGCCATCTTAGCGTCACTCATCTCTATGCACAGGCAGGGAACGGACCCGATCGCCTCCGCCGCTGCCGACGGTTCCGGTAAGCGGCGGAAGGCGCGGGAGAGTGGCGGGAGGGGGGGCACCTCTCCCGCCGCCGATAACGATGATCTCGCGGCGAATCCGCCGCGATGACCACCATTATCGGAATGCCGACCGGCGCCTGAAGAGATGGATATCTCGGTTGTGGCAGCAGCTGCTGCCGTTACCGAGATATCCCTCTTCAAAAAAGGGACGTACATCGTCGTGCGCCGGTCGGAAAGTGGTTAAAGCAGAGTTCCACCCAAAAATTGAACTTCCGCTTTAAGTGTTGGTGACCCCCTGACATGCCACATTTGGCATGTCACTTTTTGGGGGGGGGAGCGGGTACCCTGTTTTTAGAGGCACCCAGCTCCCACTTCCTCCCCTGATGCCGCGGGGCCGAAAGGAAGATCACCTCTCCCCCCTCCCTCCCTGCAATCTTCTGGGACATGTCACAGGTCCCAGAAGATTGCCCAGCCATTCACATGCGCAGTGCGTGCCCGGATGTGCAGTGCATACTGGCTCCAACCAAATGCTTCTCCCATTCACCACTAAATCCCCAGGGGGAGGAAAGTGATAATAGACACTGGAGTTGATTTACTAAAGCAGTGCGCTGTCAGCGGAGGCGCACGGAGAGGCGAAATGCAGATTTCCATATTTACAACATGGTGCGCCAGTAACAGAGCTTGAATCCACCATTTACTATTGTGGTCTCGGTGCACGGGAGAATGCAATCTGTACACCTCTATGAACATGGCGCATGGCATCTCCAATTCAATATTAACAGATGCCAATATTATGGGGTGATGTGAGGAAGTTTAGTAACAACTGCCCAAGTAACAGACATGCCCAAATTAGAATGAGTAACTTTTTCAGAGATAAGCTGCTGCGCCTGCAAGTAAGTTTAGAACTGCATGAGATCCATGTAAGTATTGCGCAAGCGCAAGCGGCTCTTGCGCCCGTTCACATGAGTTTTTTCATTGCGCACCCCAAATCTTAGTAAATATTAGGCAACATACATGCAGTTGCATGTGTTGAAAGGGCGCACCTCTAATCTTTGTGGAAATACGTAACTCATGACAAATTTTTAAGCTGGTTCACCTTTATGTATTTTTTTTTTAGGAGATTTGCACACAGGTCATATGAGCATGTTACGTTGCCAACATGTGGCATGTGCCTTGTTAAATTTATGTAAAAATACTCTTGCTTCTCTAGCTCCTTTTTTAAGGCCTAAAAGAGCATGAGCTCCCCCCTCTAATGCATATGATTTCCTTTGGCTAGCTTTTCCTTTTAAAGGGGAACTTCACACTCCACTCCATTCTCCAATGCTCTTGTCTCCCCCTTTAATCCCTTTGATTTCCTTGGACTAGCTTTTGCTTTTAAAGGGGAACTCCACACTCCACTCAATTCTCCAATGTTCTTGTCTCCCCCTCTAATTTCTTTGATTTCCTTGGGCTAGCTTTAGCTTTTAAAGGGAAACTCCACACTCCACTCCATTCTCCAATGCTCTTGTCTCCCCCCTCTAATCCCTTTGTTTTCTTTGGGCTAGCTTTTGCTTTTAAATGGGAACTCCACACTCCACTCCATTCTCAAAAGGCCGTGAGCTGCCTTCAGCAATCCAAACAACATCCTTTTCCAGAGCATACAACAGGACCAGCTAGGAAAGGGGTGAGAAGAGCAAGCTGCCAACCCCCTCCTGAACCATACAACCATGCACTCAACATGTCTGTCTTTGGGCCATGTTGGGCTCAGCCCAATACCAACTACAAAGCACCTTGTACCCACTAGTTTAAAGGGGCTTTCCACATTCCGTAAAGCCCCCTGTCTGAAGCCCCCCACAACCCCAGCCTCGGGTTGTGTTGAAGAGGCCCTTGTCCCCCTGAATATGGGAACAAGTTGGTTGACTTTTGGGTTGCCCGAGCCCCTCCTGCCCCCAAGCATCCACCCCCTTTCATGGACTGGCTTGCTGTGTGTTTGGCTAGGGGTTTGTTAGTGTTTGGGAGGGGCACAATCTTTTTTAGTTTGGGGTTGTATTTTACACATGGGGGTTATGATTTTATTGGGGGTAGGCCATTTTTTGGTTAAAATCTTGCAGCTGCAATGTAGATTTGTAAGTTTTCTTAATCTTTGAAGCAGCATTTTGGATACATGCTACAGATGCACCACTTTACAGGCAGAGTAAGCCGCTTGTCTCGTTTTTGGTGTTGTCAAAATTGGTGACCATGATATATGTCCCTGGGACCTGGCCCCCATACCCATTTTAAGGCCAATAACTAAAATATAAGACAGCCAAGTGGGGGCTAGAAAAATTAACAGGTCAGTTCCCATAGACTGCAATGGTATTTGTTTTATAACTTTTGTATATGTTAGGCTGTTTGTTTACTTCCCGGAACGGGGGGTGTTTGTCGTATGTAATTTTGTAGTATGCTGGATTATGTGCTTAATTTTGGACAGGGGGGTGGCTTATTATGTGCTAGCTGCATTTGGGTTGGTCTGGGCATGCTCTGGGGCTTTGTTTTTTTTGTGCTTTTGTGTGTGAACAGCCCTTGGATTTTTGTAGGCATGCTCAGAGAGTGTGTTTTTTGGGTTCATACTTTAAGGCCATCCTTAACAGGTGTACCCACTTTGAAGTAATGTTTCAACACTGGGTGAACTTGCATTTTGTGTGTTTCATGGACTGTGCCTGTGTTTTCAATTGCCTCATTAGCACACAAACCTATGTTATATACAGCTTGCAGATAGCATTCTTTACCTTGCATTGAAAAAGCCTCAAGGCCCCCCCAGGGTGCCTGGACACCCTGGTTAAAAAAAGCTGGCATAGGATGATAGTGTTAGATGCACTATTAGATGTAGATTGACTTTACATAAGCAGCAACAAATTAAAGTTAGACTCCATTTATCACCTTTTAACCACTTGATCTCCAGAAGATTTTACCCTCTTTATGACTAGGGCATTTGCTATTCAGCACTGTGCTACTTTAACTGGCAATTGTTTGGCCATGCAACACAATTTTTTTTTAAATATATAAACAATATTTTTTTATGAATGGCATCCATTTATTGCAATACTATTGTGATTGCTGTGATTGGTCACAGCTTTTACATGGTACAGATGCACATGTCTATACCATGTGATCACCGTAACCAGTCACATAAATCAGCACAATAGTTCACAATGAATTGCTATGATAGCAAGCCATTCATTGGGTACAACTGTCATATGATCGCTGTGATTAGTCACAGTGATCACATGGTACAGGGGCCGGCCTGTTACAATAATTTGTCACCTGCTGACAGATTGTGTTTTAGCTGGAGTTTGGCTTTAATTTGTTAGTTAAGTCTGTCTAAGTCTGCTAGTACATATAAACCTCTCCAGACAGTGCTGCAGTTCAAGTATGGTCCTGTCGTTTCTCATTTGATAGAGGTCCCACTCCAAGCCACCCTGTGTTACAGATTGGAAGTACTGCTGTTTAAAAGTGGTTCCATTGTTCCTCCAACCAGAGTGGAGACACCATAAGAGAGGAAGTGTGCTACTGACCAGATCAAAAAAAGAAATGCAGCAACCATATATAACCACTTAAAGTGGAGTTCCGACCAAAAAATAAATAAATTAAAAGTCAGCCGCTACAAATACTGCAGAATGATTTTTAATAATTGGACATTTACCTGTCCCAGGCTCCCCCTCTTCTATGCATGCTGTGACTGGCCAGGCAATCATCTGGGACCTGTGACATGTCCCAGATGATTGCCGAGAGGGAGGGGGGAGAGGTGAACCTACTTCCGGCACCGCGGTGCCCAGAGAGGAAGTGGGAGCTGGAACCCTCTAAAAAGAGGGTTTCCACTCCCCCCCAAAAAAAATTACATTGCAAATGTGGCATGGCAGGGGGTCACCTTCCCTTAACCACTTAACAACCGGCCCATAGCCGAATAACAGCTACAGGGCGGTTGCTTAACTCTGGGAGGGCGTACTATGACGTCCTCCCAGAATTCCGCTCTCACGCGTCCCCTGGGGCGTGCACTCGAGAACATTCGTGATCACGGTAAATGGCCGCTCATCGCAGCTGTTTACCACATGATCACTCCGTCAAATGACGGAGTTATCACATTTAAACAAACCGGCATCATGTCATGATGCCGGTTCCTCTCTCCTCCCTCTGTACCGATCGGTCCCCTCCTCCCGCCGCCCACCGGTGCTTCTACCGACTCACCACTATGATCGAAGCCAGGATAATTTTTTTTTTATTTTTTGTTTCAGGCTTTCCAGCCTAGAGGTGAGATGCAGGGTCTTATTGACCCCATATCTCACTGTAAAGAGGACCTGTCATGCCATATTCCTATTTCAAGGGATGTTTACATTCCTTGTAATAAGAATAAAAGTGATCAAAAAATTATTTTTGGATAAAAGTGTCAAACTAAAATAAATAATGTAAAATGAACAATACATTTTTTTTTTTTAAAGCGCCCCTGTCCTCGTGTGCTCCCATGCAGAAGCGAACGCATACATAAGTCCCGCCCACATATGAAACCGGTGTTCAAACCACATTTGTGATGTATCGCTGCGAACATTAGAGCAAGAGCAATAATTTTGGCCCTAAACCTCCTCTGTAACTCAAAACATGTAACCAGTAAAAAATTTCAAATGGTCGCCTATAGGGATGTTTAAGTAGCAAAGTTTGGCGCCATTCCACGAGTGTGTGAGATAAAAAGTTGCAACGACTGCCATTGTATTCTCTAGGGTCTTTGCTAAAAAAAAACATATATATAATGTTTTGTGGTTCTATGTAATTTTCTAGCGAATAAATTATGATTTTTACATGTAGGAGAGAAATGTCAGAATTGGCCTGGGCGCTCCACAACGCCTGCAGGTGCTCCCTGCATGTTGGGCCTTTGTATGTGGCCACACTGTGTAAAAGTCTCACACATGTGGTATCGCCATATTTGGGAGTAATAGCAGACAGCACACAGAATGTGTGTGAGAAATAACCTGCTAATATGAACATTTTGTGAAAAAAAAAAAGAAAAAAAATCTTGATTTTGCAAAGAAATGTGGAAAAAAATGACAACTTCAAAAAACTCACCATGCCTCTTTCTAAATACCTTGGAATGTCTTCTTTCCAAAAATGGGTAATTTGGGGGGTATTTGTACTTTTCTGGCATGTTAGGGTCTTAAGTAATGAGATAGGCCGTCAGTACTTCAGGTGTGATCAATTTTCAGATATTGGCACCATAGCTTGTGGACTCTATAACTTTCACAAAGACCAAATAATATACCCCAATTTGTACTTATTTTTACCAAAGATATGTAGCAGTATAAAATTTTGCCAAAATGTATCAAGAAAAATTACAAATTTGCTACATTTTATAACAGAAACAAAGAAAAATTCATTTTTTTACAAAATTTTCAGTCTTTTTTATTTTATAGCGCAAAAAATAAAAAACCCAACGGTGATTAAATACCACCAAAAGAAAGCTCTATTTGTGTGAAAAAAAGGACAAACATTTCATATTGGTACAGTGTTGTATGAGTAATTGTCATTCAAAATGTGAGAGCACGAAAGCTGAAAATTGGTCTGGTTATTAAGTGCCCAAGTGGTTAAAGCGGAAGTTCGATATTTGGGGGGAACTCTGCTTTAAAGTGGATGTAAACCCACTCTCATCCTTTCTAAACTATTGCAATATTGGTTATATAGAAGGATATACATGCCTCCTGCATGTATACTTATCTGTCAAATGTCTCCCCTCTGTCTGCTATGAGACCCGAAAAACTGCAGATTTTGTGGGTCTGTTTTCCAGGGCTCAGTGGGTGGAGTCGTGATGTCAGTAGACTCCCCACCCACCTCTACACTCCCCTTATCAACATGCATTTTCTCCTGTATATTTCTTACACTGAACTTCTGCTATGATCACTAACATCCAGTCAAAACCCAGAAAAATCCCCACATGACTTCAACATGCCAAATTATGCTGGGGTGTGGAACAGCCAGTCCTTGCAGAGCTTCTGAAGAAAGGAGTGGGGGTGGGAATTAAAAAATAATGCATGTCTTAGGCTAGTGCACGAGATATGTAAATCACCTGTCAATCACAGCGAGGGGGAAGAACGACAAAGTTTTCACAGTTTGTCTGTTTTATTTTACTGAAAAAAGATATGAGGATTGCTCAGTGCTGGATTAACTCTTTGTGGCAAGACTGGGCACAGCTGATCTGAAATCCCATACTCTATATTGTGCCAGACAAAAAAAAATGTGGGGTTTTACATCCACTTTAAGTACCAGTCTGAAATACTCCTTCATTACCAGGCCATTTTTCAATTTTCAGCATGGTAATAGTCCGTCTTACAATTACTCTGTCATGCAATACTGTACCCAAATGTATTTTATATAATTTTTTGAGACAGATGGAGTCTTATTTTGATGGTATTTAGTAACTGCTGAGTTTTATATTTTTTTACTATAAAAAGGAAAAAGAGACCAACAATTTAGAAAAAACATGTTTTCCTTGCTTCCTATTAAAACAAAAATGTCAGGATAGTACAAAAACCCTGAAATTACCCCTTTTCTGAAAGCAGGTATCCCAAGGTGAGCAAATTAATTTTTTACACAATTTTTTGGAATTTAACCACTGTAAAATTGTGTAAAAAAAGAGTAACATCGTTATACATCAGTATTTTGAAGAGGGATATCATTGTTATGGCAGCAGCTATCTACCATAACCCTAGTATTCTCTTCTTCAGTGGGTAGTCCACTTTCAGATAAAAGTGGTCTCTGCGGCGGATTCGCCACATGATCACTTTTATCGGCAGCGGGAGAGGGCCCCCCTCCCGCCGTGCTCCGGTGCCCTCCACCGCTTACCGGAGCCACCGGCAGCGGCGTAGAGGCCATCGGGTTCTGTGTCCTGTTAGGTATGGAAACGAGTGAGGTGAAGATGGCCCCCACCCATCTCCATACCATTGCAGGGCATTTATACACCCTTCCTGCCCAGACCAATTTTTAGCTTTCAGCGCTCTCACACTTTGAATGCCAATTACTCAGTCATGCAACACTGTACCCAAACAAAATTTTTATCATTTTTTTTTCATACAAATAGAGCTTTCTTTTGGTGGTATATACCACCACTGTGTTTTTTATTTTTTGCAACATGAGTGAAAAAAATTTGGAAAAAAAAAACTTTTTTTTTTTTTTTTCTATGATAAAATTTTGCAAATAAGTAATTTTTGTTCATAAATCTGGGACATAATTTATACTGCTACATCTCTTTGGTAAAAATAACCCAAATTAGTGGATATTATTTAGTCTCTGTGAAAGTTATAGAGTCTACAAGCTATGGTGCAAATCATTGAAAATTGATCACACCTGATTACACCTGATGCACCTGACGGCCTATCTCATTTCTTGAGGCCCTGAAATGTCAGGAAAGTACAAATACCCCCCAAATGACCCCTTTTTAAAAAAAGTAGACAGTCAAAGGTATTTAGTAAGAGGCATGGTGAGTTTTTTGAAGTTGTAATTTTTTTTCCCACAATTCTTGGGAAAATTAAGATTTTTTTTTCCCAAAATTGTCATAATAAGTTATTTCTCACACACAGCATATGCATACTTCCAATTACACCCCAAAATACATTCTGCTACTCCTCCCGAGTATGGCAATACCACATGTGTGAGACTTTTACACAGCCTGGCCACACAGAGAGGTCCAACATGCAGTGAGCACCATCAGGAGTTCTAGGAGCATCAATTGCACCTCTAATTTCTTAACGACCTATTACATTTGTGAAGGCCCTGGAGCACCAGGACAGTGGAATTACCCACAAAATGACCCCATTTTGGAAAGCAATCACCCCACCGTCTATTCTATGAGGCATAATGTGTTTTTTGAATGGTTATTTTTTTCCACAAGTCTTCGGAAAACGTGGAAAGAAAATTAAAATATTTTTTTTTTTACACAAAGTGGTCAGTTTATAAGATATTTCTAACTCAAAGCATGTATATAGCAAAAATGACACCCCAAAACACATTCTGCAATTCCTCATGAGTATGACGATACCACATGTGTGAGACTTTTACACAGCCTGGCCACATACAGAGGCCCAACATGCAGGGAGCACCGTCAGGCGTTCTTGAAGCATAAATTACACCTCTAATTTCCTAATGACCTATTACACTTTTGAAGGCCCTGGAGCACCAGGACAATGGAATTACCCACAAAATTACCCCATTTTGGAAAACAAACACCCCAACGTATATTCTATGAGGCATTATGAATCTTTTGAGCGGTTAATTTTTTTACACAAGTCTTCAGAAAACGTGGAAAGAAAATTAAAATCTTTTTTTTTTATAAAGTTGTCAATTTATAAGATATTTCTAACACATAGCATGTATATAGAAAAAATTACACCCCAAAACACATTTGGCTACTCCTCCTGAGTATGGCGATACCACATGTGTGAGACTTTTACACAGCCTGGCCACATACAGAGGCCCAACATTGAAGTAGTACCTTCAGGCGTTCTAGGAGCATAAATTACACATCTCATTTCATTCCTACCTATCACACTTTTGAAGGTCCTTGAGCACCAGGACAGTGGAATTACCCACAAAATGAACCAATTTTGGAGAGCAAACACCCCAACGTATACTCTATGAGGCATGGGCTGCAGATAGGTACTCGGGTACTCTGATGGGCTGGAGACAGGTACTCGGGTACTCTGATGGGCTGGTGACAGGTACTCGGGTACTCTGATGGGCTGGTGACAGGTACTCGGGTACTCTGATGGCTGGTGACAGGTACTCGGGTACTCTGATGGCCTGGTGACAGGTACTCGGGTACTCTGATGGCTTGTTGACGGGTACTCGGGTACTCTGATGGACTGGTGACTGGTAGTGGGGTACTCTGATGGGTGGTGACAGGTACTTAGATGTGACAGGTACTCAGATGACAGGTACTCAGATGGGCTGTCACAGGTACTCAGGTACTCAGATGAGCTGTGACAGGTAATCAGATGAACTGTGACAGGTACTCAGATGGGCTGTGACAGGTACTCGAGTACTCAGATGGGCTGTGACAGGTACTCTGGTACTCAGATGGACTGTGACAGGTACTCAGATGGACTGTGACAGGTACTCAGATGAACTGTGAGAGGAACTCAGGTACTCAGATGAACTGTGACAGGTACTCAGGTACTCAAATGGATTGTGACAGGTACTCAGGTACTCAGATGAACTGTGACAGGTACTCAGGTACTCGGGTACTCAGATGAACTGTGACAGGTACTCAGGTACTCAGATGAACTGTGACAGGTACTCAGGTACTCAGATATACTGTGACAGGTACTTGGGTACTCAGATGGGCTGTGACAGGTACTCGGGTACTCAGTACTCAGATGAACTGTGACAGGTACTCAGATGTCCTGGTGACAGGTACTCCGGTACTCAGATTGACTGTGACTGGTACTCGGGTACTCAGATGGGTGGTGACAGGTACTTAGATGGGTACAGATGGGCTGTGACAGGTACTCAGATGGGCTGACACAGGTACTCAGGTACTCAGGTACTCGGGTACTCAGATGGACTGTGACAGGTACTCAGGTACTCAGATGAACTGTGACAGGTACTCATATGGGCTGTGACAGGTACTCGGGTACTCAGATGGACTGTGACAGGTACTCAGGTACTCAGGTACTCAGATGGACTGTGACAGGTACTCGGGTACTCAGATGAACTGTGACAGGTACTCAGGTACTCAGATGGGCTGTGACAGGTACTCAGGTACTGGGGTACTCAGATGGATTGTGACAGGTACTCAGAGGAACTGTGACAGGTACTTAGGTACCCGGGTACTCAGATGGGCTGTGACAGGTACTTGGGTACTCAGATGAACTGTGACAGGTACTCAGGTACTTGGGTACTCTGATGGGCTGTGACAGATAGGTACTCGGGTACTCAGATGGCCTGGTGACAGGTACTCGGGTACTCTGATGGCCTGTGACAGGTACTCAGGGTACTCTGATGGCTTGTTGACAGGTACTCGGGTACTCTGATGGACTGGTGACTGGTAGTGGGGTACTCTGATGGGTGGTGACAGGTACTTAGATGGGCTGTGACAGGTACTCAGATGGGCTGTCACAGGTACTCAGGTACTCAGATGAGCTGTGACAGGTAATCAGATGAACTGTGACAGGTACTCAGATGGGCTGTGACAGGTACTCAGGTACTCAGATGGGCTGTGACAGGTACTCAGGTACTCTGTGACAGGTACTCAGATGGGCTGTGACAGGTACTCGGGTACTCAGATGAACTGTGACAGGAACTCGGGTACTCAGATGAACTGTGACAGGTACTCAGGTGCTCAGATGGATTGTGACAGGTACTCAGGTACTCAGAGGAACTGTGACAGGTACTCAGGTACCCGGGTACTCAGATAGGCTGTGACAGGTACTCGGGTACTCAGATGAACTGTGACAGGTACTCAGGTACTCAGATATACTGTGACAGGTACTTGGGTACTCAGATGGGCTGTGACAGGTACTCAGGTACTCGGGTACTCAGATGAACTGTGACAGGTACTCAGATGTCCTGGTGACAGGTACTCAGGTACTCTGATTGACTGGTGACTGGTACTCGGGTACTCTGATGGGTGGTGACAGGTACTTAGATGGGCAGTGACAGGTACTCAGATGGCTGTGACAGGTACTCAGGTACTCAGTACTCAGATGGGCTGTGACAGGTACTCAGATGAACTGTGACAGGTACTCAGATGGGCTGTGACAGGTACTCGGGTACTCAGATGGGCTGTGACAGGTACTCTGGTACTCAGATGGACTGTGACAGGTACTCGGGTACTCTGATGAACTGTGACAGGTACTCAGGTACTCAGATGGGCTGTGACAGGTACTCAGGTACTGGGGTACTCAGATGGACTGTGACAGGTACTCAGAGGAACTGACAGGTACTTAGGTACCCGGGTACTCGGATGGGCTGTGACAGGTACTTGGGTACTCAGATGAACTGTGACAGGTACTCAGGTACTCGGGTACTCTGATGGGCTGGAGATAGATAATCGGGTACTCTGATGGCCTGGTGACAGGTACTCGTGTACCCTGATGGCCTGGTGACAGGTACTCAGGTACTCTGATGGCTTGTTGACAGGTACTCGGGTACTCTGATGGACTGGTGACTGGTAGTGGGGTACTCTGATGGGTGGTGACAGGTACTTAGATGGGCAGTGACAGGTACTCAGATGGGCTGTGACAGGTACTCAGGTACTCAGATGAGCTGTGACAGGTAATCAGATGAACTGTGACAGATACTCAGATGGGCTGTGACAGGTACTCGGGTACTCAGATGGGCTGTGACAGGTACTCTGGTACACAGATGGGCTGTGACAGGTACTCGGGTACTCTGATGAACTGTGAGAGGAACTCAGGTACTCAGATGAACTGTGACAGGTACTCAGGTGCTCAAATGGATTGTGACAGGTACTCAGAGGAACTGTGACAGGTACTCAGGTATCCGGGTACTCAGATAGGCTGTGACAGGTACTCAGGTACTCAGATGAACTGTGACAGGTACTCAGGTACTCGGATATACTGTGACAGGTACTCGGGTACTCAGATGGGCTGTGACAGGTACTCAGGTACTCGGGTACTCAGATGAACTGTGACAGGTACTCAGGTACTCTGATGTCCTGTGACAGGTACTCAGGTACTCTGATTGACTGGTGACTGGTACTCGGGTACTCTGATGGGTGGTGACAGGTACTTAGATGGGCAGTGACAGGTACTCAGATGGGCTGTCACAGGTACTCAGGTACTCAGATGGGCTGTCACAGATAATCAGATGAACTGTGACAGATACTCATATGGGCTGTGACAGGTACTCGGGTACTCAGATGGGCTGTGACAGGTACTCTGGTACTCAGATGGACTGTGACAGGTACTCGGGTACTCTGATGAACTGTGAGAGGTACTCAGGTACTCAGATGGGCTGTGACAGGTACTCAGGTACTGGGGTACTCAGATGGATTGTGACAGGTACTCAGGTACTCAGAGGAACTGACAGGTACTTAGGTACCCGGGTACTCGGATGGGCTGTGACAGGTACTTGGGTACTCAGATGAACTGTGACAGGTACTCAGGTACTTGGGTACTCTGATGGGCTGGAGATAGATAATCGGGTACTCTGATGGCCTGGTGACAGGTACTCGTGTACCCTGATGGCCTGGTGACAGGTACTCGGGTACTCTGATGGCTTGTTGACAGGTACTCGGGTACTCTGATGGACTGGTGACTGGTAGTGGGGTACTCTGATGGGTGGTGACAGGTACTTAGATGGGCAGTGACAGGTACTCAGATGGGCTGTCACAGGTACTCAGGTACTCAGATGAGCTGTGACAGGTAATCAGATGAACTGTGACAGATACTCAGATGGGCTGTGACAGGTACTCGAGTACTCAGATGGGCTGTGACAGGTACTCTGGTACTCAGATGGACTGTGACAGGTACTCGGGTACTCTGATGAACTGTGAGAGGAACTCAGGTACTCAGATGAACTGTGACAGGTACTCAGGTGCTCAAATGGATTGTGACAGGTACTCAGGTACTCAGAGGAACTGTGACAGGTACTCAGGTACCCGGGTACTCAGATAGGCTGTGACAGGTACTCGGGTACTCAGATGAACTGTGACAGGTACTCAGGTACTCGGATATACTGTGACAGTTACTTGGGTACTCAGATGGGCTGTGACAGGTACTTAGGTACTCGGGTACTCAGATGAACTGTGACAGGTACTCAGGTACTCTGATGTCCTGGTGACAGGTACTCAGGTACTCTGATTGACTGGTGACTGGTACTCGGGTACTCTGATGGGTGGTGACAGGTACTTAGATGGGCAGTGACAGGTACTCAGATGGGCTGTCACAGGTACTCAGGTACTCAGATGGGCTGTCACAGATAATCAGATGAACTGTGACAGATACTCATATGGGCTGTGACAGGTACTCGGGTACTCAGATGGGCTGTGACAGGTACTCTGGTACTCAGATGGACTGTGACAGGTACTCGGGTACTCTGATGAACTGTGAGAGGTACTCAGGTACTCAGATGGGCTGTGACAGGTACTCAGGTACTGGGGTACTCAGATGAAATGTGACAGGTACTCAGGTACTCAGAGGAACTGACAGGTACTTAGGTACCCGGGTACTCGGATGGGCTGTGACAGGTACTTGGGTACTCAGATGAACTGTGACAGGTACTCAGGTACTTGGGTACTCAGATGGGCTGTGACAGGTACTTAGGTACTCGGGTACTCAGATGAACTGTGACAGGTACTCGGGTACTCAGATGGGCTGTGACAGGTACTCGGGTACTCAGAATGGCTGTGACAGGTACTAAGGTACTCGGTACTAAGATGGGCTGTGACACTCTGTCATGAAGATCCTGCCAGAAATCTAAACCCGGGCCGTCCTGGCCCTCAGATTCCATTGCGCATGCGCATGCGCGCCCGGGTGCGGGCACGTGCACAACCGCGCACAGGGAGACGGGCGCGCGCCCTAGTTAGCACCAGCCGGCCTATTTAAGCCTGACTTGAGCAGACGGTCTTTGCTGTCTGCTCTACAGCGTTGTGGTGTAGTAAAGAAACCTGATCCTGTTGTACCTGTTCCTTTGACCCGGCTTGCCATAAGACTATCCTGCTTTCTGCCTGTACCCGACCCCGGCTTCCAGTGACCATCCTCCTGCCTGATCCATTGTACCTTGCTCTAGTTCAGATTCATTACCTGACTTCTTGATGAACTTTGGTTCCTTGCTTAGCCTTATCCAGTCTGCAGACTGACCCTCTGTAACGAGCCTGTTCACCTGCTGGTCCCAGTCCAGTCTGTGGTTCCGTTTCCTGTGTTCAGTTCCTGTCAGCTCTGCAATCCAAGCTTACCTGTGAACTTACTTGCCAAGCCGTTGTCCAGTTCCTGTCAGCTCTGCTATCCAAGCTTACCTGTGAACCTGCTTGCCAAGCCGTTGTCCAGTTCCTGTCAGCTCTGCAATCCAAGCTTACCTGTGAACTTACTTGCCAAGCCGTTGTCCAGTTCCTGTCAGCTCTGCTATCCCAGCTTACCTGTGAACCTGCCTGCCAAGCCGTTGTCCAGTTCCTGTCAGCTCTGCAATCCAAGCTTACCTGTGAACTTACTTGCCAAGCCGTTGTCCAGTTCCTGTCAGCTCCGCTATCCAGTTTACCTGTGAGCCTGCTTCCTGTGATCCTGCCAGCTCTGCTATCCGGTTTACCTGTGAGCCTGTTTCCTGTGATCCTGCCAGCTCTGCTATCCGGTTTTACTGTGAGCCTGTTTCCTGTGATCCTGCCAGCTCTGCTATCCAGTTTACCTGTGAGCCTGATTCCTGTGATCCTGCCAGCTCTGCTATCCGGTTTTACCTGTGAGCCTGTTTCCTGTGATCCTGCCAGCTCTGCTATCCAGTTTACCTGTGAGCCTGCTTCCTGTGATCCTGCCAGCTCTGCTATCCAGTTTACCTGTGAGCCTGCTTCCTGTGATCCTGCCAGCTCTGCTATCCGGTTTACCTGTGAGCCTGATTCCTGTGATCCTGCCAGCTCTGCTATCCGGTTTACCTGTGAGCCTGCTTCCTGTGATCCTGCCAGCTCTGCTATCCAGTTTACCTGTGAGCCTGCTTCCTGTGATCCTGCCAGCTCTGCTATCCAGTTTACCTGTGAGCCTGCTTCCTGTGATCCTGCCAGCTCTGCTATCCAGTTTACCCGTGAACCTGCTTCCCAGAGATCCTGCCTGCTCAGCTAACCTGTTTCCTTCCCACCGGTCTGTTGATCCTGCCAGGCACCCGTGCTCCTCCTCACTCCTGGCTCTCCTGTTCCCACACCAGGGGACCAGGAGTGGGAGACGCAAGGGAGGCCTCTCCCTGCAATCTCGGGCTCGCACCACCAGGTACGTGACAGTAGCAGACAGCCATGTCTGAGCCCGAGCAGGGAGCCCCCGCCATGGAGGGGCTATGCCAACACCTGGCAGGTCTGACCGAAGCGGTGAAGAACCTCCAGCAGGGTTATACCCGGCTGGAGGAACGGGTACTGGCCCTTTCTGGTCCATCCAGTACCCAAGGAACTCCTCACCCAGCAATACCCCCAACGGGGCCTGCACCTACCCAGACTATAGTGATGCTACCACCTGAGCCCAAGGTACCTACTCCAGAGAAATTTACGGGTGCCCGTGGTAGCTTTAGAACTTTCCGTAACTCCTGTGAACTCCATTTTGCCCTGCAACCTAGGACCTTCTCTTTGGAGACCACCAAGGTGGGTTTTGTGGTAGCCCTACTGACTGGGGATCCCCAAATCTGGGCCCACCGTCTCGTGGAACAAAAGGATGCAGCATTGACCAGTCTCTCCACCTTTTTTGATGCCATGGCGCAGCTTTATGAGGACCCCCAACTCTCAACCACTGCGGAGGCCGCCTTACGTTCTCTCCAACAGGGTCGAAGACCAGCAGAGGACTACGTGGCTGAGTTCAGGCGTTGGGGTGCCGACACCGACTGGAACGATGCTGCCCTCCGTCATCAATTCCGCATGGGCCTCTCAGACGCACTCAAGGACGAGCTCGCCAGAGTGGGGGTACCCCAGACCCTGAATTCCCTCATAGACCTAAGCATCCAAATTGACCGGCGCCTACGGGAGCGTAGGGCCGAACGAACCTTGGGGTCCCCAAGACCTACCTGGATGCTCCCCAGGGGTCCTAGTCACTTCCGCACTGCTCCCCCCGTTAAACCTACTCATGCCTCTTCAGCATCCGAACCCATGCAACTTGGACTCCTGCGGCCTTCTCTCACCCCAGCAGAACGTCAGAGACGCCGCAGCAACAATCTGTGCCTGTATTGTGGAGAGCCTGGTCATTATGTTCGGAATTGCCCGGCTAAACTCCGTAAGTTCCCCACTATTCTCTCCAGTTATGTGGATCCTGTGACCGGGGTTTCATCTCATCTTGCCCTTTCTGTTTCCTTCCAGTTCTCAGGAAGGACCCTACAAACCACAGCTATCATTGACTCTGGTGCCTGCAGTTGCTTTATGGACTCTGCTTTTGCTGCCCGGCATCGAATTCCTCTCCGTCTGAGAAAACAAGGCCTGTCTGTCCACCTGGCGGATGGGTCCACCATCAAATCTGGCCCAGTGACTCAGGAGACTGCCCCATTGCACACAGTAATCTCAGAGTCACATCAAGAACTGTTATGTTTGGACATAATTTCTTCCCCCTTGTTTCCAGTCATTCTAGGGATCCCCTGGCTGCAAGCACACAACCCGGTCATCAACTGGTCCACAGGAGAGGTGGCCTTTTCTTCTCCCTACTGCCAAAGGTCCTGCGGCTCCTTGGCCCCCGCAGGACCCTCTGCTCTGCTCTGCCTCGAAAACGAGGCAGGTCTACGTCAGTCCATCCCTGAAGTCTACCATGCATACCTGGATGTGTTTAGTAAACAAAGGGCAGATGTGCTGCCACCACATAGGCCCTATGACTGTCCCATTGAACTCCTTCCCGGGGCCAAGATTCCCTTCGGTAGGGTTTTCCCGTTAACAGAGGTGGAGCAGGGGAAATTAAAGGACTATATTGATGATAACCTGAAAAAAGGGTTTATCCGCCCATCTACGTCTCCTGCAGGTGCAGGAATATTTTTTGTAGAAAAGAAGGACCATTCTCTCAGACCCTGTGTGGACTACCGTGCCCTAAACGAGGTCACAGTCAAAAACCGCTACCCGCTTCCCCTGGTACCTGAACTGTTTCAGAGGCTTGGCACGGCCTCCATCTTTTCTAAACTGGACCTCAGAGGGGCATACAATTTGATACGTATAAAGGATGGGGACGAATGGAAGACGGCATTTCGGTCTCGATTTGGGCACTTCCAGTACCTGGTGATGCCGTTTGGACTCTGTAACGCCCCCGCTACCTTCCAGGCCTTTATAAATGATGTACTTCGGGACTTCCTTGATGTTTTTGCTGTTGTTTATCTTGATGACATACTAATTTTCTCTTCCTCCCTAGAGCTGCATCGTGGACATGTTAAAAGTGTGTTGGGTCGTCTCCGGCAACATGGCCTCTATGCCAAGGCAGAAAAATGTCTCTTTGAGGTAGAAAGCATACCCTTCCTGGGTTTGATCATCTCCAGTAGAGGCATCCGGATGGACCCCCAGAAAATCTCAGCCATCCTGGACTGGCCAGTTCCCGCAGATAAAAAGGGGATCCAGCGATTCATTGGCTTTGCCAATTTTTATCGCAAATTCATCAAGGGATTCTCGGCCATAGTGGCACCCATTACTCAACTCACCAAACAAGGTACCCGTTTTCATTGGTCCCCTGAGGCCCAAGGGGCCTTCGAGGCCCTCAAGGGGCTCTTTACCTCAGCCCCTATCCTGAAGCATCCAGATCCTTCTCTGCCCTTTGTCCTCGAAGTGGATGCCTCAGAAATAGCTGTAGGGGCCATCCTGTCCCAGAGACAGGGCATCAAAGCCCTGCTACACCCCGTGGCATTCTTCTCACGGAAACTGTCCCCAGCCGAGAAGAACTACGATGTGGGGGATCGGGAATTACTGGCCATAAAAACCGCCCTCGAGGAATGGCGTTACCTGCTAGAAGGGGCTACTCACCCAATCCTGATCTTCACAGATCACAAGAATCTAGAGTACCTGAAGACTGCCAAGAGGTTAAAACCTAGACAGGCCCGTTGGGCCTTATTTTTCTCTCGTTTTACTTTTCACGTGACATATCGTCCGGGTTCCAAAAACGCGAAGCCAGACGCTCTGTCTCGTATGTATCACAAATCCCAGGATGGTTCCCCTCCAGACACTATCCTTGCCCCTGGAAACTTTCTCCTGTTTCAGGAAGACCTACTGTCCCAGCTCAGGCGGGCCTCCAGTGGCCTCATACCCACTCCCGGTCCTGGGTTGCAGGCCAAGGATGGGCTATTGTGGCATGGGGATAAGATTTTCATTCCCGAGGGTCTGCGGGTAACCGTCCTGGAATTGTGCCATGACCACAAGCTTGCCGGACACTTTGGTGTCACCAAAACCACTGAATTGGTACAACGTACCTTCTGGTGGCCTCAGCTAAGGGAAGACTGCAGGAAATTTGTGGAAACATGCACTGTGTGTATTCGGAGCAAGAGTCACAGAACCAAAGCCTGGGGCCTACTCAAGCCATTACCAGTCCCAGATCGCCCCTGGAAAATGCTGTCCATAGATTTCATTGTGGAACTGCCCCCAGCAGAGGACCACACTACGATCTTCGTGATAGTTGATCGTCTGTCAAAGATGGCACACTTTGTTCCCATGAAGGGTACCCCTTCTGCCTCAGAGACCGCACAAGTGTTCATCCGAGAAGTCATCAGACTCCATGGGGTACCAGCCAACATAGTGTCCGACCGAGGGGTACAATTCACCTCTCGGTTTTGGAAATCACTCTGCAAGGCCCTCAATATTGAGCTATCGTTTTCTTCCGCTTATCACCCTCAAACCAATGGGCAGACCGAAAGAACCAATCAGACCCTGGAACAATATCTTCGATGCTTTTCTTCCTTCTCCCAAGACGATTGGATCTCCCTGTTACCAGTTGCCGAGTTTGCATATAACAATGCTATCCACTCGGCCACCCAACAGACACCCTTTTTTGCCAACTATGGCTTTCATCCTTCATTTTTGCCCAATTCTCTTCCTGAATGTACTGTGCCCGCAGTCCAGGAGAAGATTGACTTCTTTGCTTCCAATAACCAACTCCTGCAGGACACCATGGCCCGGACCCAGGAACATAACAAAACAGTCTTTGACCGAAAGAGGCGTGGAGAATTGGTACTGGCACCGGGTGACACAGTGTGGCTCTCCACCTTGAATCTGAAATTGGCTTGTCCCTCAAAGAAACTGGGCCCTAAGTTCTTAGGTCCCTTTCCAGTCAAACGAAAGATTAATGAAGTAGCCTATGAGTTGGAACTTCCTGATTCCCTCAAGGTCCATCCAGTCTTTCATGTTTCCCTGTTGAAGCCCTCTACTTCCAACCCCTTTTCCAACAGAAGGACGGTACCCCCGGACCCAGTCTTGGTAGATGGCGAGGAAGAATATGAGGTAGAGGCCATACTAAATGTTAGAAAAAGGAGAAATCAGAACCAGTTTTTGATCAAATGGAAGGGATATGGTCCTGAAGAAAATTCCTGGGAGCCCGAGTGTAATATCCATGCTAAGAGTCTAGTTCAAGCCTTCAAAAGAGCTCACCCTGAGAGATTTGCCCAGAGGGGCACCCGGAGGTTGCCCCTAGGAGGGGGGCAATGTCATGAAGATCCTGCCAGAAATCTAAACCCGGGCCGTCCTGGCCCTCAGATTCCATTGCGCATGCGCATGCGCGCCCGGGCGCGGGCACGTGCACAACCGCGCACAGGGAGACGGGCGCGCGCCCTAGTTAGCACCAGCCGGCCTATTTAAGCCTGACTTGAGCAGACGGTCTTTGCTGTCTGCTCTACAGCGTTGTGGTGTAGTAAAGAAACCTGATCCTGTTGTACCTGTTCCTTTGACCCGGCTTGCCATAAGACTATCCTGCTTTCTGCCTGTACCCGACCCCGGCTTCCAGTGACCATCCTCCTGCCTGATCCATTGTACCTTGCTCTAGTTCAGATTCATTACCTGACTTCTTGATGAACTTTGGTTCCTTGCTTAGCCTTATCCAGTCTGCAGACTGACCCTCTGTAACGAGCCTGTTCACCTGCTGGTCCCAGTCCAGTCTGTGGTTCCGTTTCCTGTGTTCAGTTCCTGTCAGCTCTGCAATCCAAGCTTACCTGTGAACTTACTTGCCAAGCCGTTGTCCAGTTCCTGTCAGCTCTGCTATCCAAGCTTACCTGTGAACCTGCTTGCCAAGCCGTTGTCCAGTTCCTGTCAGCTCTGCAATCCAAGCTTACCTGTGAACTTACTTGCCAAGCCGTTGTCCAGTTCCTGTCAGCTCTGCTATCCCAGCTTACCTGTGAACCTGCCTGCCAAGCCGTTGTCCAGTTCCTGTCAGCTCTGCAATCCAAGCTTACCTGTGAACTTACTTGCCAAGCCGTTGTCCAGTTCCTGTCAGCTCCGCTATCCAGTTTACCTGTGAGCCTGCTTCCTGTGATCCTGCCAGCTCTGCTATCCGGTTTACCTGTGAGCCTGTTTCCTGTGATCCTGCCAGCTCTGCTATCCGGTTTTACTGTGAGCCTGTTTCCTGTGATCCTGCCAGCTCTGCTATCCAGTTTACCTGTGAGCCTGATTCCTGTGATCCTGCCAGCTCTGCTATCCGGTTTTACCTGTGAGCCTGTTTCCTGTGATCCTGCCAGCTCTGCTATCCAGTTTACCTGTGAGCCTGCTTCCTGTGATCCTGCCAGCTCTGCTATCCAGTTTACCTGTGAGCCTGCTTCCTGTGATCCTGCCAGCTCTGCTATCCGGTTTACCTGTGAGCCTGATTCCTGTGATCCTGCCAGC